>OX388307.1:9030800-9416782 GCA_947579605.1 Athripsodes cinereus | reverse complement strand
GGGAAGCGGCGTGATGGTATGTATATTTAGTAACTTTATTTGATTTTGACTCTAATATAAATAGATTAGGGTTTGGGTGTTACATTTATATGTGTTGAGTGCATTGTGTATATGTGTATCGTCGTGTTAGTACCCATGATACAAGATTCATTTCTTAGTTTGGGACTAGCTCGGTCTGTGTGAATTGTCTATACATATTATGTTACATAAATTAACTTTGGGATTGTCTGATGATGAAAGTGAAAGCTCTTGAAAGCTGGCTCACAAAGTAAAGTAAAGTGGACTTAATATTATGCATTTAATCATATTGACTATTACGTGTTATAATATGTCCACGGGCTAACCCATTTGTGGGAAATGTCAAGATGATATTTACATAGTATCTATGTATTTACATAGAAAGAAAAATATATTTTTTGATAACATAAATAATATAAAAAGTGTACATTTGATCACTGATTGATACCATACAAATTGATATTGATGAAAAAATAATCTAACTACAATCCAAAGCAATTGAGGCATCACAACTGTTATTATTGAACGCTAGTTATTCAAATATAATGGTTAATTATTTCCTCAATTGGGCAAACAAGTCCAAATAAACTCAAATCATTGATTTCCATAGAGTATTACACATATAATTTTGAAACTTACATTTTACGGGGATATTATACACCTATACCTACATATTATCTCTTAACACCTCCATAGTATTATAATTACAGTTTCTCATGTCTACTCTCCTAATGTATTATAAACTCATGTCTATCCTTTGTACTTTTCAACCAAAAACTACCCAAAAAATCAATACACGGAATACCTAATGAAACGTTATAGTTATTATAAAAACATGGAAATTATTTTATTTTTGTTGAAGAGAATTATAAATTTTATACAATCAGTGTTTTTAAACAAATAAACCCGTCTTATGCAGTCGAGAATGAACAGCATTTGTTTTCATTAAACATCGTAAAAAAAGAAAATTTACAAATAGAGTAAGTGAACTGCGGTTGATTTGTTAATTAGTTGTTTTGTTTGATTTGTTTTTTCTTATTTTGGAAATAGATTCATGTTAAGGCAGGTCATGTTTCTTATAATTTTGTATATATCGTTTAAAATTCTCTGATTAAACTTCAGTAGGTACATATATCTATGCCGATAGGTATACATAAATACAGTTTATATGTGATACATTTGTATTCCCCTACATACTCGTATAGGTAATTATCAAATCATGTTTTGACTCTTCGAATTGCATGTTCGAGTGCAACTAATTTTGATTTCATGACTTAAAGTAACATCAAGAATTAGTGAAGAATTTATTTAATTAAAATGGAAAAGTTAATGGTACAGGTATATTAAGCATGGTGTGATACTGTCACGGTTGTGTTTGCATCGTGACTCAACAAATTCATAAAGAAAATTAGAGCAACTTCACTTTATTTATAAGTATGACATGACGAGTCATTCTGTTTGATAATGATCTATATTGTCACGTTACTTGCTTTGTAATTTAGCTATTATTGAGGCTAAATAGTAGTGCATTACCATTACCGAAATACTTTCTTAGGCCATTACCTACACATACAAAGAAAGTCAACAGATTTAAAGTAAACAACAAATTTGCATTATAAGTCAAGAACTAACATTATTATTAGGAAGATCACAAAATATTTCATTATTATCATCTGAGATGAATGCAATTGATGTAAGTTATTAGAAACATAATATAAACAAATTTCCTTGTGCCTTTTTCATTTATATTAAATTAAGGGAAGAGCTCTCACCAGTTCCGCTGGATGTTTTAAAAACATCGGTTCTCATTTCATACAGTTGGTTTAGAGTGAAAATGGTTTTTTTTACCCTAAAAAATACAAGAATCAACCCATTTTTTTATATTACGATGTTTAACCTAAAAACTGTTTAAACTCTGGACATTATTGTTAGTAAGAAATATGGAAGTCAAATTATGAGCAACTAAATGAATGAATCAACGAATGAACGTATTTCGACAATTCTGGTAAAAATCAGATGTAATAAATTGTAATACAATGATCTTGAAAATTAAAAACATGTGCGTTCATTGTATTAACATTAACTTATAAATTAAAAGCCAATAAGCACTAAAAAAATTGTATCTTCCATGATATCTAGTGGAACTACTTTATTGAAAGTATATTACTGTTATTTTTTATAAATTTCGCCAAATCGTCGATACGTAGATAGCTTAAGCAATAATATTTATTTTTATTTATTTATTTTATTCTTCCCTGTACATTGGTTACAATATTACATAATGAATTAGTGGCATAAAAATAACAATTAGGTATAAATTCAATGTACAGAGGGCGAGTATATCGCTAAAATGCGATGTCTTCCAACTAACCCGGTAACTAATATTATACTCAATAGAGTTCAACGTTATCAACACGAAACCCTTTCAATCACTTTAACTCGTGAATAATATATTTTGTGGATTTATTGATGATCGAGTTCCACAAGCCAACTTGAAATATTTAAAAAACTAGATTTTTGGTTAATTATACGAAGAAAGTGGCATTCAAAACCACAAACAAAAGAAGTATATTTTTTTTTATGAGATTATTTGTTTCGAGTTTACAGTAGAGCGTCATAATGCTTCATAACTTCAATGCGATATATCTTGGAATATTAGAATTTTGAGTTGTTGGTTTATGAAACAAGAGAGTCTCTATGAACTAAATAAATATGTTTTAATGTGACATACATTATTTCAAAACTGATAAAATTAAAGCTTCCCTGAGAACTTACAGAGATCACAGAAAGAAATATTTGCGATATTATTTGCACTCTATTTTACTTGTTTCCTTCTATTAATGTTGTCTAAAAAAATAGAAGAGGACATTTCAATTTAAATGAATAGATTATCAATTTGGGTATAATTACTACACGAGCGTGTAACGAAATAATATACATATATAGATAACATAGCTGTTTTCCATGTTATTTATTTATTTATCTACGACAAAAGCCTTTTTACATGTTATAAGTAAAATATTTTTTACATCGATAAAATTGAAAACAAAACATAGGTAGGTACATAAGCAAATGCAAAAGATATAAAAATTTCTAAAAGACAATATGAAAGAAAAAATATAAAAGATATTAAAAATTATAAATATAATGCATACATATAGAGAATAGAAAATTTAAACCACAATACAAAAGACGACCGGTGTGGCGCGGAGGCTAACGCACTTGCCTTTGTGTCACGAGGTCCCGGGTTCGATTCCAGGCCAGGGCAAAATGAAGAATGACCTTTTTCAGATTGTCCTGGGTCTGGGTGTTACATGTGTTTAGTGCATTGTATATGTGTATCGCCGTGTTAGTACCCATAATACAAGATACATATCTTAGTTTGGGACTAGCTCGGTCTGTGTGAATTGTCTATACGTGTTATGTTATGTTATACAAATATATAAAATGTCAAATGTCAAACGTTCATTATTCGAAATATCACATGTTGCACAATAAATTGAGATTTTCTTTACTTATTTTTGGATTTATTTGTATTAAATATTGTACGCAATAAATATTTTAAGTTGTGTGATGTTTTTATTTTGAATTAGGAGGTAGCAATCCTAAGTATACAAATATATCACATTGATAAAGACATCCTAGGGAGGAATGTGTAGTATAATAATGATAAAAGGTCAAATTAAATAAATATTTGTCTAGTATTTCCGTACACTGTACATAGATATCTGTTAAATAAATACTATGTAATTAGAGTCGCTGATTGTAATGTACTCATGTAAAGACATTGATTAAGTGTAGGCAACGCTTGTCCGCAGATAGGTCACCTGCATCTCTATCATAATGCAGTGTCATTCATATATCCAGATGACTGACAATCTATATACTCAGAATGCATTATCATTATACATATAACTGGGTCAAGAGCAAACTGTGGTGAAGGAGATGGAAAATATTATGATTGAGTAAGAATGTAATGTATGTTTACATACAACTAATATCATTTTAATAACAGAATTATATCATCTCCACATGATCCGTATCACACACACTATATACAAGTAAAGGTACCTTTATATAATATAAATATCTTCGCTTATTTATTTATATATATCTTACTTAAATATCTTAGTTGTTTGTTAAATGTTTTCATTTGAACATGTCAAAATACAAATTTAAAACTGATCATTGTTTTTTTTATACTAAACTGTCTATTATTTTAAAAGAGCCATATAGTATGTAAGTTTTAAAAAACTTATATCAGATATAAATGCAAATTTTCAATTAATAAATTTTTTGAGCTCTTGTATAACTTTCATATCACTGTATGTAACATAAAATGTTTTAAAACAAATGTTACTATTTTAATAAATCCAAAAGAATCAACACTTTTAAGTATTGTTTTAGCCATTTGAGAATAGTGTGCAAATAAAAACAAAGTACCTACGTGCAGCGGACAAGAATTTTAATTACCAACTAATAAACACAAGGATTGTTACATACAAAAATACATCGCTACATAATATAGAGTACAAAACAATATTTTTAGTGAGTATACAGGCACCCAATCTTGTCAGTTTGACTAACATTTCTTATGTGATTTAACATCAAGTGCAAACCAAATAGCTGTGTTATAAAAAAATAGAAGTGAAAGCAAATACTCAACACCTGACGTGACAATGTATAAATAATTTTAGTTTCGAATTAATAAAAAACAATATTAATTTTAATTACATTATTTAGTACGCAATGCGTACGTTAAGCAAACAATCTAATGTATAAAGAATCAACGCATATTACCTGTTTACCTACATACATTAGTTTCGACCTTTGAATTACGCATGTTTACACTTAATAATAAATCCCATACAAGTTATAGGTACTTTCATGTACAAGCAATAACAAAAATTTTCAAAGATTGCCCTATATTTATTTATTCTTTACTGTACATTGATAACAAGCAAATTCACACAAAAATACATTTAAAACAAAGACAATCATACAATCAATATACAGAGGGCGAGTTTATCGCAGAGGCGCGATTTCTTCTATATGATAATTTGTACCATTTTTTACTAATAAGAATCTTGGATAGCCCGTCGGATGCCTGGAGGTAGAGTCTTGGCCTCGTACAAAAGAGGTGTGCGGTTCGATTCCAAGTGCCAGCAGACTCCCCTTTCACGACACAAGTTTTTATCGTAATGTAAAAGGTGCATAAAGCTGAATTTGGGATTATAACAAAAACCCAGATGCCTCTTTAAAAAAAAAACATATAATAGGTAATGAGAAGAATCTTCCTTTATTATATATTATGGTCTTCTCTTCTACATTACCTTAAAAATGATATAACTAATTTGAATACAGACAATGAGTACATGGTGTACAAAAAAGCGATTCCTTACAAACATTTACAAAGAAAAAACGTGTTAACAAATCCTGTTAAATATCTTTGCATACATCAAGGCTAATTATGTTAGGCACCTATTTATAGGTATCGTACTATACTTGCGTCGTAGCAATTTGTTGATTTTTTTATTTTATTTCCTTTGAAAATTTTCGCCGTATAAATATACTGTTTTACATTAAAGGTAAGAGTAATTTTCCAATTATTCTAGTACGAGTTGAAAAAATTATTAAGTAGGTACATAGTAACGGAGTTCATGAACACGCCATTGATTGTATGTGAGATAGAGTATTTAGATACCTCTGTATATATTTATATTTTGTATACATGTTAAATTACATTATTTAATAAAATACATCAGTGTGTATTTAAGTGTGCGCAATCATACGGAATATGTATGGTTATGTTCAGATTTAAATGATATAAATTTATTCAGACACACACACACACACACACACACACACACACACACACATATATATATGCAACCTTGCTCATCGACGCCTGCTGCCTTCACGACACCCGCGCCGCCGAAGCCTGCCACCGCCCCTCTACGCCCCAGCTGATGTCAGGTTGAATCCTGCACGAAACGTCGGGCAGAAGCCAACGGTCTTTCTCAAGACCAACTATAAAAGCCTTTCTCAAGGCTACTGTACGTAGAGTACCCAAAAGCGATACTTATATATGAATATATATATATATATATATATATATATATATATATATGCATTCATACACCCTAACAGTAAACAAGATGAATCGAATACGATATCTTCCGGGTTAGTTGGAAGACATCGCATTTTAGCGATAAACTCGCCCTCTGTACATTGAATTGTATAAATGATATTTTCTATGTAAATTTGTATTATTGTAAACAATGTACAGTGAAGAATAAAATAAATAAATAAATAAATATCTCGCGATTGAAAGTACGAGACTACTATCAGGGTAACAACCACGTCTTTTTTTGTTTTCCACCTTTTCAATCACTACCTAAAGATGATGTTAATTTGAAACTAAGAACTACATAAATAGTATGTAGATATTATGTTCTTACCCATTCTCAAAAACATGATAATATGCAAATGTTCCGTGGAGCACCCGGCAATAAGTTGATCTTCCACCTCCCACTCTTTTCTCTAAGTTTTTGAGTGTCATGAAAAAGGCGGGTGTTCGAAAAAATGAAGAAATTTTATATTTTAAATTTATAGACAAAATTTGCCATCCATCCTGAACGACTTATTTTTTGTTGGCACGGAGAGGACAGCTTGCGTGTTTATTACATACAGGTGGTCTGTTCGCTACCACACGTGGAATTTTGTCGTAATAGTACAGTTGCAGTAGTAGATATAGTTTATTATAACCAATTATTGCTTGCATGAAACATATATAATTTTTATTATTAATTTAAAAATAAAACAAACTTTGTATTTTCCACTAAAATAATTAAGTTAAAACGTTTTCGGAACTACTTGTTCCATCATCAGTAATAATACTTCCGTACAAGTACACTGAGAAAAATACTTACGAAATTTCACAACGAATCATTGGTACGTACTATCAGATTAGGACCAGACATAGTACAAACGATTCATTAGTACGAATCCATAATATAAACTTTTCGCAAACAAATTGTTGGTAAATTTACCAACGACTTGTTTGTGATAGGTTATTATTATAGATTCGTACTAATGAATCGTTTGTACTATCTCTAGTCCTAATCTAATAGTACGTACCAATGATTCGTTGTAAGTATTTTTCTCAGTGTAGTTCCGAAAACGTTTGAACTAAATAAAGTTATTTTAGTGGAAAATACAAAGTTTGTTTTATTTTTAAACTAATAATAAATATGAAATTCCACAGTGTTAATCACGAAACATTCGAAAAATAAAATAATAATTATAATTTTTAATTCTTGCTTTACTGTCATGAAATCATATAATTGATTAATATGAGAGTATTGTTTGAATTAAAATATTTTAATTCAGAAATGGTTGATAGTTCTTTGATAGTGACCCAAACATTATTGTGTAACAAATCCGAGAATTTAAAGCATTACTACTCTCTAATGAGGCTGCTACAACATTATTGTATCCATATTGGTGATGTATTGTATTTGATTTTGTGTGTGTATTGATTGAAAAAAGTTTATTATTTATTTATTATGTAGATCAGTATTTCACATTAATTGGTGATGAAATTCTAAAAAAATCACCATTGTTTAAATAAATAACTTTATATATTTCAATCCATGTATTATTAATATTTTTTATAAAAAATTCACAAATAGGTACATAGGTAATTAATTTAGAATAATAAACATTTGATTTTATGAGGAGACATCAGACTTACTCTGTAATAAATATGATATTAGGTAGGTATATTAATATTCACCTATAAACAAAGAGCGTACAAAGTTGTGAAATAATTTTACATTTAAATATATAATATTCTGTTATGAATTGTGACATTGCGTATGATGAACGCGTTATGCTATAAAGAAATGATGAAACATTATTGTATTAGTAAATATTTTCAAAACATATCTTACCGTATATCTATGAATAATATACCTACATTTTCTCTCTAGTTTTATCATGTATAATATTATCTATATTGCCATAGATAAATTATTATTTTCGTAGTTTTTAATGAATACCTTCATTTTGTGAAATATTTTTGAGTTTATGTAGAGATTCTTATTACTATGTTTGTAAAATTGCGAAGATCTCTCTACCTCTGTAACTCTTTTAAGGAGACTGAAATACTATAACGTACAAAATTACTTTAGAAAATTATTTTCTGAATCCTATCAACTAATATAATGGACGGATCTTATAACCGATGTAATCAGATATTACTATGAACCTTTTCTATAAAGTGTATTTTCTGTACAATGTATTTGGTAAAAAGAAGCATCGGCAGACCACCAAAAAGATGAGCTGACGACATTACTCCAATCGCGGGAAGAAAATGGATACAGAGGACACAGGACCGCGACGTTTGGAAGATGCCTAAATCCAGCAGTGGAGAGATGGCTAACTAGTAGTAGTAGAAGTATTTGGTATTTTTTATGTAAGCGAAATTTAATATTTTGTTGGCAATATAAGTATACTATGCAATAAATAATTAAGTATATAAGTCCTCGTGAATAATTGTATCATAATGAATACCTATGTATTTATCACGTATGTATTAATATACAGGTAAGAATAGATATCGTAATTAGATGTGTACCTACATGGACGATATTACATTCGTTCCTTACTATTTAAACGATGAAATAATAAACTAATTAGTGCCTATTTTATGATTACGGAAGTTAATCCAATCATTATATGAAACTGAATAAATGGCGCATGGTTTATAGCTAATTCAATATTGTGATCTATTACCCTCGTATGTATGTAGTATAATAGTATTGATACGTAATGCTTAAAATGTCCTTCATTACTTGCACCACGATATAGATAGGTTTACATGTACAATAAAACTACTCATTACTATATAGATAGGTTAGTATAACTCAATTTCGATTCGATGAACATTTCTTTTTATTTAGATATCCTTCAATTCTTTTGCATAGAATTTCTGAGTTATTTATACATATGTATGTATTAATAAAGAAATACATAATATTAATAACAATTAATAATGTACCTATGCATTTTTTTCAATTTCTAAATAATCGGCATACATTCATTTGAAAAATATTATATTATTTTCAGGTGGGAGACATTTCAAAATGCCTAGAGAAGACATCAGATTTGCCACTAGTTAGAAAATTCTTAAAAGCGAGGGTTTGTGGCTTGAGATGTTTTCAGCGTCAAATATACTTGAGTAAATCATTTTAAATGATTCAAACATAATTAAAAGTATTTATATTTTTTTGTAATGATGACTTGTTGACGGCAAATAAGTCTTAAGAGATATAATTTTAATAATTGACACAAAAACATCATTGAACCTCTGGCCAATGTACTTTAACCATATATGAATATGTATTACAATTAAATTACATACTAACTCAAAAATAAATTAAATCGTTATTCTAAAAAGCAGAAAACAGTTTTTATAAAAAATACAACAAAGTTGTATTTATTTTGACTTTTCAGTTTATCACAACTATCGGTAGACATAAGGATGCAAACATCGATAAGTCTATAGTAAATTAATTAATCATAATCATCTGAGTAACTGTACTGGAAAATAAATAATCAGACATTTTTATTAGATTAAACAAAATAAAATAACTTACCATTTTACATATAGAATCTGTTGTATCCAGAATGTAGGAATAAAATTCCAGTTGAAGATATTCATTCAATTCACACATTTTATCACAATGCACTTTATAATTATTTATAATACCTAGGTTTATACTTAACAATTTAGAGTAATAAAAAGCTCACATTCAACACAAAACTTATATAGAAAATGTATCCATTGAAGTGTCACCAAATACAATCAACTGTAAATTAATTCAAAATATTATTAATAAAATATAATCCACATATTAATTTAAAAGTATAGAAGAATCGTTTTATTGTAAAGTATTGTTATGATTTGTAAATTAATTACTTCACTTGTACTTCGTATCATTTTCCGACGAGTTTTAAACGGAAAAACAGATTTTCAAGGAGAACGGAAAATAGGAGCATATGAATTGAGTTCATTGCTTATTAAGAATATTCACGATAATTTACAAAGGTTTTATTATTTTCATAATAAATAGAATCATGACTGTTGCATCTGGTACATAGTATGTAAAGTGTATCGTTTGAATGTTTTCAAAGTAAACATTTTCAAGTAGATTGGGGAGATTACTTTTATCCACAACGCGCTGCAACCATGTTAATAAAATATTTCAAAGATGATCATTTAATTATTAAATTAATAAACTAACTTGAAATTTGAAAATCGTATTCGTGGATAAAGCGCGCTTTTGAGTTCATTTTTGGCGGTCGCTACGGTCCGCTCCTCGACCGAGCGTTCTGTGCGTCGTCGTTACTCGACTGTTGGTAATATGACTTGAGCGGCACAACTTATCCCTTCCATTCATAGCAAAGAAGGCGATAGTGAAGAATTTTACGTCGCCATCGAAAGACTGCATTATCAGCGTATAATAATAACATTAAGCATTTACACACTTATTCATTTATATAGGTAGGTACCCCTTATACATTATACTATGTACAGGTATGCTATAATACGTGTAACTTTATCTCAAGATATTCATCACTTGTAGGATAGGCATCGTACATGGAAATTTACTCTTAACTTTACATCAAGGGCGCTGCATTGTGTGTCTATCATCCAAAACTAGGCACTCGTACATCTCCCTAATGAACTAAAAAAAATGAAATTTTATCAATGTAACTAATAAATGTCCGAGCGATTTTATTCGAATTATGTCGATTATATCGATCCGATAAAAATTAATGAAATCGATTTTTCTAGAAAAAAACATTTCTCCATTGCTGAGCACGGAGATTAAGTAAACACGGAGCAGCATTAAATAAATAATTATTTAAAAATTTTGCTTAAAATACGAAAGGTAAAAAATACGTAGGTACTTAATTTTAGTATGCTTTTCTGGATTTTGACTTTACGTTTCATTGTTATCTGATGTCATGTACCTAGCTAATTATAAAAAAATAAACTTTGTGTTTCCAAAACATTTCGAAATAAAAATACTAAATGAAATTCGATCGAATAATATTACTCTTCCTAACAAGTATCTACAGATATGTATGCACCTACTTATGGATATACACAAAACCATACCTAATGATAATGTCACTCTGTATAGACATTATTTTATTTTAAAGTATTTATACATACATGCACAAGTATACGATAGCTGTAAGTACAGCATTGTTCATCTGAGATTATTTTTTCTGTTTGTATACGATGCCTATAAGGATAAAAGTAATGAGAACTCATATTTTGTATTACCAAGCAATTCACATATTATACTTGTACAAATAAAATAAAAAAAAAAAAATATCCGGTATGTACTTGATATCTTGAAATTAAATATGTTCTTGATATATTCACACCCACATAAAATATTCAGTACCTAACTAATTAAAAAAGAAATTATAACTCTGGTAGTTGTTAGTGAGGCACGTGATTTGGGGGTTTTGTTTGATGAGGGTTTAACTTTCATCGAACAAATAACTTATATCACTGACAGGGCTTTTCGAATGCTAGGTTTTGTAATTCGCATCTCAAGAGACTTCAAAAGCACTTACACTCTGAAGGTACTTTTTCAGACCTACGTCAGAAGTCAAATCGAATATGCTTCGTCAGTCTGGTCCCATATTATGAGGTTCACGTGAGAGCTATTGAGAGGGTTCAGCGCAGATTCATGCGCTACATCAATTTTCGGCTGGGAATCTCTTATAACGACTTCTGCTATGAAAATTTACTACTGGAACTAAGAATGTCTATACTGATCGATAGGCGCGTTTTATTGGATATAATTTTGTTATGTAAAATAGTAAACCAAAATTCGATTGCCCTGAGCTCCTTGAATTAATCAAATTTCATATCCCCGACCGTCCCACTAGACAAAGGATATTACTCAATGAATCAAATGCACGTACCAACTACCAGAGACATTCAGTCGTGAACCGTCTGCATGTGCTCGGTAATAGGTATGCTGAGACAATAGACTTATTTTTCGATGGAGATGTCTCTGTGAGGAGGAAGATGATAGAATGTTTTAATCAGATTTATTCTGAAAATACAAATTTAATTTTATGTTTATTTTATAATTTAATTTAATTTTTAGTCATTGTAGTCAATTTGTAGTCATTAAGTTTTCATTGTTTTGTATCTTGTAAAATTGTCCACTAGTAATATTTTTTTTTGTATTCAAAGGCAATAATGCCGTAAATAAATAAATAAATAAAATAAATAAATATGTGGGTATTACTGTGAACCTTATTTAAATGAAAAAAAAATACGTGAAATTAATGTTATTTAATCTTTAAAATCAAAACATAAATGTAATTAGTTATCATGCACTCATATTACTTTGCTTCATAAAGTATTATACAATGCAGTAAAAATCGTAGAGGACACCTTTGCTTTTAAATTATTTTTTATTAAATATTGGGAAATTTTAATGAGTCACATAGTCATTAATTGGATTCATGTTGTAGGTATGTATGTTACTTTTGGATATGAATAATCAGATAAAACATAATAATATTTATTATTATTCTCATTTATTTTCTTCATATTCAGTTAATAAAAACAAAAAAAAAACAAAAGAAAAATACCCAGCATAAGCTCGTCAATGGTGCAAGTGCACTGAAATCGCGATAGCGTCTTTTAAATTAATGTATCAAATAAACAAAGTAATTCAAGTTGAAATATTTTATTTAATGTCATTACCCTCATGAATAATAATGTTTGTTCAATCAATCCTAATGTAACCTAATTAACTCTGTAGTTATATTGTATTTAAAGCAATTAATTGCTGAATGAAATTTCTTTTGTAATAAGTTCGCTTCGATAGTGAGTAAGTAAGATAACTAAACAACCTAATTAGCATATCTTTTCTCTTCTTCCATAGCTCATAAACTGCAATTTTTCGCCCGTTGCAATTTTTCAATCTTTTATCTGAAGTAGTTGGATGGCTTTCTTCTTTACTTCATCTTTCTATCTTAGCTTAGATTTATCCACTCTTTTTCTTCCAGCATAATCTTTCTATCCAGATATAGGTAGATGATATGAGAATAATATCAATAGTGTAGAAGAATTGTTAGTCGTAAGTAATATCTAATGTGAAATGATATAGTAATTATACCTATAATAGAAGCGTGGATAGAGGTACATAATATCTTATGATTATAGTGTAGGTAGGTACGTAAAGTGTCATATCATTATTATATGGAACTACATCAGATTGCATTATTGTAATACGACATGTTGTGTTGATGTAACACCAATATAATATAATATATAACACGTCGGAGATAGTTGATAATGAAATATTGTCATTTCCATTATATGTAGATGTTAATGTATCTCTATTATACGTGACTTTCAGAGAGACTATAAGTAGCTGGAGACATGAAAAGTTGAACAGGAATATTATGAAGTAGGTATTTATATTTAGACATGAGACAAAAGGATGAAACGCATAATGAATTATCCGGACACCGGACGACGAATTCTTAGCAAATAGTTGGATAACCGATTTAATCCTCGGAAAACGACGTTTTTGAGCACCATTTTTACCAGCCATATATATTTTCTTGAAACAGACTCTTAAGTTTATTTACTTTCATTCTTGTTGAGGGTATAGATAGAGTGATTCACTATATGCACTCTGTATTTCAGAATTTTACCATATATTTTTCTCATGACCTCATTTAAACTGCATATTTACAGCTTTTATCCTTTTTGAGCCATATTCAAGTCCCGTTTGCACACATCAGTGTAAGGATTAAGATAGCTAAATGTGTCACTTTTTTGGTCGCGATGTAAATATTTTTATTCGGATTGCACCATTTATCTTGTAGCTAGCAACTTTTCTTCTTTCGATGTCACATCTCCCACCTCTCACAAATAGACTACTTAAATATTTACATTCTACTTGTCCTAATACTTCATTAACAATCATTACCTTACAATCTAGCCTTTCTTTTTCCTTTTCAAACACCATTACTTTGAAAATAATATCTCTGCACATTATTTAACACAGTTTTTATACACACATAACATTATTGGTAGCAAAACAATTTCGCTTTCAGCCTTCATAACCAAATCATCAATTATTAACATTAATGCGCGTACCTTTCAACCCACGCATATGCATCTTTACTTACATTCGTCTCTTTTAACGGATTAATACAATAATATATGAACAAGTTGAACAAACATTGTTACGTGACGCACCTTTGCTTCACTCCTTTGACTTTGTTTTACTATTCAATCAGATAACTTATACATAGTTACCGAATATCCATTTCGCCTCTAATGAAATTATCCATAAACGATATTTGCTATTTTTTGTTCAACATTGAAATTGTATAAATTAAATGATGATATTTATGCATGCATCTCATCAGAAAACAGCTGCATAAATTGAATTATTGTCGCGCAATTGCATAACACAAAAAAAACATACTAGGTATGCACATTCAATAATTAAATAGTTTGCAATACAAAAATACTTGTTATTTGTCTTATTTATCTTAGGGTGCAATTACAGAAAACAGATTAAATTATAAAATATGTATATAAGCTGACATCCAAAAACGTGCACCAGAGTAAGTTTTAAACTATAAAAGTGGTAACGTTTCAACCACCTTACATCTCAAAATCAATTTCGCTCAATCACTCATTCGTTACTCAAGCACATCAGCACATACAATATAGCAAAAGTGTTATTAAATATCATTTTAATAACAAGATGAGTAGGTACTGGTGGAAATAAAAAATCAATGATTAGGTGCATAGGTACATCCATAAACTTTTTAATCTATAAAAATTTTAATAAAAAAAAAATCATATCAAACTTTAAAATATACCTACTTACGCCATAATTAAAGCATTTTCCTTCTTGATTTCCTGACAAGAGTAACATTATTTAGTTATTACAATTATATGACATAGGTACTTAAGTGCACAAGATATTTAAATTTTATGTGCAGCAATCTTATTTTCTCCGATAGTACATAGATTAATATTAAGCGGCACATCCGATAACTCTACTTGAAACTGAATAGATGTCAATGATTCTATCCGCATCATTGACTCATTTTCATGTATAATTATTAACATGACTAAATTATTAACATGACTAAATTATTTGGCATCACATTCTTCCATCAGTATTAATAAATAGTACGAGCGAGATACAAGATGAGATCTGAACAGACGGTAGGTATTACGTAATTACTTTCTTTCACGCTGTATTGAGAATGACATCAATATTTCACTCAGTTCTCAGGTGCTACTGGATGCTATTCTAACACATTCTTTAAGAAATATATTTAACTGGATTTGAAATAAATACAATATAATATCTACAATCTACATGTATACCCCCTCGCAGTAAGCAAGACTCTCTGTAATTCGAGACTACTATCAGACCACATCTTTTTGTTTTCTTCCTTTTCAATCACTGCCTAAAGATGATATAAATATAACATCATATTGAAATCAATTTTAAAGATTGTATTTGCACTGTTTAATAAAACTAGATAACCTACTATTTATTCTCATAAATATAATAATACAGTTTATTGCACAATAAGGAGCATTCATAATTACGAAGATATAAAATAATGTGATACAAATAAATGATATTCTGCAATGGGCAAGTTTATCGTAGAAGCGATATCTTCCAACTAACCCATTCTAAAAATAAGATATTTCATTATTTCCTTTGATATCTTATACCTAGGCAAATGTTTTGTGGAGCACCCGGAATACAATTGGTCTCCCACTCTTTTCCATTAGCTTGTGAGGGTCCTGAAAGAGACAAGCGTTCAAAAAAATAAAAAATATCTTAGAATAAGCGTTGAGGTTTACAACCTATTCTGAATGTCTTGATTTTTGCTGACACAGAGAGGACGGCTTGCATGTTTATTAAAATGCAGCTGATCTGCTGACTATCTCACTTGTGGGATGTGCCGTGATGATGTAGTAGTAGTAGTAGTAGTAGAAATAAACAGATACCTTTTAATTTTATACAATCTGATTGTTCTCATTATGGAGACATGACTACACTTTTATTCGTGTCACATTTCTTAACTTTTATATCATATTACAACTGATTACATTATTTAATCTAATATCATTTGTTTATACCCCATGATCATAAATAATGACACGTTTTCAATGTATCATTATAAATTCACTTTACAATAATGTTTTTATACTACACAAATAACATGCAAGTGTACCTAGTTAATATCTTACATATAAACCGCACACTCCTCGCTCCCATACGAATATATTTTTACGAAGCATTTTTATACTATCAATTTACAATAATGAAATGTGATGGAACACATAATATAGTTGCAATGAAAGCAATATATAATAAGCAATGATGAGGGATTTAAAATAATAACACATATAGGTATTTAAATAATATAAATATTATATTATTTAAATACCTAATCAACAGGCGTGGGAAAACATACGCGTGTTATAAAAATATATAATTCACGGACTTACAATTGAGAGAAAACAAGCAAACATCCTCACGATGGTTGCGGCTATCCATCATTCAACAGAGAAGACTGTTATTATGTGCATGTGCAAGAAGAATAAAATAAATAAATAAAAAAAAATGAAAATAATATTCTTTCCTCTATACTGTTAATGTAAATAAAGTTTTAATTTTATTTTTGTTGTTATATTTAATATCGCACGCTTTCGTATACCTACCATGTGTATACGAAATTTTAACGAAATGTATTGCATCCCGTGTAATATTTTTTATGTTTTGTACTCAGTAATATAGACCTGGATTTGTCAACCAATTTATACATTCTTAAGGTAGAATTGTTGTAAGATATTAGGAATTTTATTAAGAAAAATAAGTCAATTTCAATATATTATTGAACTTCTACAATCATATTCAATATTACCAAAAATATTTAATCTTTGCGTGTCATTTAAGTACCTTCATTTATTGAGGTAAATTTTTCAATTGTCAAATTAAATATCTCCAAAAAATGTTTTTTTGTATTTAAAAGATGTGGCTGCGTTTTGTTATAAACGCAAATATAACCTTATACACCTTTCACAGTAAGCTAAAAGCTTGTGTCGTGAAAGAAGGAGTTTGCCGGCACCTGGGATCGTACCACGGTCCCCTTATTCACGTGGCCGAGACTCTACCTCCAGGCTACCAACGGACTCAAATTTACAGACGGACTAATATTTATTATAACTTAAATAGATTGTCAATAAAATTTAAACTTCGTATGCATCATTTTGAAACAAAGAAAAATCATTTATGATAATACTATGATTAATTTTAATAAAAGTAAAGTGACCTAGAAAAAAGTGTGGCTACATTATATGAACATAGATTGTTTTTAAGTCACAGCCTTACTAAAGTCTGATGATAAATACCTGATAGCAAGTGATCGCATAGTAAGGTGAATACAATTATAATGAGCAATAATTATATAAACTTATTGGTAATGAGATAACAAGTAGTGTATTTATTGTGTACCTACCTGTGTGTGTATCAGTATATCACCTACACCGCACCGTGTGAGAATGTCGCCTTTTAAATTGTCAGATGTGTACCTACATAATACGAGTATATATATAGATATATGTAGGTAGTTTAGGTACTATTAGCTACATAATATTATCTAGTTTAGTGCTCCTACTTTATTGGTAAACATTGTAATGTGGCAGGTACTTTCTCATGATAGTCTTGTTGTATGATACTTATTAGATATGCTGTAACAACCAGATCTATGTAGGTTTATACCTACATATCTACTGCACATTTTATGACACACTTTTCTCTGATTCATTCATCGCGAAAATGACACATGTGTCATAAACAACAGATCGAGGAGGAGAATTTCAATAAATATATGCAAACAGAGATGTTAATTTAGTGAAGAATAGGGTATGTTATTACATATACTATATTCGCTGACTGTCCCACTCAAAGGAATAACCGAGATAAATAAAAAAAACGAGTAATATATACACACACTTTTCTCAACAGAACGTTCTTTGTGATGTTATGTATTAACACATTATAAGGTGTGTAAAAGTAATACCTATAGATACATACCCCTTATAATAAACAATGATGGGAATAGTTAGGTCTTATTATATCACTTATATATTATAGATCAGATAAGATTGTATAATAATATAATATGTTTAACTAATTATCTACGTAAGTATATACATTACCTGCCTTCTCAAAGACAAAACATGAGGACAATTTTGTTATATTAATATTTTTATTGAAAAAGTAATGATATATTTATACAGAGAAAATATCTTATGGAGTATAAACAATAGATAAATACTATAAACAATATAGTTAAATTGAATGTATAAAATGAAATGAAATGCATTATTGGTATAATTAACAACTTATACCTTCATATTATATTTAAATCGTGTAACCTTTGTGATAAAACTGAGAGTTTATTATAGTTTATTGTCTGATTAGTCTGGACATGAGAGTGTTATTACATTTATATGTACCTAACCCTGCAAAATAATAACATTAAGTGTGTACTGTGTAGGTAGATATTATTATTCAACAATATGATACAAAATCTTACACACTGATGCCCTCTCTGTATATCTCAAGATTTTAAAATCCGCCAAGAGAAATTTTATTATCTTATAAATTAATGCCTTAATATTACGTGACATCTTCCTAAAATATTGTACTTGGCACAAATTGTCCCACAAGGGACGGGTTGCCGTAATCTTATAAATAATAATACATATGTAGTTGTTTTGGATAGAACTAAAATAAACACTAGGACACGACGCAGCCCACATGGCCTAAGATCTATCAACACCGGGCCATACGAAAAGTAAAGTAAGTAACACTAATACATAGTTGACCTCATACATAAACAATACACCGCCCCGTCCTATCTTCACAAGCGATATTTATTTATATTTCTTGACCGATAGGTAAGGGAATATATTTACTAAATAAGATGTTGATAAACCTTACACGTGTACGAAATATGGTCTAAATGGTGTTTATTATGAAGACACGTATCCCATATAACATTAAAAAGTGACAGTTATTATTTTATGTAGGTATGTATGATCCTGGTCCTTAAACAGAATTACCTATCCAAGTTTTCATAAATGCCGTATGTATAATAGGTATGTCTACTTATGTTCTCAGTTACAAGACCATGAAGCAATATTGAGATACCTATTACTTATATAAAAATACGAGGATTTTTGACACACACCAGACTATGGGAAAATCTAAAACTGACGTACATACTCGTAGGTAGATAATTTCGTAATCAAATATAATAATATTCTTCGTGTATTTTTTAAAATACTATGTACTTAAGCGTCCGTAATTGTGTTTTTGATTATACTGGTGATTACTTGGACAAAAATACCAGTTAATGATTTATCTTTGATGCTGTTTTTTTTCAAATTAGGATAAAAATGATGGTGTACCTATCTACTTATGTAAGCACAGATGCGTGGAAACTACTCCGGGGCAACGATCTCGGATAGTAACACACTTGCACAGATTTGTTTTGAACCTCAGTTCTATGGAGACATTATCACTTTAGGTCAATATCACAAGACATGATGGCCTATAGTAGCAATATGATATCTTATTAATTATAGCATTTAAAACCAATAATGAAACTTACAGATAATTTGGTAACACATTCACAATAATATGATTAAAGAAACCATATAATTATGTATCTACTTATACATAATTAGGTGTAGGTAGAGGGTAATTTTTCCCGGATTATTTTCGTTCCCGGGAAACGGGAAATTTCAAAATTAATTTCTGTGATTTTTTCTGTGAAATTTACAAAAATATTAAATTTGAGGTGGAAGTTGTAAAAAATTTACGGAAAAGTGAAATAAATGTTTTTGCAATTTGAAAGAGTTTGTTTTATCATCGAGGATCAAATCCTATAGGACGGCCGCGTGTTGAGTAAGAGAAATCGGCGAACATGTATGAGAAACTGGATGAATGTGAAGGTATACCATGTGTACTTGGTTTACTTGAATACGACTTATTTATTTAGGTACCTAGGTCTTATTGTCACCTCACTACTATTTACTACTATTTACTACTATTTGAACGCATATCTTCACGGCATATCTAATAAGTGGAGTAGCCAGCGAATCAATTGCGTGTTATAAGCATGCACACTGTCTTTTCTGTACCAAGCAACAAATTAAGACATTCACGATAGGTGCTAAACCTCAACTCTGAAATAAAGACGTAAAATATATTTTTTCGAACTCCTTTTTTTACAGGACACTCGAAAACTTACCTCATTAGGTACCGAGTTTAATTTGAATAAGGATAATTTTAATTCAAGAAATGAATAACTATTATATAAATTGTTAACTAATTCCAAATCAGGAATAACTAATAGAATATTATTAAGAACACGACACATAGATATAATGTAGGTGGGTACATGACGACCGGTGTGGTATAAGAAAATGCTCTTGCCTTTGATTCACCCTGTTCTGGGTTCTATCCACGGTCAGGCCAATATGAAAAATTTTACAAATTGTCCTGTTTCTGGGTGTCATGTACATTATGTGTCTGGATATTGAAAGTATTTATGTATCGTTGTGTTAATAACTACTCATAATACAAAGTAAATATTTCAATGTAATAAAAAAAAATACTATGTAAGTATTAATATTAAAATGATAAGAGTTAAACACTGTTACTTTCACTTATATAAATTTTTATTTTGGCAGAGGCCTTTCGGACTTAGTCCATCGTCAGTGCCGTCAACTTAGAAACTTAGTTGACGGTTTCTAAGTTGACGGCACTGACGATGGACTAAGTCCGAAAGGCCTCTGCCAAAATAAAAATTTATATAAGTGAAAGTAACAGTGTTTAACTCTTATCATTTTAATATTAATAAAAATGAACTTTCATAAGGTTACCACCGAAAAAATAGAATACATACTATGTAAGTACATTGTTTTTTTTTGGGCCAATCTGAAAATGTTCTTATAAGACGAAAGACGTCTCCCTGAATAAAATAAAAACAAATAGGTAGGTAGTAGAAAAAAACATTTTAGTATTATTTAATATTCAATATGGAATTCCACTACCTAAATACCGAAAAAGTAAAATAAATATTTTAGTTTGGGAATAGTGCGAACTGTGTGATTTATCCATACATTTGTGATATTATCATTAAAAAAATGATTTATTCTAGACAATATAAAGTTTACAAAATTATCATAAAACAAGATACCTCACCAAATACATTTTACCAGTTGGCCTAGTCAAAACACATTTAAGCGTTACGCTTTCGTTCAAACGTGGACGACGTTGCGAGAACGTGTCAATTTTCGTAGCTAAAATACACAAATAACTACGAAAATTGACACGTTTTCGCAACGTCGCGTCATCCACGTTTGAACGAAAACGTAACGCTAAAATGTGTTTTGACTAGGCCCACAGGTACTTACAAAATATAAATAAATTAGACCAAATTTTCCTGTTATTGTATAGATTTAAATGTAGCAATGGTGGTGGGTTCTTATGTTTAATTTGATAATATATACTTATATATATATGAAGACTGTATGATCCAATTTTCATCCGAAATGCATGTTCAACATGCACCTCACGAATGAAAGATCACTTGATTTCACGCAGGAGACAGTATGAAGGTGAAGGTTTTACTCCATTTCACTGCGTACAGTCGGGCAGAGACTTGGCTCATGCCTTTGCATACGGAACGAGGCTCGGCCCGTCACCGGAATATGCAGTTTGGATTTGTCGATACACAAATAGCTACGAAAATTGACACGTTTTCGCAACGTCGCGTCATCCACGTATATATATATATATATATATATATATATATATATATATATATATATATATATATATATATATATATAAGTATGCAGTGTAGATCATGTTGGTTTCATTCATCTCAATAATATTTCTGTAAAATCTTACCTTGTAACCGATAAACAAAGTTTTAAGTAGGTATATAAAAAATGTAAACAATCATTATACGGGTTATATGGGTTAGTTGGAAGATATCGTGCTACTGCGATAAACTCGCCCATTGCACAAAATTTATTTGTGTAGTTTAAATTGAATATTTTCTTATGTTGATTTTTTTGCAATAAAGTTTTGTATTATTATTTTTATATTATTTGTGACATTATTTCTAACTTATTGAAATAAACCAAACTTAATTATTTTTGTACATGCACAATTTGATTATAACTTTATTCATGTTGTTGTAATTTAATTTTGTGTACTCACATAATTATTATTATATAACATAGTTTGAAATGCATGTATAAGTAGTGATCTAATTCAATTTTAATAATATAAAGAGGAACAAAATATTTTTCTTAATAAATTATCTATTTATATGAAAATATTTATCACTGAATGAATATTGATAACTGTTAGATGCTAATGATGTAGATTATCACAATACTCGTGCAGTTTTGTTTATGTTTTGATGAAATGACAGCTGATTTGTTAAATATGTATATTTATGTATTCTGTCATTCATTCATGTCGCCACATAATTATATCGTGTACCTACTTCATCTATTTTTTTTTAATATTATAATTAATGAATCATCACAATTATATCAAAATTATCAGAGTTCATAGAAATAAACTACATTTATCTTGTGTATTATGAATTTATTTAATATCTTTTTCGAGAATTAACACACATTAATACACAAAATATTATTTATACACAGTTTTCTTGATTATATAAACATTTTATTGTATACGAACACAACGTACATAAATTTTATAAATTATTTTTACATTTTATATCACTTGTGATGAACTAACTAACTTGAAAAAAATGTTTTTGACATTTGAATTAATAATACAATAATAGATGACGCGCCGACTACTAATATAGCGAGCACCGGGAACCAACTCCCACACTTATTTACATTGTCCTCTATCTGCACCTGTACATATTCCTGTCACATTTCAGTGCAGTTCCACTGTTTATACATATGTATATGTTTATACATATGTATATACATAGATATGTATACCTAGAATGATAATGATTACCAAAAGTGGCCAATGTCCATGAATTAAATTTTGTATACTTAGATAATTCTAAAATTCCAATTTATTTATTAATCATTTTTCAGAACTTGGAGATATTTTTATTGTTACATTTATGATTCAGTAGGTAATTCTATAATTATGTATTATGAGTACCTACGTAAAGTCAATCACAAATTAATACTTATAATGAAGGTGAACTTTTAAATTGATCATAACTCTAGAGCAGATAAAATAAATAAAGAGCCAGCCAAAACCTTATAACTCAATGTCATTAGATACGAAAATAAATCAAAAAGTATACCTAATGCCAATTTGTAAAGTCGGTACCTATATAAGACATCCGTATCAATATAAAATGGACTAAGCGTACAGTCTAATTTTGCAGACAACTTTTTAGGTACCTACTCTTATAATTTATTATTAATAATTGCAAAAATTATATTTGTTATTTTTTAAATTAACTTTGGAATTTATAATCTTTTCAATCGATTAATATCATAAAAGTAAGTTATAAATGTGTCTTGTAATAAACAAACTGACCTATAAAGTTAATTTTGACTTGCAGTTGTGAGATTTTGTATGAAAGAAGATACAAATAATATGAACATAGGTTCAGGTGTTTGTATTTAGGCAGTGATGTATGGAGATTATTAGGCCCCTATACATATACAATATATGTTTAGTATAGTACAGTACAGACAGGTAGATATGATTTAATTCAATCAATTGATCCAAGTAACGATGTCAACGAGTTCATTACACACACTAAGATTTCATATTACTTATATACATATATCACAACGACCAACTATCTCAAATGTGTTCATTTATTCATTAAATCTTGACCTACCTTAATATTTCACACACATAACATATCTAACTAGGTATCTAAAATATTTATTGTATGATACCAATCTACGCCCTCGATATTAGGTATGTCAACAATACAATGCATATATTTATTTATTTGGGTAACACAGGCCCTAGACCTTTTATAATTAATAATTAATACAAATCAGTGGTGAAACGGATAGTCCTCGATTTAAAAACAAATATTGAATATCAACGTTCTGCAAAAATGTGAAATCAGACATTTATTTTGTGAAACGAATCTGCATGATACCTACAATATGGCTAATAAAAATGATATTTACTAATCTATATTATAAAGAGGAAAGATTTGATTGTTTGTATTGAATAGGCTTCGAAACTACTGAACCGATTTGAAAAATTCTTTCACTGTTGGGTAGCTACTCTATCCCCGGGTGAGAAAGGCTATATTATATTTTCAAAAAAAAATAGGGATCCTTACTAAAATTTTTTTTTTTTTAAATACCTATCTACCCGTGCGAAGCCGGTGCGGATCGATAGTTCTTATATAAAAACCTACTTACAATTTTAAAGCTATCGTTAGGTTGTTCACACTTATGTAAATAATAATGATAAATAAAAACTCTCACAAGAGTGTCACCCTTACCTATTACTCTTTAAACTAAATGAATACCTCCATAGGATATCTCTTTCTTTAAACTTAATGAATACTCCCATAGCATACCTCTCTCTAAACTAAATTTATACCTCCATAGGATACCTCTTTCTCTAAACTTAATGAATACTCCCATAGCATACCTCTCTCTAAACTAAATTTATACCTCCATAGGATACCTCTTTCTTTAAACTTAATGAATACTCCCATAGCATACCTCTCTCTAAACTAAATTTATACCTCCATAGGATACCTCTTTCTCTAAACTTAATGAATACTCCCATAGCATACTTCTCTCTAAACTAAATATATACCTCCATAGGATACCTCTTTCTCTAAACTTAATGAATATTCACATAGCATGCTTCTATCTAAACTAAATGTATACCTCCATAGGATACCTCTTTCTCTAAACTTAATGAATATTCACATAGCATACTTCTATCTAAACTAAATTAATACCTCCATAGGATACCTCTTTCTCTAAACTTAATGAATACTCATATAGCATACTTCTATCTAAACTAAATTTATATCTCCATAGGATACTTCTTTCTCTAAACTTAATGAATATTCACATAGCATACTTCTATCTAAACTAAATTAATACCTCCATAGGATACCTCTTTCTCTAAACTTAATGAATACTCACATAGCATACTTCTATCTAAACTGTGTAAATAATAATGATAAATAAAAACTCCCACAAGAGTGTCACTCTTACCTATTACTCTTTAAACTAAATGAATACCTCCATAGGATACCTCTTTCTTTAAACTTAACGAATACTCCCATAGCATACCTCTCTCTAAACTAAATTTATACCTCCATAGGATACCTCTTTCTTTAAACTTAATGAATACTCCCATAGCATACCTCTCTCTAAACTAAATTTATACCTCCATAGGATACCTCTTTCTCTAAACTTAATGAATACTCCCATAGCATACCTCTCTCTAAACTAAATTTATACCTCCATAGGATACCTCTTTCTCTAAACTTAATGAATATTCACATAGCATACTTCTATCTAAACTAAATTAATACCTCCATAGGATACCTCTTTCTCTAAACTTAATGAATATTCACATAGCATGCTTCTATCTAAACTAAATGTATACCTCCATAGGATACCTCTTTCTCTAAACTTAATGAATATTCACATAGCATACTTCTATCTAAACTAAATTAATACCTCCATAGGATACCTCTTTCTCTAAACTTAATGAATACTCACATAGCATACTTCTATCTAAACTACATAAATGAATACCTCCGCCTTTCTCTTAACTAAAAAAAGTCGCACAATAGTCGGATAACCGACTTTTTTAAATTTACTTAAGTCTTTCAAATATTTTATATTTACTGAAACCATCCAGATATTTTCTTATTTTGGAATCAACTGAAAACAAACGTTTTCAATTTCTAGCTATTTTGAAACAACAAGTCCTTCTTTTGATATTTTTTTAATTTTCTGTAGGTTAAGCACGACTTTTATTCGTAGTAAAAAAGTAATTTTTTATTTCTCGCCAGAAGTGTTTTTCCATATTCATATAGAAGTGATACGTACCTCTTACGTGGTATTGTAAAGCTCGTACCTATTAGAGGTGCACTGGGGGATCTGAGACAACTGATTTTACATAATTTCATTACCGTCACTTACCTAGCTTTGTATCGTGGAATAAAATTTCCGAGATATTATCGAATTGAAGGAGATTAATAATTATTTTTCGTCAAACCTGCCATAAAAAAATATTATTTCTTTTTTATTTGTTTAAAATAATAGGGTAGTTTTAACTGACCTTAATCATAAAGAAACTTTAATACCCATCGCTGAATATAATATACTGCAGAATAGTACCTACACCATATCATTGTGTACCAACGTGTGTGTGTACATAATGTGTGTGTGTGAGGCGGGTGTCATTATAGGTGAACTAACGTCATATATCACTTTGTAACACAATAGGGATCAGAGTTCTACAATAATTATTTTTATTAAGAGATCCTTATACCTACTTATTTCATCTCATTAGTATCATTAATGTATTTGTAGAAGGTATACGATAATATGTGATCAATTCTTGAATTTAGGATTTGATAGTTTAGTGTCTTTTTATCTGTTTAAATGTCTTATCAAGGAAATGTAAGAAACCTAATAAAATCTCCATGTACCAACAATAAGATAATACGTTCTATATACGAGTAGGTATATAATATATAAACGCGTTTATCAAACAGTAACCGTAACATTAATACTAGGTACATACAAACTTAGAAAACATACAGTCTTAGACCCGGCATTCTACTCGAATAGTGAAACTATGGGAATGTAGCTGTTTTAATACACATAATTATGTAGTGTGAAAAAAATGTTAAAAATATATTTCTTCTCCCAGCATAATCAGGCCAAATATATTTGATTAATAGTATTCTTAAAAGTATTCTTAATAAATAACAAGGATTGATGCTTTGTGAGTGAAGTATATTATTTATATTCAACTGAAATTATATAAGAGGAAAGGATGTGGTATTAAAGAAAGTGATGGAAGGATCGAGTTGTGGTCTGGTGTCCCAGATACACAACACGCGTGTCAAGGTGTGGGTGCTTTTTTATCGAAAAGAATGAGTGAATGTATGAAAGGGTATGAATGTGTAAGCCCCAGGCTAATCTGGATCCGTTTCAAAGTGGGGATGACTAGGATCTTACTCATAGTTGGGTATGGTCCTGGGAACGATGCCATAGAGACGGAAAAGGAAGAGTTCTGGAATTGCGTGAGAAAGATTGCAGAAGATAAAAAAGATAATGAAAGATTGATCTTGGCAGGTGATTTGAATGGATGGGTGGGTGTTAGAAGGAATGAACTTGAAAATGTTTTGGGAATGAATGGAGACAGTAGAGTGAACGATAATGGTAAGAGAATAATTGAAATGTGTTTGGAGATGGATCTCTTTGTGACGAATGCCTTTTTCCCCCACAAGGAGATCCACATGTATACCTGGGAGAGAGGGAATGAAAGATCGATGATTGACCTCGTGTGTGTGGACTCTCGTCTCAGGAAGGCGACCACGGACACCAGAGTGTATCGAGGCGCTGAGCTGGAGACGGACCATTTTCTTGTCGTCTCAAGAATAAATCTATTCTCCGGTTGGCGTTCAAGAACACAAAAGTCCACGCCATCTATGAGATTGAGAGTCGAAAAACTGAAAGATGAGAGTGTAAAGAATGAATATGTAAAAACTGTGAATGAGAAGCTTAGCGCGAACGAAAAGAATGATCTAACGATGAATGAAAGGTGGGATGTCTTAAAAAGTGTGCTTGTAGGGAGTGCAAAAGAAGCATGTGGTGAAGCTAAAGTAAGACGTAAGAAAGGCGATGCATGGTGGGATAATGATGTGAAAGAAGCTGTAGATAAGAAGAAGAATGCTTGGAAAGACTTACTGAGTGTGAAACAGTGTGACACATTTGAAAAAGAGCGAAAGAAAGAAGTATACAAGACATGCAAGAAGGAAGTGCGTGAAGTTGTGAAAATGAAGAAAAAAATGCTTGAAGATGAAGAATGTAAGAAATTATCTACGTATGCGAGTGAAAATATGAAGATTTTTTGGAATGAAGTGAAACGAAAGAGGACGGGTACAAGTGTGAACAGTATGAAAGGGATAAAAGACAAGGATGGATGTGTGTTAGTGAATGATGAATGTGTGTTACGGAGATGGAAGGAGTATTTCGAAGATCTGTTTGAATGTGATGGTACAAATGAGAATGAGTATGACGACATTGAAAGCAGTGTGAATGAAAACGATATGATAGACATGAATGAGATTATGAATGCATTAAAAAAAGCAAAGTGCGGTAAAGCTGTAGGGTATGATTGTGTTGCCGTTGAGCTCATCAAGTCTGGTGGACCGGGGGCTCTCGCGTGGTGCTTGGAGCTTTTCAACGATTGTTGGAGAGAAGGCGTCACACCAGAGGATTGGAGGAGGGCTATCATCTGCCCCCTGTACAAAGGGAAAGGCTCTAGACTTGAATGCGGGAGTTATCGGGCTATTAGCTTGCTGAGCTCAATAGGGAAATTGTATGGTAGAATTTTGATTGAGAGAGTACGAAAGATAACTGAGTGTAAGATATGGGATGCACAAGGAGCGTTTTTGAATGGCAGAGGGTGCACCGATCAGATCTTCTCCCTGCGAATGGTTATAGAGAAGTTTCTGGGTAAACACCAGAGGCTTTTTTGTGCGTTCGTGGACTTGGAGAAAGCATATGATCGAGTGGACCGGGAAAGGTTGTGGCGCGTGTTGTCGGAGTATGGGGTGAGCAGCCGGTTGATACGCGCAATCTCTTCACTTTACGTGGGAAGCTCCGCTTGCGTGAGGGTAAATAACACTCTCTCGGAGTGGTTTGTCCTCACCAAGGGAGTGAAGCAAGGTTGTGTCATGTCTCCATGGCTGTTCAACCTATTCTTCGACTACTGTATGCGACCTGTTAAAGAGATGGATGTTGGTGTCGAGCTGAATGGGTTTCGGGTGAATGCATTGATGTACGCAGATGATTTGGTGTTAATGGCTGAGAGTGAAAGGGACTTACAAGAGATTGTTACGTGTGTGTATGATAGTTGCAATTTGAATGGTTTGAAAATGAATGTTATGAAGACGAAAGTTCTAGTGTTTGAAAGAGAGGATGAAAAAACGATTTGCGAGATCAAAGTTGGTGACGAATGTTTGGAGCAAGTAAGTGAGTATGTATATTTGGGAAGTATGTTTACGAGGGATGGAAGATGCGATAGGGACATTGAAAGAAGGAAAGTGGCCGGTGCTAGAGTGAATGGTGCACTTCGACCCATTGTCAGCAATGGCAATGTGTCGAACATGGCTAAAATGCTGGTGCATAATACCATTCTGGTACCGTCACTTACGTATGCAAGCGAGACATGGACGTGGCTGAAGAAGGACGAAAGTGGAATAAATGCAGTGGAGATGCGATTGTTGAGAAGAATGGTTGGTAAAACGCTGCGTGATAGAGTGAAGAATGAGGATATTAGAAGAATGAGCGGATGCAAGAAGAGTGTTGTGGACAGAATGCGCGTGAATAAACTACGGTGGTTTGGACACGTTGAACGAATGAACGAAGTAAGAATGACAAAGAGGATATACTTGTCTGAAAGAAAAGGTGTGAGGAAGCGCGGACGTCCGAGAACCACGTGGCTTGATCACGTGGATCAAATTCTTAAGGACGGCCGCGTGTTGAGTAAGAGGAATCGACGTGCGTGTAAGAGAAACTGTATGAATGTGGAGGAAGCAAAGGAAGTGTGTAAAGATAGATCTGTGTGGCGTTCCGTTCTCTCTGCCTACCCCACTTGGGATACGGCGTGAGGGTATAGTATAGTATAGTATAGTATAGTATAGTATAGTATAGTATAGTATAGTATAGTATAGTATAGTATAGTATAGTATAGTATAGTATAGTATAGTATAGTATAGTATAGTATAGTATAGTATAGTATAGTATAGTATAGTATAAATTATATAATAAATTAAAAAAATTGAAAGTGTAAGTTGTACGTTGTACGTTCTTTGGTTGTAATCTCTAGTTGTACGTTCGAAAAAAACTCTTTAAAAATTTAAATCAATATAATAATCAACCTGAATGATTGACTGTGAAATATCTAGTTGAATTACTTAATTATGGTTGTATGAATTTCGCTCTTTCGAAAATACAGGAAGTCAGTTTTATTGAAGGTTGTTTCTAAGATTTCAAACGCATCGGGTGTAATCCTTTTTTGACCGGAAGTGTAGAACATGACTGTGTAATATTAACATTTTTCACATTTCTATGGATAATAGTAATGTTGCATGCGACATGATAAAAACTGTTGACGAGATTATAAGATGGGAAAATAATACAATGGATAAAGCGCTACAAAGTGTCACGCTATTCAACTACGCGGTTTCATAGTTCAATGTCAAAGTCGGCGACCATCACAATGGGGTATTTTTTCACCTTTGGATTACGCAGATGACCTGAAACTGTATACAGCATGTAGTTAGAGATATCTGTATATATATATATATATTATATATATTTATAAGCTAGGCACAATAATGCAGTATGAACACAAACGTGATATGATTAACGTGTTTGTCATGGCGCAGTTATACATATAATATTAATTATTAACATGTGCAGGTGGTAATGCTAATTATTAAACAAATTAATAATAATATTTGTTTACAATGCTTTTTCTGTGAACTGAATACGATGCCGGATTTATTATATTACCTAATGGGAAATCTTCATCTTTGATAAATATGTACCTACTAATACTTAGTATTATAGATTAAGGTTTGCTAAACGTCCAATACCTAGCATTTAACTATGAGCAGCTTTTAAACAGATTTGTATTGATCTAATAAATGTAAGTACCTACTTATAAAATGTAGATATCAAGAAAGCAGGTATGGACCTACAAGATGTTTCTGTTGGTATAATTTATATTACATAACTTTTGTGTTGTAGGAAAAAACCTAGTTTTATTTTCTTATGTAGACGCATGCAGGAGGACGTTTGTGTACAAAGTTCCATTTCAATTAGAATACCTACACGTAAACATACATATATGCAAGTATGAAAATAATGTCTCGTTGCGGCAAATGTGATTTACTTATAATAATTAGTGTTGAACAATATTATTATTCATAGTAATTATGATTCCTTCCAGTCGGAGGCTGCACACCACATAGTTAGTACGTACCTACCTATACATCTATTAGATGTATAGGTAGGTACCTACCTTGACGGCTGAATGTTAAGGTTGTTCTATGAAAATGTTACGTACATACATTTTGTACACCTACCTACCTATATTTACCATCTGAGACACTTACTTTACTATTATTGTACATAATATGCTTATTTTTTTTATAACTTCTTATTTTCAATTAACTTACTTACCGCCATTCTTTGAATAAATTAGTTTTTCTTTTTAACACAAGAGAAAAAAGTAAGCTTACATTTGCGTCACGATATTTGCGGATAATTTGTAAAAGAATTGTAGGTTTGGTAAATATAATACCTACTTAACCTAATACAAATTTTGCACGTTTGCAGTAATAAGAATAAGTAAAAAAAATATGACGATAGTAATTAGGTTTCGTAGTAAATAATAAATATAATGCATTATGCACTTCAACCAAATGCCACATGACCCGAAACTGTGACCCTTCAAACATTTAAACACTGTAAGGCATTGTAGCTTAAGTCACAGTATAATAGGAATACTAACGTCATTACAGGACATACAAAGTAGCTTCATTATGTCGAGTACTTCCTGGAAAATTGATAATTATTGATTTACGTGTAACTAACAACTGAGCTGGTTTTATTAACAAATCAATTAATAGCGACCTCCGTGGCAGGGAGACTAAAACAACCATAATAATTATACGATGTGCTACAACACATCATGTCCTGTGCTTAGTTTTCGATTGGATTATGTATGATGAGTCTGTGTCAACTGAACAATTAATATATTCTCTATCTCTTTATCTCCTCGATTAATTATATTTAAATTTTAAATAGGGATACATACACTCATATAATTAAGAGCATCATCAGAATATTACAAATCCAAAAGTAGATCGGTAAATTCTCTTATTGCTACAATTATCAATCAATATTTATCCAACTAATAAAAAGACAGCGAACCTTTGGTGGCATTCATTGAGTAGATTAACATTTAAATAAATAAATAAATCTTTATTGGCCATAATTTTACACAAATACATATACAAAAAAAAACTCAATATTACAAAAACGTGACAATTACCAAAATAAGGCCAAAAAGCGGAATTGTTGCTGAGCAACGTCTTCCAGTCAACCCTAAACTTAAACAGAAAATATAATAAGTTTTTGGTTACCTATAAATCAAAATTAATAATAAAATAAAATAAACATACAGACATAAAATAAAATAAGATGTATTAATAAAAACAAATTAAGCAAGTGATACTTCTGTAAAAAAAAACATTTAGGTATTTGTATACATAAATAAATTATACTATATAATCAGATGAATCGAAAGACTCGTTCTAGACAGAAAACTCTAATTCTCTAAATAATTATGAGTATATATCGTATCGAATGTTTCATTATTGTTGAAAATTATGTATTGTATATTCCGATTTCTACGTATTTACTCATATCATTATATTATTTGTTCTAACTTTCGAATAACTCAGAAGTAAAAATTGTCTCGTATTTACTGTTTTACTAAAATTTTAAATAGATTTCGACAAGAGGTTTTGAAAAACATATCAAGTATTTTTCATTAGACGATTTATAAACTTCCATTATATATCTTTGTGTAGTTATAAAGTGCATACATAACTTATCTATTGAGAGCTATTTTTTATCTTTTATTTCCTAGTGTTAACAGAAGTGAACATATGCAATGTAATATTTTTTTTTACATCCTTTACTCTCTGTTTACAAAACATTCATACTGGGTAAGTCGTAAACAATATTATTAATAATGATAATTCAACCCTCTGTCGAAATTTACCCAAAGTTTTACACACATTCTGTTCTGCTGTAATATAGATATATGATGACAATTATTGTATTAAAACATCAAGTAAATATTTCAATACTTAACTGATTTGTACCGACTGTCGCAGCGATGCGATGGCGTGTATGCAATAATAACTATTATGTATTTGCACAATGCAACATTACCCCTACCCTACTAACGTGGATTTACCTTTTAACATTATACTCAGTGCTGTATTACACAGAGGGAGCTTACATTAGCACTTTCAATATTATTTTACTCTTCAGTAATATTTCGAGAGGAGGCGGTGTTTAAATCACCAGACTGAAGGAGAAGAACATATAATTTGCAAACATAAGTATATCCGTGATTCTTCTTTTTCTTTCTTTCTTTTTTTTCCGGCAAGGCACCCGACATCGAGTGAATTATATCCGTGATTCTATTTCCTACGTATATTCCTAGTATCTACGTTTATATACCAACCATAAAATTGAAGATCAAGAAATCAAAGAAATCAGACGCTACTAGCTTATAAAATATAAAGTTAAATCCAGTAGGTACTATGCAGCAATGGTCTCCAATAATTGTATCTCTCCAAAGCGGTTAATGTTTGATAATTTTACTGCGGCTCAATGAAATCTTTCTTTTTTTTTCTTCTCAGTTTCCCAGAACCTGATGACTTCTCATCTGTTGCCAGACTTTAGAAAAGGTTTAGAACTTTTGAAATATTTCATGATCTACTCGGTTTTTTGTAAGGATTTTTTGAGGTTTCCGATTCTAGGACCTGATAACTCCCCCTATACTCCAAACCTCTACCTTCCCCCTTCCCGAATCATAAGCCATAAGAGTGCATATTCTTCTTTCATAGTGCATCGTTCTCGTATGACAACGGTATTGGTTAAAGTTAAATATAATCACAACGTCACATCGCTTCGAAAGATAAAATTATTTACTCTTATTATGTATGTTCTTGGGTAATATATTTGCAGGTAGGTTGATAGGAAAATAGTAGAGTTGCTAGTGATATATGTGGATACATTATTTTTCTGGACAATTATTTTCTCCATTCTTTTTCTCTTTTTAAAATTTAGACCAAAATTAGAAATAAAACTACCTTTTTTAGTCTAAGCATCAATATGTTCGTTTGACAGGCTATATTCTTGGTTCAGAATAGTTTTTCGTAACAAGAACAAAGAAATGGTAAGTAAAATAAAAATGAAATAAAATGCGAATCCAAATAATAGTTTAATTATAATCGTACAGTTTATTGCGGAATACAATTTCATATTGTGTTTAAGTGGCAATATTTTATTATCATATATATGTGCAACATCGAAACAATAGTTTATATCATACATATCTACATCGAGACACAAAATTATCAATTAATTGTTGCAATTTATTATAGAGAAGCCGAATATGTAGGTAACAGTTGATATTGAGGGTGATATTTTGAAAAAAATTGGCCCATGATCTTGTATAGGTAGGTACCTATCTTATCTTGCATATCCCCGAATATAGACACATTCCACAATCATAACGTACACCGAATTTATAAGGAAAGAAGAAACACTGTTGTAAATATTTTTGTTTTCTCTGGGATCACATTAGCTGGAAGCTGCAATAGTTCCCGTAGAATAGGGTAAGGTTGCTTTAGTCGTACCACGGCCTAAGTCGTACCCCGGCAATATCTTATCTGATAGTTATAAATTTCACCATCTAGTGTCGTCAATCTGAACTTTTTAGTTGAGTGAGCGAACGTAAAAAAGTGGGCGGCCGGCCGGCTTCCTGAAGCAAAAATATTGAAAAAGTAAGTTTTTGAACAGTTTTCATTAAATATTTTGCCTCATTTGTAAGCTTTTTGTGGCAGGAATGTGATACTTACCTATTTTCTTTGTTTACGTCTATTTGTAAGACTTATCTGGCAATAGTTTACGCATATTCAAACGGTACTACATTTTGAGGTTACGTCAGTGGTTTTAGTTTTAAACATAGAAGACCCCGGCGCTTAAGTCGTACCTGTGCAAAAATCCTTACTCGTACCGGTACGACTTAGGTATTAAGAAAATTGTTTAATAATTTACTTAACATTTTATCAGGTAGGTAATACCTAAATATGGCGAAGAGAAAGTACTTGGATGCAGGAGGATATGGACGAAGCTTTAGACATACATACCGTCACGCAACTTCTCTCGCGGGGTAGGCAGAAAGGATCGAGCGTCACTTCTTTCTATCATAGCATACTTCTTTCGCTTCTGTCGCTGTCATACAATTCCTCATGCATGCTCTCTTGTTCAATGTGCTCAACACGTGACCGTCCTGTAGGAATTGATTTAAATGATCTTGCCATTTGATCCTCGGACGTCCACGTCTCCGAGCACCATTCCTCTCAGCCAAATATATCTTCTTGGTCATTCTGTCCTCATTCATTCTTTCCACGTGCCCAAACCATATTAACTTATTTACATTCATCCTTGTGATTACACCAACTTTCATTCCACATTCCTTTACTCCTTTCTTATATCACTGAAACATCGAACACAGAAACATCGGAATGGAGAAATTGGATTTAATGAATCCCGTAGAAGATTTTTTTTTAAGATATGATAATTCTATTTTCTATGTGTTATTCACTTAATAATTAGGTTTGACAAAAAAAAATGTTTTAAGTTGATCTCAGACTGCATTGTTAATACATATTTTTTTAGTTATTCATATGATATCTTGTTATTGAGTATTTTTCTATAGGTATAATTTATTATAGTGTTCAAAAGGTATATTTTCTAAGTACGACTAAGGCTATAGGTGGTACGACTTTGGCGACTAGGCGCCTTAATCGTACCGAAGGTATATTTTTGAAAAACGTTAAAATACCTATTTTGTTAAAATATTTTCAAATTTCTATGATTGTCGATTAAAAGGCAACTAAATGAAGATTTAATATATGCAGATGATTTTGTTTTATTTTCATTGCACTAAATATTATAGCATTGTTTCCTTAGGGGGTACGACTTGAGCAACCTTACCCTATATGTAGTGTAATTTCAATAATAATAATACCTATACCTACTATTATCGAATGCTTACGAAATTTAATATTCATAAAAGGCAGTTCTTTTAATACCTACTTATTGGTACCAGTAAAAAAATATAACAACAGCAGTTGATTTCTTAAATTTATTTTGTTTATTTATTTATACTTATTATACGTTTTTATGTTTATTTATTTATTCTTTATTGTACATTCATTAAAAATAATTAAACAAAAAAATACATTCATATATTAAATATAATCAATATACAAGCGGAAGATTATCGAATCATGCAATTTTTTTCAGTTAACCCATATAGCGTGAGAGTATTGAATAAAATAAGTGCAATTACTGATTAGGTTATCATGAATCATAGGCAAACATTATTTATTGTCATAAACCATGGGTGATTTTTTTAGTAAAATATATTTCCTTACAAAACATGAATTACATTTAAAAGTACCATATTGATTATTTTAATAAACATTTACCTACCTGTATAAAAAAGTTACATCAACTGAGTATATGACACATTGCTGATTGGATTACTTTATATTATTAGGTAATTTGAAATAAATGTTTTTTTCTGCTATAAGTTATTGATCAATCGATTGATAATGATCTGATGAGTCGAAAGACGTCTCTCTTGTGATCAATAACTTATGGTAGAGAGTAACAGAAACACTTGTTTCAAATTAGCTAATTACGGAATTTTACTGCGTGTGCAACGACACAATTAATACTTTATTACATGTAAAAATAAACAAAAAAAAAATATATATATATAAGCAATAATATGAATATCATTTAAAAATATGTATAAAGTAACAACGTTTAAACGATATGAAAACAAGGATTCATAAAGCAATATACAAAATCAAAATATAATATCGAATAAAATAACAATACCAATAATTAATAAAACATCCTATGCCTATATACATACATATTATATTATTTTATTGAAGTTTTATATATATTTATATCACTCTTAAGTCTGTAGGGATAGCATTTCAATTTAATATATAATGCATACAAAGACACACAATCACAATATCATGTACCAGAAATTAAGTTTGAAAATACACTTGTATATTATTAATAATAGATAAAATACTGAACAGTCATATAAAAGCGGGATTTATCAACTCAATTATCTCGACTGCGAAAAAACATCTATTGACGACTGACTTCAAGGAAAATGAAATAAAGAATCATAGAAGATAAAATATGTTTAAAAAAAATCAGGTTTCTCTAAAGTTTAATAGAAAAAAACTATTGTTTTATTCTCCCTTTTAAAGCATCTATTGTAATGTCAATAACTACTGAAGACAAATTTTAAATGATACCCTAGAAATCCATAAATATATTAAGTACAATAATTATCATTATAAACATAAATAGTACCCAGTTTACTACAGATTCTGAGAATATTCCTACTCTTAACCAGTTCCCGATTTCTCCTACTCCCTCTTGATTTGCACGATAATTTCAATGTGTGTATTATTTAAATCCATTCAATATGGAGAACATACAGATATGACAAAGTTTCATAACTCAGATTGAAATACAATTTATTGCAATACTAAAATTGTAATAAACGATGTAAAGTAAAAATTATATTATGATAAAAGTTGTTGTATTTTGATAATAATTAGCATGGAGAGAATAACTTACATGTTTATTTCATGCAGCTGTAGGCCTAGTCAAAACACATTTAAGCGTTACGTTTTCGTTTCGTTTCGTTCAAACGTTGACGACGTTGCGAGAACGTGTCAATTTTCGTAGCTACTTGTGTATTTTAGCTACAAAAATTGACACGTTCTCGCAACCTTGTCTTGTTTGAACGAAAACGTAACGCTTAAATGTGTTTTGACTAGGCCTAGGGCCCTATGGTTTGCTGGCTACCGTGATGATTTAGTAGTAGTTATAAAAAATCCTTTGTGATGCTTGTATTTTTAATAACCCATATTCCATGAAACTGTTAGTGTCAATTCCATAATTAAATTAAAAGTAAGAAACCGTTTGTGACATTTGTATGCATTAGTTTTGATTCCTGAATACATAATAGTGACGTGATCATGGTCGTATAATACATACGCATACATATTGCTCATAAAGTAATGTTTTACAGCAATTTACACATCCAAATCTTGACAAAGAATTGAATGTGTGAAAGTAATTTCTATCTTCTATGGAACAAGAATCTGAAGAGGTAATATCCACTAAGAAACTGAAGTATTCTGTGGACCCAGAATAACCTGTAATCAAATAGAATATTTTATTTTATATTTTATTGTTACATTAAGCAACAGTTAAGTACATGTGTTAAACAGCAACATTCATCAATTATTAATTAATGAGTTTTTGTTAAATATAATTCAATTAAATAAGTATTACACGATGTACCTTTGCAGTTTTTTTCTCGCTATTGGTAAAGAATCCATATTGTCTTTTAGTATGTATTTTCTTATTCCAAGTACATACCAGTGCATGTATGCTTTCCAATCTATTTTCCTTACATCACAGAAAAACTCCATATGTTCATTAGTTTCTTCCAAGTCATTCAATAGACAACTCATATTATCTACGGAGTATTTGAATTCGTGTGTAGCGAAATATTGTCCAGTTAATAAAGCCATTTTGAAGCGGCGAGAAAGTTTCATCATCCTATACAGGGCATATTATATTTATTACAAAACTTTGCATTAATTATTGTCATTTTGTTATCACAATTTATGATAAATTTGATTATATTGCTACTGAAAACATTTGTTATTCGTACTCAATAATAAATTTCTACCATCATGAACATTTACCTTATAATGTAAGTAATTTGTACATACATAGGTACGTATTTACTCCCATGTTTATGCAACCTTTATAACACATATACACATAATGTTATGTCTATCTGTAATTATGTATAATTATCTAGTACTTAGGTAATATTTCACGAGTTATTATAAGTTTCACTTACATTGGTTTCTTTCCTTGTGCTTTTAATAAAATATCGAAAAGTAGACTTGGTACATAATGAGTAGTTATCTCCCAAAATAAGTTCTTCAGTCTGTTGGTTGTGTATTGAAAATTGGGGTACATCATGACGTATTTGGATGGACTGGCACGACTGTGTTCTACCGTGTACATAGTAAGCTCATCCCATGTCAGTGGACTGTAAGCTCCAGATATGCAGTTATATATCATGGGTGTTAATGACCTGCAGGCAAATTAATATTTTGATACCATATTATCTGGGTGTGATAACTAGGTGTGGACATTTCACCACCCCTGTCCTGGAATATTGTTTCCTTTTGCATAAGTTTTTGAATGATCATAGGTTTTCGGCTATTTCAAAATGTTAACTAATTTAAATGTTACCAAGGTCATACGCAGGATTTTTCCTAAAGGGGAAGAGCTCCCCCTGCCCCGCCTCTAGGTTCACCCTTGTATGACTATACAAAACTATTTTCCAACTAACTCATTGAGAATAAAGACATAACTAATAATACATTGGCAACAAATAAGCAATAAAACAAAATTCAAGCATACCTATTAGCGGCGTGACGTTTCTGTCTTGTGTAATATTCAGTACAGTTGCACTTAAGATTCTAAGCATTAATATTATGCTTAACGGACGAACGTATAATCTTTAGTACCTACAATTGCAATCAAGACGCCTTAGCGTTCACGCTATGCATAATGGACGAACTCAAGTAAACGGAAGCGTGTAATATTTCAAATTCTCGAAACGTTGTTACGTATATTTTATCATTATTTTGTTATTATTTTAAATCTGAAAACCGCAGAAAAACGCCGGCTTTTGGGCTCATGTGGAAGACACGCCACTAGTACTTTTGGGAAATTTTGTTATTAACTGTGATTCCTAAAAGCATTGAATAAAATATGAAAGCAGTAGGTACTAACTTATATTTAGTGTGGTGCCAAGCGACTGAAATAGTCGCATTAACAGCCATATCTACTGGAACAAGATCCATAATGCCTTCCTTCACACATATTGCACTCCTCACAGTGCCGCGATATATCTCCATTAGGATACCTGGAATTATGTCTCACTCAATAAATAAATAAATAAATACCGAATATATATTACGTAGTTATATTTACATTCTTACAGTCCGACAATAAAGTGACATGAGTAGGGACTCTTACATTACATTATTTCATGGTGCATTAGTTGGAAAACTTAAATAGGTTAATTTTGCGGTACATATCGCCATTTTCAATATTTATTCCACTAGGTTGTCTGTTTGCTTATAAGTCATATTAAGTTTTGTAACATAATATTTTAAATGAAATATTACCTGTAACCCCAAACAAGTTGTCTATCCAACCGGGAAAGGGTTCAAAATATGCTGCCGTCACTAAAATATATTCCAAAATAATATATATTATATTTTTAAACCATGTTTCAGATTATTTTCTTTAAGAAATTAGAATAAAGTAAAAATAAATTATATCCTTGTAATATTTTACCTATCGAATGTAATAACTACAATATCATTAGTTAGTTAGTGCAAATAAATAAAAATATCGATGTGATTTAAATTAATTTATTTTCCTCGCAAAGATTCAGGTATTGAATGGAACAACCTTCATTAGTGTGTAATCGTACTATAAATTTGTGTATATAAAAAATAGATAGAAAATATTATGAAATCTTTTATTATATATTTGGCAATTTCTGAGATACACACACTCTGAAATGTAGCAAACTTCCATGACTGCATATTTGTCACACACCCCAATCAATAAAATATGTATATATATTATTATCAGTTTGACGTACATTAAATAAATAGATTGTAATGTAATTTACACTGAACTAGATATTACTGGTTACCTATATATGTTTATTTTAGTATAAAGGAATATAATATTTTTTTGAATATAATAAAACAATATTATAATAGGTAGGTATACGTGTACCTACATAACAACGTTAAAGTTAAATTAAACGATCGATACATATTATATTGGTAGAAACATGTCTCTTTATGAATAATTGAGTGAGTCTAGTCTTTTCTACGAGTATAATATGTGTTACTCGTACATATTAAGACGGAAAATTGAATAAAGTATTTAATATTAAAGCAGTGTTTATTATTCTGTGAACAATATGGTCTAGTTCTCATCCTCAACCGGTATAATATTCAACCACTCGGCTATTACGACTATATTCAAAGTTTTGTAGTTTGGCAGGTGGATGTCATTAAAATAAGATATATTCATAAATTATCTATAAGTTTGTAGGGACCTTCTATTACCTAATAAATAAATAAACTATTGGAAAAAAAATCGTCTTAAATTATTAAAATTTTAAACAGATGATTAATGGATACAAATTAATCATTGAAATTATTTCAGCTGTATTCGCTTATGCAAATTTGCTTTAAATATAGATATTAATTAAACTTACCAATGGAGGGTCTAATGATACATATGGGTAATCCACTTCCATACTTTAAAATAATATCCTCAGCGAGGGCCTTTGTTAGGGTGTAAGTGTTTGGATGACCACCCTGAAATTAAGAAAAAAACACTTAAAAGAAGATATATAACTGAATATCATTATTAACATGATTTTCAATTGAAGATATTAAAACTGATTAAATTATGTGTAGTAAACTAACGACTTCTGTAGATAAAAAAATAGCTCCTTAAAATATACATGACACTGAATACACTTCAAATTAATTATAGGAAATACCTGGATTCTTGGAGCCAAAATATCGAATAAGTCGGGTGGAAGAGAAGAAATACATTGAAGGAGAGCATCTGGGTCATATCCGACAGGGTAAAACTTTTCTTCGATGAAAGAGTGCTTATCTACATTGCTATATGCTGTAGAGACGTGAACTACACTCTAAAAAGTTAATATTAAGTATACGAAATGTGTGTAAAGGATTATAACAATAGTCGATAGTACAAGTAATATTATTAAATATGAATACCTTTAAATGTTTTATCTTACGGCAAAGTTCTACAATCTTCTTAGTTCCCAGCGTATTCAGAATGAGAGCTTCAGTGAGAGGCTCTACAAATCGTACAGTTGCGGCAGAATGAATAACAATATTCACTTCATCCTCTAGAATCTGTCTATCTACACAAGTCATTCCTAAATCTGGTTGAGCTACATCTCCTTCTATTATTTTAATTTTATCCAATCTTTCCGGCCATTTGTTTCGAATTTTATCAAATACCTAAAATAGATAAAAAATACAAATACTTCAGCAGTATAAGCTATTATATTTATTGGAGCTCTAAAACTTTCAAATAATTGCTTATTTTTTATAAAAAAAAAATTGTATTAGATAGATAGAATTTGGTTTGTAAACAAAACTTGCCAAATCCATTTGAAATAAAATGTCAGTGGTACCCAAAAACTAACTAGATTATGAAATATAAAACCAAATATTTTATTCTACTATACATATGTTCTTCATTGAGAGAAACGCTATGTCCTTATATAACGAAAGACGTTTCTCTTAATATAGAACATATAGTAGAAGAAAATATTTTTTTTAAAATCATTATGGGATTCCAGTACATAAACACCAACACAGTAAATTAATTGGATTATAACTGATTTCCACACTATTTTCTTTTTAACATTAGGTACTTTCTTCCGCTATTTTTCACACAATATTTATAGAATTTGATTATTTTGGAAGATGCATTATTTATTATGGAATTCAATACAATGAATACTTTTCCACACTTTTTTAAAAAAAATAGTATGTTCTGGATTTTTCCACTTCATCACAAACCAATCAACTGTATAATTTATTTACTGACTTACAATATTCTTAAGAAGTTCTTTGTGTCTTTGTTTTACAGTGAGACCACGCTTCTCTCTCATGAGAATATAAATGCACTTTATATCATCACATCCTCGTAAAAGTTTTTCCAACAAAGCTTTTCCAAGAAATCCTGTAGCTCCAGTTACAAATACGGTCATCCCATAGTAAAAGTCCTTCACTGTCCCCGGGAGAGGCTTCAGACCTTCAAGGATTTTATCTTCATTTGATATACGACTTTCGATATAGTCTGTGGTTTTATCTGTCTTATTGCCCACATTATAAATGAATCCTGGCAGTGTAGTTTTATCTACTTTTTGTGTAGATCTAGTATGATTAGAATCCACGTAAAATCTATAAATACGTATAAATAATTTTATTTGGTACGTACATATATATAAAACAATCACATCATGAAACAAAGATAACTAATAATATAAAAATACGTACCCATTATCTGCAGTGTTAGCTGTCACTTGATGAATTACGTCTGCCATTATAAAAAATTTCTTGAAAATTTTATATGCGAAATAGTGTTATGCACATCCAGGTCTCTGCTGGCTCCTTCTTCCCAATCTACTTATATCTATCTAACTGTAAAGTGTGTGATACATACACAGAAAGAAGTGCTACGATATAAGAATCTATTATTTAATATTCAATACATAAGTACATATTTATGTTTATAATGGTTATTGTCATCAATAATTGTTTAGGACACACATCGTTTGATATTATTTTGCTTAAAATCGTAAAAAAACTGTCTTCGATTACTTAGAGTTTTCATTTAAAATTAACGAGTCATAATGATAAGTCTAGGTGATTTGATTCTTATTTAAAATTAGTTCACAGACAACAAAAATAATATAACTGATTGATTAAAAATTATTAAAGCATAGAAGTAGATGAAATATACTTCGATATATATCGCGATATGAACCAAAGACGTCACCTCCCAAGCGAGAGGTTCCTCTATACTGATATCAGGCTGAGCTGCACCCCACTGTCACTCCCTCTCCAAAGCAAGTTACCCTTTATCAATCACGTGTCCGTTTACCTTCACTTAAAGAAATTATCAGATCCGCACTGCCATTGACAATTTAATTCGTACGAAATATTTATTGATAAATATGATAACGCACAACTAGCGAAAATTATAGATGGCCGGCTCAAGTCCCATCTGGGTTTTTTTTAGGCCTTATAAAAATTATAAACCTGGAATTCCAATCGAAAGAATACCTAGATCATTTGAATCTAATGTCAGAGTTGAGATTATAGAAGAAAGGGTTTTTTTTAGGCGTTATAAAAATTATAAACCTGGAATTCCAATCGAAAGAATACCTAGATCATTTGAATCTAATGTCAGAGTTGAGATTATAGAAGAAAGGGTTTTTTTTAGGCGTTATAAAAATTATAAACCTGGAATTCCAATCGAAAGAATACCTAGATCATTTGAATCTAATGTCAGAGTTGAGATTATAGAAGAAAAGTATACAATCTTTCTTTTCAGCACAAGTTGTTTAATGACTCAATCGATTGCCTACATTTATTAGATCACATGATATATTTCAATATTTCTACCAGAACAATGAGACCGTTGAGCCGTGGTGCATCCAGCAAAGAATTGGTCTCCCACTCTTTTCTTGATGTTATCGTGTGTCCTGTAAAAGGCAGGTGTACGAAAAAAAAGACATTTTACATCTCAAATTCAGCGATGAGGTTTGCCACCCATCCTGAATTGTCCCATTTTTGTTGGCACAGAGAAGACGGCTTGTATGTTTATTACATTCAGCTGGTCTGCTGACTACCCCACTTGTGGGATATGTCGTGATGGTATAGTAGTAGTAGTAGTAGTAGTAACAATGAGACTAATTGTAATATTTCATGAGGGTAATGTGCGAACTATGTTTATCATTTACCTACCTATGTCTAAACTGCACAAATTGTGGAATATGGTGGGAAATTTCAGTGACATAATTATTTGTCCTTTATTTTCAAGCTGACGTAATATTTTTTTCACAAATGCTGGGTGACATTGAGCAGTCGAGACTTTTTTACCAATTGTATATTTACCTTTATTCATAATATTCTGAACTTTTCAACAAGGACTTATTTTACTGATATCTTTTCAGTTTACCATATTTTCATATTTTTGTTACAATTATTATGTTTTTTTATTATTGTATTTTGTTATATTGTTTTTTATCCTTCTAAATAAATATTTTGTTACTATATTGTTCCCATTATTTATATTAAATTGTATTCTTCCTTCGTATAGTAATTTATTCTCTGTAATACAAAAGAGGCGAAGTCCTGACTGGGTCTTGTTTTGAGAATATTCAACGATAGCTGGTTATATATATTTATAAGCCCAAATACAACTTCATACACCTTTCAAAATAAGATATTCCAGCACTATATTTAGTTAATTTTACCGACCATTTTAATTTATTTCACCATACAATTTATTTCTTAATTTTCTCTGTTTATCATTGATTTATTGGTACTATAAACGAATTATTTAAACACTTTTTAAATGTTCATATATCCAAACATAATTAGCCTGTGCCGTGTATTTTTTTATAAATCAACATGAATAAATTATTGTTTCATATGTAAGGATTACAAGTGCAACCTCATAGATATGAAATTTATTGTAAAAACATATACGCAAAATATTATGACCAATCTATTATTTGCAGATTTTAGGATCGTCGAATGGACAATGAACTAACTTTAATATTATTTGTGCAATAAAATAACGATGTTAGCGACTAATATCGAATGACAAGCTGCTACAAATGTACCAAAGTTATTCTTGGTGAGCGACTGGAAATATACCTACACTCCTTACACAAGCATTAAGTTGCTTAAAAGGAGTGGAGTAAAATTATTGTAAATGGTATATTATGTTAAGTTTTGTTTTTATTTGTAATTGTGAAAAATAGAATAAAATAAAATAAAAAAAAAAAATGTTTTTCATTCATGTTTTTTTTTTATTATTATTGAAAATTAAGATGAATTGCTTATATCTACTCAAATACATTCTAACATTAAATTATACGCATGTTTCATATTATTTTTCGGTTTTATAAACACGTCATCTTAAATTATATGCAGCGCATTTGAAAATAAACCTGTCATTTTTCGATTTATTTGTATGATACAATGTTGTCACCTAAATAGAATAAACTGTATGAATAAATGTATTATGTGTCGTCACTTACATTTATTTAGTTGCCTAATCAGGCATTCTTTATGCTCAATTATATATATTTTTGCAACCAATGATTTACATTTTCTGTTCATTCCGTTAAAATACAAGTTAGTTGGAAGACATCGCAATCTAACGATAAACTTGCCCTCTGTACATTGAATTGTATAATTGGATATTTTTTATGATACTGTTTTAATTTGGATGATTGTTAACAATGTACAGTGAAAAATAAAATAAATAATAATAAATAAAATATCATCTTAAACATTATAAACGTATATTGCTTGATGTTGTACCTATAATTGATGCAGTTTATAATATAACTCCCTTTAGCTCGTAGTATTTTTTCATGATGTACATAATATGCATTTGATTTTAAAGGCAGTGACCATCACACAGCTTGTGCCGTAACTGATCCTTAACAACACACACTTGCACAAACGTGATTTACTTAATGTCGAAATGAATCGAATTGCTGCTCCGTAGGAGTACTCTAGATTTAACAGCCACACGAAAAATTAAAGGTGCATAAATAGAGGGGGGAAATAGGGATTTGCTTTCTTCTCTAAGCAATTTGTTTGGATACTTGAAGGGGATATTAGGCTACCAAAGAAAGTAATTAAGATTTTAAAATGATAATTTTCCTCGAAAAGTTGAACCACAAACAGCAACGAGTAGAAAGTACATATACCTACCTCTATTTATTTATTTGGTCGAATTATTTTCAGGCACTGATTGTATATACATGTATATCAAGTTTGTTCGATGGCCTGGTCACCGGTCGAGTGGACATGGAGAGAAGTAGGTTACATGTTATGAGATATGGAATAGCCTACTCATAAGAGACATTCTATTGCAGTGATATGTATGTATGTATGTACCTAAGAAAGTTGTTCATTACTAGGAAGTATTGTTAGTAGATGTTTGTTATTGCATAACTGGACTTGATTTTATAATAATGTATGTACATCAGCGGCGCATTTAGAGTTTTCATGCTGGGTAAGCCCATCCTTAATACAAATTGTTAAAAAATAACGACAATATTAACATGTATAGTTTATGTGAGAATATGAAGTCTACCTATCTATACCCTCACGCCGTGTCCCAGGAGGGGTAGGCAGAGAGAACGGAACGCCATATATATCTATCCTTACAAACTCCTTTCGCTTCCTCCATATTCATCCAGTTACACAACAATGGGTCGAAGTGCACCATTCACTCTAGCACCGGCGACTTTTCTTCTTTCGATGTCCTTGTCGTATCTTCCATCCCTCGCAAACATACTTCCCAAATACACATACTCATTCACTTGATCTAAACATTCATCGTCAACCTTTATTTCACATGTCGTTCTTTCGCTCTCTCTTTCAAACACCAAAAATATGAAGTAATGGGATTAAACTTCTACATTTTATACAATGATGTTAAATATAACTTTAATGGAAAAACCTAATTTTTTTGCAAAAAATAAACAAAACTATAATTTGCCCCCAATTTTATATGCTCTATTTTTCTTTTGTTAGTACGGAGATGACATCATGCATGTTTATAATCCGCAGCTAATCTCCAGGCTACAAAACATTAAAATCAGTAATATTGGACTACATTTTTACTTGGACTAAAAGCATCGTATTCTAGCGATCCACTCGCCCTCTGCACATTGAATTGTATAAATTATATTTTTATGATACTTTGTATTGATTTGAATATGATTGTAACGAATGTACAGTGAATAATTAAATAAATAAATAAAATACGTAAAATGGTCTCCCATCCAAGTACTGATACTGTTACTATACTTTAGAAGACAGACCAAACGAAAACCGTTCTATTCATCTACAAACATAAGGGTGAATTATGTATTTGTATATACCAATTGCGACATAATGCTGAAGATGACTACATTAGCATATCTTTTATGTGTAACGTAATCTTGATACTATGAAATGTATCCTAGTAGAAGATGAAGAAAAAGAAATAAGTTCCGCAAGCAACCACATGTGCAAGTAAAACAAACTCTTGCATTATGCAGGCCTAAACGTGATTAACGCTTAACGTAAATGTAAAACCAAAATATGGCCAGCTGTTTGAACCGTTTGAACACGTTACTGCTCAATTTTTATCGATAAATTTTTTATCGTCTGAAGCAAAACATATTTTACTTTTTAAGTACATAGTAACTGTATTCTTTTTATTTTTGTAGGTTCTATTGTTCAGTGGAGTTAGATGATTTGGATCCTTTTTTGTTAGAATATACGGATACTATAAAATGGGTGGACTTTCCACATAAAATTATTGAAATCAATAGTTTTATTTTATAAATTATCATTATTTTTTCCACCAAAATGACTGTTTACCTGTCCACTAGTTTAAATAACTCTCTTTCACAATACACCGTTCATACAAAAACTACATTAGAGCGTCAGAGTTGTCATAGGAAGAAATGACTCGATTGATGTAGAATCACTCTGAACGGAAAGCGATTGTTTGTTTTTGTCTAGTAAAACCTTCAAGAAAAGTAATAAAGGGCAAAAAAGTAAAAGAAATTAATAAAAATATTTCAGTAGTATTCAATATATTTCAAAACAAAATCATTTTTGTTTGATAAAAAGAAGCCGCATCAGTTCCCAAAAATACGAAACTCATCCTTTAACCATCATCCGTGCACCTCTTAAGACTTGCACGAACATGATATTATCGAAAGTATTGTAATCAGTATAATATTAAAAGTGCCTCATCAACAGCTAAATCAATATTTTCAATTTGAGAATGAAGGAGCAATTTAGGATTTCAGTGAGTCTGAGCAAAGGGTTTTATTATAAGTGTATCAAGAATCACATCGAAAGGAAATCATGGATTCACAAGGGAAAGTCGAACAGACCTCACAATGTCACCATTTCTTATACGGTGGAATTTGGGCTTGTATTGATGGTACACCACTGCTGTGCATAGTCCACTTCGTAGTGTGACTACTACACCAAACAGTGCGTAATTATATTTATTTACTTAAGTATTACATTATCCATAACATCATATCCATCAACTATACCTACGTACGTTCTGTCATTGCGTATAAAACAAGAATTTGAGGATTTCAAGTAAAGCAATTAAAACCAAATCACAAGTAAATACCAGAGATAAACAAATATTATCTACTGAATTAGTATTTATTTCTATGTCGATGTCGATGTTGTAAGCTATTTTTGGTGATAAGCAATTTAATTTTAAAAATAATATCAATTTAAAATCTTAGAAAACAAATTGATACTGTTTCAATTATATCAGTCTCCCCCAGAATATTTTATTTTATTTTATTTTATTGTAACAGAGTCATACAGTTTATCTCATAATACAATACAACAACAATAAATATTTAACGTAAACCAATCAAGACTCTACACAGTAAGTAAAAAACATCAAAGAAAATTACAGTGTAAGTACAAACATCAGAAATTACGACAACAAAAAACTGTAGGTACACAAATGGCAAATTGATTAATTGCAAATTCTAAAAATAGGTATAAGAAGGTAAAATAGGTAAAAAAATAGGTAAAAACATCGGCAACAATAAAAATAAATATAAACAAATATAAACAAATAGTATGTAAACAATAAAAATAAATATAAACAAATAGTATGTAAACAAAATATAAACAAATAGTATGTATGTAAAATTAATCATGCAAGTAAAATCATCAGGGTGGAATAGATTCAATTAACGACCGGATATACCTCTCTTGAAACTTCCAAGACTCATAGTCAAAATATCAAGAGTCCCGAAGAATCAATCATAGTTGGAACAACTGCGTTGGATAAAAATATTCTGAATATAATTAGCCGGGCATGCTGGCAATCGAAAGAGACGATGCGCTCTGGTAGCACGTGCGGGACAATTAAAACTAATTTTCCTAAGCAATTCAGAGGAGTCCACCAAGCCATTTATTATCTTAAACAAAAAAGACATAGGTATCACTCAATATTTTCACCAAACTGGAAATCACCACCACAGAAACACCATGGCCTATTTACTCAAAGAGTTTTCTCTTTGAAACCCTCTTGAACAGTGACTAATTGGGCCATAAAACGATCCAGAGCAATAATCCTTCGCATCATTAAAACTCTGACATTAGAAACGAATGAGTCTGCTGTTGAAAGCGGCATTTGTATCCTGTTTTCCTAACCCTCAGGTGACAACTATACTAAAAGCATACAGTATGTAATGAGCTGCCCATTTTAAGCCCTGTGGATCTCCAGGTAAAATGCCTGCAATAATCGGTGACCGCAGATTGAATACTAGTGTCATCGTCAGAAGACAATGTCTCTCTCTCTCTCTCTCTCTCTACTCACTGCAACAACATATCTTTCTTTCGTTACTTTATGTGTAATACATGCCTGCGTCACTACTAAATGTCTAGTTTTAAGTGAAATGAAATTAAAACCTATGATCGAAGACTTAGTAAAGTAAGCAAGCTTGTGGCCTTTATTGCACAGAAATATGATGTACGCGCACATTCAATTATTTAGCTATCCATATTACAGTGTCGTTAGCGGTTCCAAATACTTTTTTATTTTTTTATTTATACCATCAAAACATTTTCGATGAGTAACTAGCGGACGAGCTGCAAATAATAAAAATCCAAGTCGCCCTTCCCATGCCTGAGGTGTTAAGGATTGGTGGCATACGACCGGTGTGGCGCGGAGGCTAACGCACTTGCCTTTGAGTCACTAGGTCCCGGGTTGGATTCCCGGCCAGGGCAAAATGAAGAATGACCTTTTTCAAATTGTTCTGGGTCTGGGTGTTACATGTATGTGTGTTTAATGCATTGTATATGTATATCGTCGTGTTAGTACCCAAAATACAAGATTCATATCTTAGTTTGGGACTAGCTCGGTCTGTGTGAATTGTCTGTACGTGTTATGTTATGTTATACCTCATTACCAAATTAAATATATTAAATGCCTTACATGAAATAACTGCTTTTTATAGGGCACTCGAAAACTTACAAAATAGAGTGGAAGACCTATTTTTAACTGGTGACCGATAAAAAGCATAATTTAATAATAATAATATGAAATGTTGGTTGAATTTTTCATAAGCAGTTTGTGTAGGTATAAAAATATTCATCTCAAAACAATAGCACAGTGTAGGTATGTATGATAAATAATATAGGTGCATCTGGAACATACACTACCTATTAAACTTTAATTAAAAATACAGTTTAAAAATAATATACCTTTATTGATTAACTTAATATATAACCACAATACCATAAAGCAATCTCTAAAATAAATTAAAACTATGATATATAAAATAAACCACAAGTTTAATACCACTTGGTTGCAAAATAAATCTTACAACCCGATTTTGGTTAGATGCGTAATGAAAGCAGGACAGAGTACATATTAATAATGAAATGATGTGCAAAGGTAATTTAAAGACCACGTTTATTATTGTGTGACATATTTATTACGATAGGTAGGTTTGACTCAATCGCAAAATATGTATACCATGGCAACGTACACCAACTCCACCGAACGTTGCTAAGGTGTAAAACGTTTAAGCCAGCCAAAGCCGATTCGTAAGCATCGGAACACCTAATCCTAATACTCTCTTATCTATATACAACTTGTCTCCAATTTGAGATATAGAACGAAAATCATCACATTTTCCCAGGCTCCCAAGCTTCTGTAACAGAATAGGATGGTTTACCTTGTCAAAGGCCTTGCATAGTCCATGTACACGACATTTACCTGACCACCTCGCTCGACTCCGCCCACCAAATAACTTGTAGAGAATCAAATTTGTAGAAGTAAGACGAACTTGCTCAAAGCCATGCTGCGAGCTGCGATGCATGGTTTTATTGAGGCGTATAGTTGATGATAAGGTATAGGTGTAAAAATAATTGCAGCTTATAATAGCAATAGGTACTTTCCGGCTACCCACATACCTCCGTGGCCTAATGGTTAGAGTATTCGCAAGTCTCGTATGCCTCGATCTCAGAGTTGAGAATATAATGTAATTATTATGATTCCCGTATCTTTTATAACTTCTGAAAATTTTCCCTTGTTAATTTTGTGGGTGGAAGCGTATACTACGGATGGTGTGAACGCGAATCATTCATAAATTTAATAGGTACCTATGTATTAGTGATTAAACGAATATTCGTATTCGCATTATTCGCTGATTTCAAAGAATTCGCAGAAAATATGCAAATATTTTGCGAATATTATTTTGGTAATAAAGTATCGGATGTTCGGTAAAAGTACCGAATAATTAATAAATAGTCGGTACAAATACCCGGTACATTGTAGAAAAAGGTACTGAAAGAAAATATTATTTAAGAAGTCCGAGGAGTTTTTGAAGTATTTTAAATTGCTATGTCATTTTGTAAATTTTAGAAATTCAAACTTTTAGTAGCGGCCGTCTTACGCGCCGCAGGCCAACCGACTACAGCCAGCACCGACAGGCTCGTGAAAGTCAATATTCGCATTCGCGTTCGCGAATATCCAAAATCGCCCATTCGTTATATTACTAGTTATATTTAAAATATACTCGTAACTAGATACTCAATTGATTTTCTTGTTGCGAAATGTTGCATAAATATGTTTAAAGCATTTTTGCAAGTTCCTAGTTAATTTTCTTAAATAGACATAATTATATCTAAACAAAACAACAAAATCTCCAAAATAAAAAATAAACTTCGATCCCAGGTGCCGGCAAACTCCCCTTCCACGAACACAAGCTTTTAGCTTAATGTGAAAGGTATATAAGGTTGTGTTTGGGTTTATAACAAAACCTAGATATATATATTTTTTTTTAATATTTCTACTCACTTGTTGGTTTATACCTAAAACTTCCTTCCATCCTCTATGAATGTAATGAAGATATATATATATATATATATAATAACGTTAGTGTCCATTAGGTACTTATTGTAATATACAAGTGGAGATACCTACCTAAATAGTTCATTATTAAGTAGGTATATTAAAGTAAATCGCACAGTAATGTAACTACTTGTTCACTCTTAACAACTTTCACTGATTCCTGGTACTTGTTATTATTTATATATCTTCTTATATATAAAAGGAAGTGGTGTGTGTGACAACACTTATAACTCAAGAATGGCTGTACCGATTTGAATGATCTCTGATTTGTTGGATTCTTCTCCGCCCGGAATAAACTATAGGCTATTAAAACATCTTACAAATTCACGGTAAGAAAAAATACGAAGAAAATTATTTACGCCATACATTTTTAATTTCAATAAAAAAAATGTAATATGGAGAATTATACAAAATCAACGATGATGTTTTTTAAAGATTGGCCTATTTATGGAATAATTTTTGTATACCTACATTTTCAAATTAGAATCGTTATTCACACAATTTAACATCTGTAGTTCTGATATTTCAATTAAAAAAAAATCATGGATACGAATTATTATAAATTTAAAGTGAATAGGTATCTACCTAAAAAATAAATTAGTACATACATATATTAAATACTTGGACAATTGCGGGAGTTTGTAAAGAGATTAAAAATATTAATCATTCATTGATTGTTTGGCGGTACGAAGTTCGCTGGGACAGCTAGTATTATATATATATATGTGTATAATTATAAGTACTTCTGAATAGTAAAAGCTGACTCGCATCGTACTTAAACCTCCAGCCACGTGAAGAGACCTACTACCAATATAACTTCTTTACTTACTTTCATATGTATAAGTACTTATCTATAATATTTCCACAGTTATATCATCACAGTCTGGCTATATTGTCAATGATTTGTAGGTATCATTTACGAACTAGATGTAGGTACCTGAATATTTTCAACATGCTTCATTTATAACCCATGTAAAACATGTTTGGGTTAGTGGAAAGAATCGCGCCTTTGTGATAAACTCGCCCATTGTATATTGATTGAATGCATTTTCTCTAAGAACTTGTATGTACCTTGTATGTAACTATGATCAATGTATAGCAAATAATGAATAAATAAATAAATAAAACGCTCATTTGGAAAGAGTCTGTAACTTGTTGTGAATATACTATGATTTGAAAAAACAAATCAGTTTCAGTACAAGATGGAAAAATTAAATAACTTTATTTTATTTTATTTAAGTACATTCACGGCTTTCGCCTTTTACGTGTTGATAACAACAAGTAAATAAAAAATAATCAAAATAACATTTTAAAACATGCGGTGGGTTTTCCACATAAGTAAGTTGTTAAGTTATTATTATCTCATATCTCATTTAATTAACAAAACAATATTAGATTATACATTTTGAACACAATATAAGATTAACAATAAAATTTAAATATAACATTAAGTAACAAAAACCTTAAAATATTAAAATAAATTTAGGTATATTAAAAATTTAGAACCCCAACATTATTCGAGTTGATTCTTCCATGATGTTCTATGAAATAGTACAATCATGGGACATCACTTACAAAGCTACAGGAACAAAAACCTTCTTACTATCCTGGTGGACGATAGAAGTACGGCCTTCTGCATGCTGTATTTGAGTCTGTCATCTACTCCCAGTTTTCTGAGATTGCTTGACAGACTCTTAGGTATTAAACCATTCACAGACAACACTATAGGCACGATGATTGTGGTAGGTGTTCTCCACATATCTTTGATTTCGTGAGCAAGATCAAGATATTTTATTATCTTATCTTGCTCAGCTTTATTTAAATTTTCATCGTGCGGTATAGTGATGTCTATGATGTATGTTTTACGGCATCTGCGAACAACCAAAACAATATCTGGTCGATTAGCTAGAATAGTTCGATCAGTTTGAATTGGTAGAGTAATCCCAGTAGAGTTTAGTGTCATTATTTTCAAGTACCGATACTGGACAATAATTATAGTAAGGTTAATTTTGATTTCTGTTCAATTAATTTAAATTTCAAAGCTAAATTTTGATGTAATATTTTTGCTACCTGATCATGTCTTCAAATAGTCTGTTGCGGAAAGAAGAGAACATCCAGACAAAACATGTCTTAATGTCTCTCCCTCCCGATAACAGGCTCTGCACCTATCCGAAATATTTTGTTTCATTATAAATTTAGAATAATTGTTTGTGACTATTACTTGGTCTTGAATGGCACAAACAAATCCTTCCGTTTCGCCAAAAAGATCTCCAAATCTCAACCAATGGACCGAATCCACAGTATCAACATTCTGAGATGTTAACACTTCATAGAATCGACCGTGGAGAGACTTGGATTTCCATGTCCATTCTATCATCATTATTCAATATCGGTAGTGAGACACTAGAGTTCGACAAACACAACGGTGAATAACCCTGATCACAAGATACTATATCATCATACCCATCTTTGTTCCTAGAATTTTGAAAAAAAGTTTTTAAAGATTGATATCCTGATTGTGTAAATTTTTATTATTATTTTCATTAAAAATATTAATAATTAAAATAACAAAAATATTGAGATGTCAGTTGGTAAGTAATATTATAATTTATATATAAATATATACAAACACACACAAACACAAAATCAATTGTTCAGATAATAAGTAATAAAAATAATAATTTGAATTAAAAAAAATCTGTAAGATCAGGATTAAAAAATTTGAATCAAATAATTTTGAATTAAAAAAGTTCAGACAAGTAATAAAAATTATATTTTGAATTAAAAATTAATATGAAAATGATTCGCACATGTCGTGGGATTGGTGAACATATCACGGGTAAAGTGCACTTAAGCCAGCCTTAGCCGATTCGTAAACATCGAAACTTCAGCTTTTATTACTTTTATAGTATCTTATCATATATCATGATATCGGTGTAAGTAGGTACCATACAAGCAATGTACTCGTCTTCCTCCAGTATAGAGATCCATATATGTACGCATCATCATCATCATCATCATCATCGCACTCAACGCTCCTCTCGGGAGCACAGGGCAGAAACCAGCCTCCTCCATTCAGAGCGTCTCTGTGCCAATTGCGTCACCTCTTTCCACGACATTCCTTGCGCTCTGATATCGTTGTCATAGGAACGGTGTATTGTGAAAGAGGGACGCCCGGGCCGACGGAACCCCTGCGGACGGAAAAACAGTGTTCTTTTTGGCCAACTATCATTAGGCATTCTCAAAACATGTCCCAGCCAGGACCATCGTCTCTCCTGTATTACGGAGATTACAGGTCTCTGCTGGGTGCGCCGGCGCACAGCATCATTTGTAACATGTTCATACCATTTGACATCCAAAATCCTTCTAAGACACCTGTTTTCAAAGCTTAGTATCTTCCGCTCTTGAGCCTTGGTTAAGTGCCAAGACTCACAGCCATATAGAAGGATTGGGATGATGCACGCATTGAACAAGCGACATTTTGTCCTGATGCTGAGTCCAGACGCCTTCCAAACTTTGTTCATGTTATTGAAAGCCCCACTAGCTGCCCCTATGCGGATTGGTAATTCCGATCGGAGATCACCCTCTGGCGTTATGGTTGCTCCCAGGTACCTGAATTTGCTAACCTGAGATATTTGGGAATTACCAACCATTAGTGGGGTGTGAGTACTCGTGCATGTACTATTACATATGTACTCCGTTTTACCAGCGTTGATACGAAGGCCAAGGCGCAAGGAATTTTCATAAAGAGCATTAGCGTTGCACTGTAATCCATCCACAGATGTATCAAAAAGGGCTAGATCATCCGCATATTCAAGATCGTGCAGCACTCCCACAGACGTCTCACTGTTTTCACGCTGTGATAAAGACACACCGCCAGGGCCCAGAATAGATTTTCTGAGCAGGTAGTCCATAATTATGGCAAAGATAAAAGGTGCCAATACACAGCCCTGCCGGACTCCAGTGGTGATCCTGAAGGTGTCAGTTGGACCACTTGATGTTCTGACAGAACATTCAGAGTCCATATGCAGGGCTTTGATCATGGTTACCACCTTGGGCGGGATGCCATACGCGGCCAGTATTTTCCATATGGTTGGTCTGTGGGGGCTGTCAAAAGCTTTTTCGTAGTCAATGAAGCAACATGCAAGCGGTGAGTTGAACTCTTGCGACTGTTGAAGTACGCATCTGGCACAGAAAATTGCGTCCGAACAGGACTTGCCAGGCACAAACCCACATTGTTGCTTTCTCAGAGATGCCAACACTGGTTTTTGAATGCGACTCAATATGATTTGTGAGAGAACTTTACCGGGCACACTAAGTAGTGTGATGCCACGGTAGTTTCCGCATTCCAGTGGGTTTCCCTTCTTGAAAAGTGTCACGATGGATCCATTTCTCCAATCTTTCGGGCAAAGCTCCTCATTCCACACCTTGTTAAAGAGATGGTGCAGTGGGTGGATAAGCGCATTCATGCCATACATAAGGAGCTCTGCGTGGATTCCATCCTCACCTGGGGCCTTGTTGTTTTTTAGCCTTTTTACAGCTGCCTCAATCTCCTCATGTGTTGGGGGGGTTTCGGCTATCCCAGATACCTGTGGGATATCTAGGTCGCCATCCTCATTGCCAACATCAAAAGGTGAGGAGGGGTCCGGTCGGTTTAGAATGAACTCAAAGTGTTCTCTCCATCTTCCTCTTACTAAGTCAGGGGCAGAGATCAGGTTTCCACTGCTATCATTAATTGAGTCAGCAGTCTTATTCTGACCTCTTCCTCCTAACATGCGGGTAATTTCAAAGAGAGTCTTCGAGTCATTCCTGGCCGCGGCAGTTTGTGCAAGCTGTATTTTGGCTTCGACATCACGTCGTCTGTCTTTGCGCACAGATTGCTTTACCAGGCGGTCTAGCTCTCTGTACGAATTTCTTAGGGCCTCCAGTTTCGTAGGGGACTTTTCAGCATCTCTGAGTATTTTGACTTTTTGGCGATCTTGAATATATCCCCAGGACTCCATAGACATCCATGGTGGTTTGTTCCTCTCTTTGAACCCAATGGACGCAACCGCTGCAGCCTTCACCACTCTCTGGAACTCCTCCCAGGCCGACTCTATTGAGTCATTATCGGAAAGATACCGAGAGAGTTCAAATCCTTGGTGCAGCTCAGCCTCATACTTCATGCGAGACCGAATATTCCCTAACCCACAGACGTCAAACACTCGCGGTGCAGCTGGTCTTGCAAATTTATTGAACCTTAGCTTCATGGCTCCGACAAGGAGCTCATGATCTGTTTTCAGGTCCGCTCCACGAAATGTCCTGACATCCTGTAGATCAGAGCGGTCTCGGGCCTTAACCAAAAGATGATCAATTTGGTTTCTGGTACGTCCATCAGGTGAGGTCCACGTGTATTTGTGGATATCCTTGTGAGGAAACAGTGTTCCTCCAATAAGGAGTCCTTGGAGTGTTGCATACTCTATAAGACGGGAGCCGTTGTCATTTAGCACTCCCATGCCATGCCCCCCCATTACGCCAGGACCGTTTAGTGGGTCGTTGCCTACTTTGGCATTAAAATCGCCCATCACAACGATCCTATGCCTTTTAGGAATTTTTGATGTGACGGCTGCAAGACAGTCATAAAAACTGTCCTTGACCGTCCCCTCCGCATCCTCTGTGGGGGCATAACACAAAAGTACCGTCAACGGGTCACCCGTTGCCCTAAACGAGGCGCGTAGTAGCCTGTCGGAGATGGGTTCCCAATCAAGCAGCGAGCCGGCGGCCCGTTTGCTCATTAGCAAGGCGACACCATGCTTGTGTTTTATCTTGTGGCCAGAGTGAATCATGGAATAGTTCCCCGCCTCACTCCTACCACAATCCAAAAGACGTGCCTCAGACACACCTAGCAGGTCTAACCCATAGTCACTCGCTATCTTGGCGGCAACCAACTCCTTGTCATGCCTCAGCGTCCTCGCATTGTACGTTCCGATTTTCAATTTCCTTATTTGGTCCAAGTTCTTACGGTCAGGGGGGCTACATGTAAATGGACCCCTCCCCTGTAGAGGTCCAAGTGTCCGAGGCTTTATCCTGTTTCTGTTTGCAGTCGGTCACTTTAAGTATGTTGGGAGACAAGCCCAACGATACCGAGGTCCGGGAAAGGACGGCTCCATCCTACCTGATTGTTGTAATTCTCAGTGGAGGCTCAAGACTGAACTGCCTTGAAACCATAACGTAAAAAATTGAGAGATTACTTTTTAATCTAGGCCAATGTTTGAATGTGCAATGTCATTGAAATAACATGAATACATGTACATTGAAATAACATGAATACATAACACGATATGTACGCATATTACTGCATATTCTTTATTATCATCGCAGGCCATTAGTTTGACACTTGGAACTGTTAGGTAGTTATAAACATTTTTTTACAACCATTACAATACTCATACATCACTAAGTAAAGAAATATCATGATATGGAAGTTTTACGAGTGTGAAAGACTCAAAATAACTTTTCGTGAAATTTAATAATTTGGTCAATGCCGCATAAGGTGTTCAGTCCCATTTAGAATTACTTTGATGTAGTAAAAGGTTTTTCAGCAACTTACCTTATACATAACTTCTCTCTGATATTCTATATAATCGAGTGCCTAAGTATTACTGGGCAACTTATTATATGGTTTTCGACCAGCCAGATCAACAATACAAATCTTATGAGTTTTCTAACTTTTGTTACAAAACACCTAGACAGACGGGTTCAAGTTAGTGATGTAACGAATATTCGCATTCGCATTCGCATTCGCGAATATTCGCATATTTCAAAGTATTCGCATTCGCATTCGCATTCGCAAAAAAATATGCGAATGTTTTGCGAATATTATTTTAGTAATAAAGTATCTGGTCTGTTCCGTGTTGGCCACATTTGTTGTATTGTTTCCTGTGTTCGTTTGCTTGATGATGTTATTATTATTAGGAGAAATATGCATTTGTGGAGATTTAATTTATATGTTTGTTTTAAGTATTACAACTGCTATGAGTATAGGGCCCTACAATAATTTTATATTCTATTTAAGGAATATTTATATCATACTACAAGGTGAACCACACTAAAGTATTCTCTCAGAATTTTTGGGGCTTGAAGACTAAGATCGAGGAGTTTAGAGCAAACTTATTTGCAAATAGTTATGATATAATTGTTCTGACGGAAGCTTGGCTAAATTGTGGCATATTTGACAGCGAACTTTTTCAAAACGAATATACAGTTTACCGCAAGGATAGGGATTTCATGTTGAGTGGTAAAAGGGATGGAGGTGGGGTCTTAATTGCTGTGGATCGGACACTAGGATATTCATCCACTCTTGTTTGGGATGACACTGGTGAAAGTTTTTTTTACCAGTATTCGTTTTTCATCGGTAACGCATGAAAAAATGCTCACCGCTACTGGGTGTAGTATATGTATATACCGCCTTCCACATCCTTAGATACTTAAAACATCTTTTTTCAAAGTATATCTGAACGTTTAATCAGCTATTACGGCAAAACGGATATTTGTCTTATTGGAGATTCCAATATCCCAACAATCCAATGGAAAAAAGACCCCGATGTTGATTCAATCTTTGTTCCGTATTCTTATTCGTGTCCTGTTGCGCAGTATTTGATAGAATCTATATCTTTTCTCAATATGTTTCAGTCTAACGGAGTTTATAACAGCAATCAAGTTATCTTGGATTTAGTTCTTTCAACTATTCCGTGTTCTGTTACCAGATGTGACTCTCCACTGGTTGGTAAGGATTCACACTATCCTTCACTGTTGATAGATTATGAGTTTGAAATTGCTGAGGATTTATCTCAAAATATGATCCAGAAATTAATATACTTTTAGTCAAACTTTTCGGAAATAAGTTTTGAACTACAAAGTGTTGATTGGGTCAGTGTTTTGGGAAACGGACCGGTGAATAAGATGATTGAATCTTTTTATGGTTATGTTTTGCTAATATTTGAGAAGCATACACCTACATATGAAGAGATTGTCACCTAATAATTTTCCCAAATGGTTCTCTAATAAAACTGTGTTGTTGTTTAAGAGAAAGTCCAAGGCTTGGCGTAAGTGGAAGATGAACCGTAATGATTCTGACTACAATTTATTTTTTCAACTAAGAGCTCAGTTGAAGTTGTCGCAGAATCACGATTATAGGTCTTTTATTAATAACACTGAGAAGTCACTTAAGGGCAATGTCAAGTCTTTCTTTTCATTCGTGAATTCCCTTAAAGAATCTAGAGGCTATCCAAGGGTAATGGGTGACGGTGACCAGACTTCGAGCGATCCAGAGGGAATTGCAAACTTGTTTTCGACGTTTTTTGGTTCTGTATTTTCACTGAATAATTTGCATGATTCTAATACTAAAGAATTGGAAAATATTTTAACTAACTCATGTTTATCCATGGTTAATATCTTGAAATCTGATATTCATAAACGTTTATTAGGTATAGATGAGACAAAAGGAGTTGGCCCTGATGGTCTAGCACCAATATATTAAAGAGATGTGTAAGTCATTTAACCAAACCATTGTATCTGACATTTATTAGAACACCTTGCTGCAGGAGGCAATCTAGACTATGGGACATGGAAAACCCTAAATCGACTGAGATCTGGTGTAGGAAACTGCCGCGACAATAGAGAACGATTGGGCTTCCTACAGGACGAATCCGGAGCGTGTGACTGTGGTGCAGCACAGACTATGCCACACTTGTTGGAGTGTCCATTGTGCCCTGTCACTTGCACTATGGAGGATATTTTTGACGCATCTCCACCTGCTGCGCGTTTTGCGCAGTACTGGAAATCAGTTTGATGGGTTTTTTCTCTGGGTTTCGACACGATAAATAAATTAGGAGTTTACAAGAAGGATGCTTTCCATGCAAATGGAAGATGGCTAGTATTATTCCTTTGCATAAATCTGGCAGCAAATCGGACGTTCGTAACTACAGACCAATTTTAATTCTATCACCTATTTCAAAAATATTTGAGGGTATGGTTCGTGAACAAATTACTTTTTTCCTGAAGCCGTATCTTCTTGTAGAGCAGCATGGATTCATGAGTGGAAGATCGAATGTAACAAATCTGATTTTTTTTCTCAGCTATGGACAATCGTATACAGTTGGATGCCATTTATATCGGCTTTCAAAAGGCATTTGATAAAGTAGAACATCGACTTTTTTCAACTAAGGTGGATTGACTCATATATTTCTGATAGATTGATGACAGTTAAACTTAACGGTTACTCATCTGGCAGTGTCAGTGTTACATCTGGTGTCCCTCAGGGGTCTTCTTTGGGTCCTTTACTTTTCACGATATTCATAAACAACATAAAAAAGTGCTTTGACCACTCAGAGCTTCTATTATTTGCGGACGATTTAAAAATATACCTACTGTCAAATTCAATAATTGTTTGACTATGAAATGCTTAACGAGGACTTGGAAAGACTACACGAGTACTGTAAAAGAAATAACTTGCACTTGAATCTGGAGAAGTGTAATCTGATCTCTTTTACCAAAAATAGAAACAAAATTCGATAAATTTACAATATCCATAATCATGATTTTAAAGAAGTAAATAAGATTAGAGATTTAGGTGTGGTGTTTGACTCTGAGCTTCACTTTGATGATCACGTGAACAAAATTATCGAAGAGAGCAATAAAATACTGGGATTTATTCTGAGATCTACAAAGTCATTTAGGTTATATGAATCGTATTTGTACTTGTACTTATCGTTGTTTCGCTCCAAGCTGGAGGACTGTTCCTCTGTATGGAATCCACATTTTAAAAAATATGTCGATCAAGTTGAGAGAACTCAGTCTAAATTCATTCGTTTGGTTAGGAAGAGATTGCATTATCCTGTATTTATTAAAGATTTGCCTAAATTGGAATTGTGAAGAGTTTTGCTGGATGCATGCAACCTGAGAAAAATATGCTTGTCCGAATACGATGTGCCTAATATTTTAGATAGAATTAACTTTAGAATGCTTCCTTTAACAAGATCTTGTTTTCCGTTCTACATTAAAAAAAAACAAAAACGATTGCAGACTCAAGAAACCCTGTTTATAGAATTTTAAAGTGCCAATTACGTCAGGTTTGTGAGAAAGGAGAGTTGAGGGTAGAATAAGATGAAATAAATATAAAAAAAATGTATATGTTTGATAAAATGTGAAGTGTTTGGGATAGTATTAATTTTTAGACTGATTTTTAAATTTTTAAATTTTTGATTTTTCTTTTTTAAGAGTTTTTTTGTATTGTTATTGCATACATTAGTGAAGTGTGAATGTGTTTGTGCGAATGAATGTATTAGGTATGTGTGCGAAATTGGGTGAGCAGCGATTTGTAATAGGAATGGGGGATTGGATGTATTGTGAATTAATACCTATATTATGTGTAAGATTTTCTATAATTGTTTTGTGTGTTATTGCTGAAGTATGCACTGTTTCGATGTAAGACTATTGGAATGTTTTTGTCGCTTACATGTTTATATTTATATGTCTTTCATCTGTTGTGTACTATGTAAATGAAGAAACAAATCAGTAATTCGGTGAAAGTACCGGATACTTACCCGGTACATTGTGGAAAAAGGTACTGCAAGAAAATATTCTTTAAGAAAACCGAGGAGTTTTGGAATATTTCAAATTCCTATACCATTTTCAAGTCAATATTCGCATTCGCATTCGCATTCGCGAATGTCGGCATGAAATATTCGCATTCGCATTCGCATTCGCGAATATCCAAAATCAGACATTCGTTACATCACTAGTTCAAGTAGACGTAAACTACAATGACTTCGAAAAGGCGTTCGATAGAGTTGATCACGGTATTCTGTTGGCTAAGTTGGACGAATTTGGACTATCGACAAACTTTGTGGCATATTTAGCAGATTATCTACAAGGCCGCTGTCAATATGTATTTTATAGAGGCTTTAAATCCTTCGCTTTCAGGTGTGCCACAGGGATCTAATTTGGGGCCAATTTTGTTCTCAATCTTTATTAATGACATCGGAAAAGTCATTAAAAATTCAAACTACTTACTTTACGCCGATGACTTGAAGGTATTTCGTGAGATAGAATCAGAAAATGATGCAATACTGCTGCAAAGCGACATAGATGCCATCTATTCATGGTGCTTAATGAATAATCTTTTATTCAGTATACAAAAGTGTAACATGATGACTTATACAAGATCTCGCGAACCGCTTAAATACTCATATAATATGGGAGGAATGCCGTTGTGTCAAATAGAAGAAACTAAAGATTTGGGCATTGTATTCACGGCAGATCTTTCATTTAAAAAACACATCACGGAAACCACGGACAGAGCTTTCAAGGTACTAGGTTTCGTAATGAGAAATGCAGCACATTTTAAAAATGGTAATACCATGCGTATATTATACGAATCAGGTTCCCTTATTTGGAGTCCAAATGAAATTACTTATGTACTGCAAATTGAAAAAGTTCAAAAGCGTTTTTTGCGACACTTGTACCGAGTCGAATGCGGTTACTATCCATACCTTTACCCCTCATTATTTGTCATGGGTTGTATGGGGTTCACAACGTTGGAAAAAAGGCGTAAGGAGTATCATTGTAGACATTTCTTTAAATTGTTACATGGAATAGTACAAAATCCCGCAATTCTCGCCGAATTAAATTTTTACGTACCAAACTCATACTGTCGATCGCGTAAACATGTACTATTTTATCCTCCACAGGGCAGGACCAATCTAGTGGCTAACTCTCCAGTAGGTAGAGCAGTGCAATATCTTAACGAACTAGCACCTCACATTGATATTTTTGGTATATCATATCAGGAATTTATTAAGTTCGTAGACATCCACTTGTAGTGTTTTATTTTATTTTTGTTTTATAATTTTAAATTATCTTTTTTTTATCATTATTATTATAATTAATTGTTATGGTGCATAATAATTATATTATGTGAAGATTTTTTTATTTTTTTTATTTGATTTTTATATAAGCATGTAAACACTTTTATACGTTTTTTTGTTGTTGTTGTTATGTATGTCGGATCGGGTACACGGTCTACTAGAACCGAAGTGAGCCTTGCCCATCACTAGTAATTTAATAAACAAGTAGTGTGACGTAGCATGGGTGCCTCTGATTGGGTAGTGGCCCTGTACTCGGTCTGAAAAATAACATGGTGATTGTTTTTTTATATATTGATGTTTTTTGGTTAACTTTATTTTTTGGTTTTTTAAATGGTGCTTGAAAATATTGTGTAGTGTTTTTACAGAATATTGTAAGTTCTTTATATTTTTATGGTTGTTGTTTTGGATTCTTAGATTCATATTTGTTTATGCTTGTTATATGTTGTCCACTGTCCAGCAATTAGGTTTCACAACTGTCAAGCTGGCAGTGGTATATTTTATTCAAATAAAATAAAGGAACTTATCAAGTTGTAATGAACGCATAAATACTTGATATTATTGAATTATTTTTATGTAGATATGTAGTATTCAACCTGGAGAACAAGAATCCGGCGCACAATTGTGGATTTTTTAAGCACAACAATAAATATATGCATTTTTCGTATGCCCTTGACGTATCACAAGTATCCTATAAATATCGGGGGCCATGTTGAAATTTGCACAGAGAAATGGTTCATTGTTATCAACATAACAAAAACAATGTTTACTGGACAAAATACAACGGAAGTCAAAATTAGACAACGGGGAAAAAAGTCAAAATAATGAAATGGGAAAATTATTACAATTTATTAAATCGAAAATAGACATACCTCATATTATTATTATAAATCCTTTTTCGTATATACTGTATTTGTGTTGTTAGGTAGTCTGGTGCTAATATATGCAAAAACACATTTATTACGTTGACTGATTGCGGGTTAGGTTTGTTAGGTAGTATGGTGCTAATATATGCAAAAACACATTTATTACGTTGACTGATTGCGGGTTAGGTTTGTTAGGTAGTACGGTGCTAATATATGCAAAAACACATTTATTACGTTGACTGATTGCGGGTTAGGTTTGTTAGGTAGTACGGTGCTAATATATGCAAAAACACATTTATTACGTTAACTGATTGCGGGTTAGGTTTGTTAGGTAGTACGGTGCTAATATATGCAAAAACACATTTATTACGTTGACTGATTGCTGGTTAGGTTTGTTAGGTAGTACGGTGCTAATATATGCAAAAACACATTTATTACGTTGACTGATTGCTGGTTAGGTTTGTTAGGTAGTACGGTGCTAATATATGCAAAAACACATTTATTACGTTGACTGATTGCGGGTTAGGTTTGTTAGGTAGTACGGTGCTAATATATGCAAAAACACATTTATTACGTTGACTGATTGCTGGTTAGGTTTGTTAGGTAGTACGGTGCTAATATATGCAAAAACACATTTATTACGTTGACTGATTGCGGGTTAGGTTTGTTAGGTAGTATGGTGCTAATATTTGCAAAAACACATTTATTACGTTGACTGATTGCTGGTTAGGTTTGTTAGGTAGTACGGTGCTAATATATGCAAAAACACATTTATTACGTTGACTGATTGCTGGTTAGGTTTGTTAGGTAGTACGGTGCTAATATATGCAAAAACACATTTATTACGTTGACTGATTGCTGGTTAGGTTTGTTAGGTAGTACGGTGCTAATATATGCAAAAACACATTTATTACGTTGACTGATTGCGGGTTAGATTTGTTAGGTAGTACGGTGCTAATATATGCAAAAACACATTTATTACGTTGACTGATTGCGGGTTAGGTTTGTTAGGTAGTACGGTGCTAATATATGCAAAAACTCATTTATTACTTTAATTTTATAAAATTAGTGATATATATGGTATTTATGGATTTAATTAATTTTTTTATTGAAAATTTATCATTTTTCTCTATGATATGCATTGTTTATGTCATATTGGTAAACCTGCAATTCATTTCCTATATTTTTGTGTCAACATGGCGTCGGATACTTGTTTTGATTGTGATGTGTAAATCGTGTACAAAATATGCAAATAATTAATTTTGTGTGCATTAAATCAACTTACTTTGGATGGATTATCATTTCTCAGGTAGAAAACTACATATTCACATAAATATAACTTGAAAATTCATAATTATTTTCTTGAATAGTTCATCTATACTTGATATTTACCAAAATAAAATAAAATATGAACGTATCCTAAGACATATGAAACCCTTTGAAATTTTAGCCAACCAATGCTTGAAATATCATACATCTCGCTTGCAACGAATATTGTAATTGTGATGGTCTGAGTTCAGGAAGTATTAAATAGTTCTGTACCTGGGAGCCATTTAGTCTTAAGCATAAGGGTCGTTCACATACGTTCACTTTCAGTGATCACTCCGGATGATCCTCCAAGATGAACAGGTGTGAACAGGCGTTTCATCAATAGTGATCACTAGCGATGACGGAGGAAAGAGATTACCACTCGTCATAATTTTAATGAAAGGTCCTTTCACTGAAACGACCATAAACAAGTTTCATCTTATTATTTGTTTTATTCTCTATGAATTTGTATTGAATGTCAGAACCATGTACAAAATTATTATGCAGTCGAGAGCTATATTAATTTATTTTAAGTGTTATTTTTCATTTTTGAATTTGTTTAATTATTTTTATACAATAATACGTCAAACTACACACAACATGAGTGAGAAAGTAGACATGGCAGTGAAAGCATAGGATGAACAAATGTGAACAGACGTGTTCACTTTCGATGAACAGGTTTGACCCTGACACTCTGGATGATCATCCAAAGTGAAGCAATGTGAATGCTACTTTAGATTCGCAATGTCATACAAATATTCTCTAAAAATGTGTACCCACCCGTCGAGGTACAATACCTGAGTAATATTATTATTATTATTATTATTCTCTTTAAATTTCCTTTGCACATCATTACAGCTTTAGGCCAATGCGATGTGCAAAGAGATACAATTTATACATAGCAACACAATATTCATAATATTTAAAACAAAAACAAACAAGCAAACAAAAGATCACCACAGAATGCTCGTTGCCTCAATTAAGGCAACGAACTCTCTGTAGGACAGAGAAAATATGTCACAGTTCTGAGCCAACAAATTAAAAAATACCATTGCTCTGTTGGCCGGAGAATTCATCGCCAAATTCGTTCTTCCATGGGTAGGATAGAACAACAAATGCCCCCGCGATCTATTGTAGGAGTGTGGTACGTAAAATGACAGCTCTGTCAAAATCATTGGATTATGAATTATTCCATTCAACAATTAAAAAAAATGTCTTAGTAAGAAAAATGTTCTTCTCCTCTCAAGTGTATCATAACTCAAACATCCAGCGACAAACAATGAAGGATACAGAAATGGGTAATATCCATACGTTCGATAATACAGATGTCTTAAAAATTTCTTTTGAACCTTTTCAAGCATTAGAGTATATCTGCCTTCGTGCGGATTCCACACAATTGAATTTGACTCGAGAATACTCCTAACCATGGAATCGTACAATGTTCTCAAAGTAGATTCATTTTGAAAGTACTTCGAATTTCGTAACACAAATCCTAATGTTCTAAATGCTTTCTCAGTTATATTGTTGATATGTACAGAAAAATTCAAATCTGTAGTATATGTTACCCCAAGGTCTTTTGTCTCCTGTATTCTGAGTAGTATACTACCAGCCATATGATAATTGAAAATAACCTTGTTGTGATTTCTCGTATACGACATTGCGTTGCACTTTTTAATACTAAAACCCAGTTTATTTGTATTTGACCACTGCATTATCGAATCAACATCCTTCTGCAGCAAATGTGCATCATCAACATCAGCAATGCATCTGAATAGTTTCAGGTCATCGGCAAACATTAAATATTTAGAATGATCAATAAACTGGCCAATGTCATTTATAAAAAGTGTAAATAACAGTGGTCCCAGATTTGATCCCTGAGGTACACCAGATTTCGCAAAATACTCCGAAGATCTACTTCTATTATATATTCATCTCTTTTCTTATGTATATATTCATCTCTATCTACCGGCCTTTGTCGTCTGTAATAATCCCCATTCTCATATTGTCTATCTCTTGTTATCTACAAACAATTTATATGTGTGTCTCTTTTTTTCAAACTAAAAATAGCGGCACCAAGGACCGCAACGAAATTTTATTGATGGTACATATTTGAGATTCATATTGCAAATCTAGGTATAACATATCACTGGTCTTAAGTACTAAAATTTCATTTTCAAATTCAATTTTTTAATCGAAAAAGTCTTAACATTTTACTAGTAGGTAATAATAAGCTGTTTATTATAGTATATACCACAGTGATGCGCACTTATTATGACCCTAAGCATTTCCGTATTTAATACAGGACTGTTGTGTTATATCCGCTTTTTTTTGTAAATTTGACATTTTTGTTAAAAAAGACCTAATGGCTCTCAGGTACAGAATTATGTTCTTATGAGTCAACTACTCCAGTCAACTCCCCTTCCCCAGAACAATACTCCAGGACTTGATACTGTGGAAAGACGTAAAATAAACCAGTTGGCTGCATCAAATCCACAAACTTCTTTAGTTTTTTTAATGGCGTAGATTACATGAACATATATTTTTTTAAATAGATAATATGTGCTGACCATTGCAAACATCATCTATCGTCACACCTAGGAATTTTGCCTCGCTATTTGTCTGCAAGTCTTGTTCACACAGAGAAGTTCAGCATTAAATTTGTATTCTTTCTCAGAGAAAAATAAAAAGTACTTGTTTTCGTCATATTAAGTATGAGACAGTTGGCACTGAACCACTCACCCAAGCGATCTAACACCATTTTCATAAGGACTGTGAACATTTTCCACAGCTCTTCCATTAGAATTGTCATTACTAATTCGGAGGGATGTATCGTTAGCGAACATTACATATTACACTTTATTACAGTCTAATCTTTTAGCTTAGTTGTCGCTAAGTCATTTATGTATAATAAAAACAATACCTACATGACAAAGTATAGGATCTTGTAGGACACCACGTTTCATTACCGATGCTTGCGATAGGACACTGCCCATTTCGGTCTCATAATATTTATTATGTACATATTTTACACATACAATGTTCTATCTAGTAAGTTTGTAATGTAGAGAATGAAATATATAATTACAGTTGATTATGCAAACATCATCAATTACATTACATACAGTAGGTAGAGGAAGATCGGGAAATATAGCCCACCCCTTTCTTCGACGAACCCGCGACCAAGTGAATCCATTATCTTTTACAAGTTTAAACATATCCTAATATGATTTTTATTTATTAATTCATTCTTTACTGTACATTGATTAAAAACAATTAAATAAAAGGTATACATTCAAATTAAATACAATCAATATACAGAGGGCAAGTTTATCGCAAAGGTGCGATCTCTTCAAACTAACCCAAATGATGTCTTCAGTCTATTTTCGTTGTTCTCGAACAATGTGTATATCAACAGTGGTGATTTTATTGTTTTGTGACAAACTGAGTTATATTTGGTAAGTTTATCAATTCTCTTGAAGAGCAGCCTGTGATTTATTTTATTATTAAATCTAAACATATCAAGAGTAGGTATAATATTATTATCTTAACCAATATAAAAAATAATTTTACTATACTAATTCAAACCAGAATTGTTTTGTTTCAGTACCGAGGTCGTAAAGTATGGCCCACCATATAGGAGGCAAATATGCCCTAGTGGTCTATATTTGACAGCACTTTTTATGTTACGAAGAATTACTCTATAAAGCACCTAGTTCATCATGAATTAAACAGTTATCAAATGTTTCTCTCCAAATAATAATCTAATCGTACTTTCTGGTAAAGAAAATATTTGGTAAATGTCAAAACATAGAAAATATTTTTTTGTGAGTTTTTAACCATGAATTAGTTCTAGATTATTACATGAATAAAAGCATTTTTTACGTAGTAGCGTTATTTAATTTTAATTGTTTTTATTATTGAATATCTACTCAGTTTTGAAAGTGGTACCTTAATTTAGACGGTCCGTATTAGACGACCACTTTTGAAAACTGAGTTTTCGTAGAGGTTTGGTACTGTGCAAGTTAAGGTAGGTACTTTGAAATGATAGAATGTAAAAATAAATAATGTATACCTAACGATAACTAATTAATTATTTTAACTGGAAAAAATAAAAATATTCTTGTAGCAGATTTGATTTAAGTTACCCAAAAGCAAATGGTGGTTCATATTTCACGACTTTCCTCTACTATATAAAGAATTTGGAGATTTTCGTAGCTTATTGCATAAAACTACCTATTATTTTTATTATACTATTAAAAAGCATGCACAAAATAATTGGTGAATGTAATAAAAGAACAAATAATTTTATATAAAATTTATTTAAAATATAACAATCATAATGATTAATAAACATACAAAAGATACTTATCGAAGGTATCAAAATCAGTCCCAAAAGAAATATATTTTTCCCTGAGTATGGTACAATTTAATATCTATTTACAAACAAACACCTTTTTCATAATGATAACATCATTATTTTCAAATATATGCATAATTTTCGTGGAAGATACGAGTATGTAAGCAAAGGATTAAAACATACCTATCAATTAATTATTATTACAAACGGACTTGTCATGTATTTACTGCTTATCCAACTCATTTCTTAGAAGGCCCTCTCTCCTCAATGTGAATTTACTGCGTCTTTGAAGGTGGAGTAGATACTACTGTTGACAGACATTACATGTCTCTAAGGGGTAGTGCAGTGTCAGCGTCTTGTAAGGTCGCTCTGCCATCACTTCTGAAGACATAGTTGTACAGCATCGAGATGTAATCGCTAAACATCCATAGAACGAATCCCCAGAAGGCGATCTTAGTTAGTAAATCTACTACGTACATACTGCAAATAAATGTGTTATAAAAATTATTATTACTTTTTCTAACAGCTTATTCTCTGTTAGCTAAACTCCTTCGATGTCCCGTGAGAAGCAAATACATTAACATATATAATATTATATAAGGCATTTTCCAAAACTAAGTTTAACATATTAATATTTAAAATAAAACAATAATTAATAAATGAAACTAGGATAGCGTATGATGTGATCCTTACACTTTCATGTGTCTCCTGGCAGCTGGTAGGGACTCCTCAGATTCTTTCAGTATAAATCTCCTCGTAGCCATAATACATTTTTCGAAATAATCAGTTATATCCAATCCTGAAATTAAATTAAATGTAAGTATTCTAGTTATTATAGACGCAATTCAATAAGAACTCTGGGTATTTTATAAATAATTTACATACATACATATATGCCATCACGCCGCTTCCCTCGCGGGGTAGGCAGAAAGGATCGAGCGCCACTTCCTTGCATACATCTTTCGCTTCCGTCACTGTCATACAATTCCTCATGCATGCTCTCCTGTTCAATGTGCTCAACACGTGACCGTCCTGTAGGATTTGATTTAAATGATCTTGCCATTTAATCCTCAGACGTTCACGTCTCCGAGCACCATTCCTCTCAGCCAAATAATTTATATGTTACAATTTTTTTATTGCGTTTTATATATAAACCGAGTTACATTTTCTTTATAAAAATCAGTTAAAATACAATAACATTTTAATAGGTTTATGCGCAATTATAGTGAGTCAAAAAAATAGCACAAGTAAAATGCTGAAATAAGAAAATATACGTGGCTGAATGGAATGGTGCTCGGAGACGTGGGAGCCTAGTCCTAAGATCAAATTGTAAGATCATATAAATCAGATCTTGCAGGACGGAAGGGTGTTCAGCACATTTAAAAGAGTATATGTACATGAGGAATTGTATGATAGTAACTGAAGCGAAGAGTTTAACTCAGACGGAAAAGATAAGTTTATTCAAAGATAGGAGTAAACGGCGCACAATCCTTTTTGCTTACCCCGCAAAGGCATCGACGTGATGTGATAATGATGATGATAAGATGCTTTAAAGTGCTACTTTTAAGCTCCACGCTTTAGGTTCTAAACTGTAGAAACTACATCTAAACTTCATTACTACTCACTCCTTCTACTTATATAAAACTATTTATATCGAGAATATGCTGTTGATTTTATGATACAAATGTTTATTAATTATATCTACATACTGCTAAAAAATATATTCCCTTCAAAGTATGTATTGAAACTGTCTGGCGAAATAAAATATTTTTGTAAACGTAAAAGATTAGATATGTAAATATTAAATATTATTATTGTACTCACCAATGCTGTCTATTTTATAGTTGATGGATTCTACAGGATTCAGTATACTCCTCACATATTGGATGTTGTCTGATTTGAAGTCCCATTGGTTGTTGGCATAATACTCAAATACCTCGAATCCTTTATTAATACGTCTCTGAACTCTCATCAATCTGGAAAGGAAAAACAAATCTACACATTAATATTTGAGTCGGTTTGTATGTATACGAGTTTAAATATATATAAAGGTATGATTTTAATTTGAAGATATACGTCACATGCAGCACGGAGAAAGAGTATAAGTTGTTCCGATGCTTACGAATCGGGTCAAGCTAGCTTAAGTGCTTTATACCATTGCAACGTTCACCAATTCCAACTGCCTCACATAGAGACCTACTCATTTCCACAAAGACACATACCTATTTTACTTAAATATTGGTATGTGGGGTGTCAAACTCCAAATTTTTAGAGTAAGAAATGGTTTACAGTACTTTTATCACGTCTGTACCTACTCATTTTTGTTAAGAAGATTGTGTCGTTTAAATTCACGTTTTTGTGTGGAGTCTCTTTTCTGTTTGTTTACCTCGAACGATGTCAAGTTATAAAAAAATATTTACCTTACATAAATATCATTTAAATTGCTATTGTATACTTTGACATTGATATATTATATTTAAATTTAATTTGGAATTAGGTATGTACCAATGTAAACATGGAATAAACTATTCACAAATGGTAGGTATAACACAGCAATCGTCTATAGTAATTAAATCGTTTAATCTTTTCAAAAAAAATCTAAAATATTTCTACTGAGCGCACCTTTTCTAAAATACATTTTATAATAATAATAATATCGTTGTATGTTTAAATTTTATTCATTGTCACGAAGAAGATAATTTTCGTATTTATTACACGCAGCTTGTTCACTTATATGGGATATATATACCGCGATTGTATAAACCAATAGGTTTTTTGCTGAAGATGTGCCATGTACCAAAAACTTTAACCATCATTGTTATGTATAGGGTTCACATATTTACGCACACTAAAATAACACAATAACATAACATGTATAGACAATTCACACAGACCGAGCTAGTCCCAAACTAAGATGAATCTTGTATTATGGGTACTAACGCGACGATACACACATATACAATGCACTAAACACATATACATGTAACACCCAGACCCAGGACAGCCTGAAAAAGGTCATTTTTCATTTTGCCCTGGCCGGGAATCGAACCCGGGACCTCGTGACTCAAAGGCAAGTGCGTTAGCCTCCGCGCCACACCGGTCGTCAAAATGCAAATTGATGGCGCGTATTTTGAATGACGAAACGTATTTGATTCTGCATATTACATATTTCTACAATCGTTTTCTTAGCTTTTTTATAATAATTAATGTTTTCTTGATATATATTATTAGATATATCGACGGTCCAGTTCCACAACTCAACAAATCGAAATGTCTTATATTCGAGTTATCGCCATTTTGATAATTTTGCTATATTTATATTATGCTTTAAAAACATAACAAAATGTGAAATATGCCATGGCCCGTAGTCAAAACACATTTTAGCGTTACGTTTTCGATTGAATATAGACGACGTTGCTATAAATTATCAATTTTCGTAGCTAAAATACACAAGTATTGTATTCTTTACCTACGAAAAATGACAATTTCTCGCAACTTCGTCTATATTCGAACGAAAACGAACGCTAAGATGTGTTTTGACTACGGGCCCATTTAATAATCGTACAGTTAGAGGCATTATTAATTAATTCATTCATGCATTCATTCATTCATTCATTCATTCATTCATTCGTTCATTTATTTATTTAGCAGACATAATGTTATCTTTGCTCCGTTCAATAGTTAAATAATTCGAAATATTTATTTGTGGAATTAAAAATAGGTAGGTATACTTTTTTTCATTAACTCGATAATTAATATATAAAGGAAACCGTGTATTTTTTTAAAGTTATTTGTGGAATTGAGAGTGGAGCTGATTTTATGAATTACCAATTAAATGGAAAATTTCAACTTATTGATATGTGGAACTGGACCGTCGATATGTAAAAACTGTCAATGAATATCTCCATGTAAAAAGATATTCAACAAAACAGGCTCACACATCTATGTTTCAGGATAGCAGTAATGTAGTGGCACGGACAATGACGCACAAACATAGATGTGTATAGCACTGATCTCGTTAATAAGAAAGATGCCCTCTATGGCAGTTCTGTTGAAATATTATAGGTAAATAATATTGTAAATTATGTTAAGTATAGATTAATACTACCACAATGAATTAATCTTACAACATTGCTTTATTGACTTGTGAGCACCTGATGTTGTTGAGTGAAAATTTCCAATAGATGGAGTCACAGTTTAATACGCTTATACAGAAACAATTTATCAGATAGTTTTACGAATATTATGCTTAGGTATTATAAAATAATCTTATTAGCAGCATCTATACAGCTGGATGAAGACGTCATTTATCAATCTTCATTCATTCGGTGACAATTCGGAGCATTCTCCAAAGAAATATTCAAATGAATGCCTTCGTTACCCTCCTTAAGACGGGTCACTATTTATGAACCAATATTAAGTATCTGTTATTAAGTTTAAAATATAAAAGGTTGCATACTCACACAGGTTTGTTACCAGTGAGGAAGAGAAGGGTATCAACAAACATTGCTGGAAGCAGATGGAAGAAGAAAACGCAGATATTGTGATGAAGCCTGGAGTTCTTCATGGATCCTCCGGGATACCTACAAGAAATTCCACGTTAACTTTAAATTGTCCCTGATATAATCAAATAATATTTATTTGAATGTAGCATGAAGACAAGATGTGTGACATTTCGAACAGATATTTAGTATCGTTTTCTTATGAACTGCCAAGATAAAAATGACGAACAACACGTTTATAATCCAAATTTAACAACCATTATAATCCCTTAAATATATAAAATCAATTTGTATAAAGTCTTTCTACAATATCTTATTACAGTGTGAGTGTAGGTAATATTACCATGCGACTCCATTCAGAGGTATCTTGTTGGTGACAATGTTTCTGCCAACATCGATCATCTCTTGCCAGGATATTCTCACCTCGGCCGAACTGGTGATGTTATAAACAATTTTCTCCACATCTCTGAAAATAAAACACATCATTACATACCACACATTGCATAATATTATTATTATTACAACTTATGTTACTGGATATCTAAGTAAAAGTAATAATGGCTTATTTTTTAAAATATAGAGTTTTGCACAGTCTGTTGGTTGTGCGGATGATGGTGTCTGTTGAGTAATATTCTTAATATCTTCACAAGCGCAGGTGTAAAAATCCAGCTAAATGCGAAAACTTATATATATGTACTCACTTATTATGGACGTAGTTCCATGTGGTCACCATAATAGTGTTCACTACAATATCTACTGGAACATAATCAGCATATCCATCCGAGTGACAGTACATACTCCTGATCACTCCTTTACCAGCACCTGAATCAGAAAACGCACCACATTACCTACAAATATAACTACATACGACACATTTATAATAAAAACGATCATTTACACGACAGAAAATATATACATAAAACAAGATAGAAACAAACATACCAATAAGTAGACCAGTAGGTCCATTTATATTATCCGTCCATCCTGGAATCGGCTCTTGCCATATAGGTATCACTAAAAACATATTATTGTAATATAATCATTTACTATTAATCTTACGTAAAATAAAATCAATACATATCCCATTTTGTCCAAGCCTCTTGAATTTGTTTGTTTATCGAGATTCAATGTATCATAATTAATTACATTTCAGGAGTTTCGTAATGATAATAACTTTAAACAAGAATAATCCTGTAGTGTAGATACTATATGGTGTTACATAATATTATTAGGTATTATTCTCGTGCATAATTACCTACTGCATTATTCGTTTATTCACTTAATGTTTAAATCACTGTGCCCTGTGCCTATATTGTATATGTAATGATGTTTCAAAATAATATTAAACTCGTTTTCATTTACACGATACACTTACCGATAGAGGGTCGAATAATGATACAGGGTACGTTGTCCCTAACAGCCTCCACTACCAGATGCTCTGACAGAGATTTAGTGAAAGCATATGTATTAGGGTAGGTGCCTAGAATTCTGAAATTTAAACATTTACCAAATATATGTATAGGGGTTAGAGTATTCGAATCATAAGGGTTTTATTTGTTAAAGTTTTGAAGTGAAGATGATTTTGCTACTAACTTGTCAGTCATGGTATTGACAAGATCCTCATCTAGCCACTCCACGCACTGAATGACCTTGTGAGGATCAGCTGGAGGCGGGTAGGGTTTCTCCAGCAGCAGTTTCTCGTTCAGGTGGCAGTAAGAAGTGGAGATGTGACAGAATAGCTGCAATCATGCCGTATTAGTGAAAAACCGAAACTACGTCATCATAAAATACCGAAATTTTAATATTTATGCAAAATAATGTAATTGTTTAATTGTGTTGTATGTATTAATAACTCACCAATAATTTCTTACACTCGCGCGCTAGTTCCAGCATTTGTTTTGTCCCTCTAGTATTAAGTAAAACTGCTTTTTTCAATTCCTCATCAAATCTGAAACAGATGGATATGCTGTGATGGTATAGCAGTAGTAGAGCTATTTTTTTAATGTTTCATGTTACAACAAAAATAATTTATAAATTTGGTGTCATTTGAAAAGAAATCAATACATGACGTGTGTTTATATATTTATCAATAGTTATATACACACTGTCATTGAAGAAGACTCATCGATCACCCGGAGAGTGCAGAAGTCTGTGGACTTCCATTTATCCGAATTCTTCACTAACCAAATCTTGTCTACACCGGAGGCGCTACAGTGGGCAGCCTGAGGGGCTGGTCAGGTCAGCTAAAAATCATCAAACTACCAAAATGTGTATGTGTGGATTCTGTTGACTTCGATTCTTCGATATCCTTCTACTCCAGTGGTTCCCAAAGTTGACTGGGCTCCGACCTATCTAACAAAAAATTCCAATCTTGGGACCCACCTTTTAGCTGTCTTAGAGAAATGAGGTCGCGACCCATAATTTGGGAAATACTGTTCTACTCGATAGAAGCAAATATATTCATATAATAACAAAAGCACAGTCAACGTTTACCTGATGGTGGCGGCTCCGTGATAAATGTAGTGGACATTCTCACATATATATTTCCTATCTTCATTCGACAAAGCCAGGCCAGGACTAGACACATCTCCGGCAATTATTCTTGTTTTTGCTATGAGTCCAGCATTTCCTCCACGCAATGCTCGTACCTCGTCGAAAAGCTAAAAGTAATACTAATAGTATAAATTATGTCAAATAGATTTAACACAAGGTTTTCATGGTGAGCTTAGTGAGCTAGACGGTCGATTTTATTTTTTTTATTTTTTAGGTAAACTATGTCAGATTTTACTTAATCGACGTTTCTACGTACGTGCTGGTGACATTTATAAAATATGAACTTATACGAGCGATGTATCTACATCTATCGGTAGGCATGTTTCTGCTTCCCTACAAAATATTACATTGCCCATTCGATATGTAAAATGTTGAAGGAGTTACATAATATGTTTGCGGAACATTATTATATGTATGATGTAGGAGCATCAATTTAATTATTTGGCGAACAAATATTTTGCAATTTCCCTACACATACCTTCTCTACGCGTATCGGTACTGCTTACTCCACTGCACTATAAAATGTCTACATGCGTAAGAGTTTATAGGCAATGGCACACAACACTAAATTATAGGTAGGTACCTACTTAATATCAATCATTATGTTTAACCATGAATAATTGACTTTAGGTTGTGGCGAAATCATGTTTCATGTTCTTCATTGTATATTTATATTCTTTTATATATCTTGTATGTAGGTATATAATATTTGCATCCTAACAAATTTAATAATTTCACAATTTTATTGTCGCGTTTTACAAATTATTTGAATCGAGTCTTTAACCAGCTGACCTCCAGCATAAGAAGTTAGGACTGGCAACGACCTAGGAGCAAACATTTATGAAGGTTAATGTTGTTAAATTATTATGTAGGTATATACACAGTGGATGTACCTACATAATATATAATATGTATGTATCTATGTAGCTAACATTTATCCATATATTAAGTACCTAACTTAAAACAAAATATATATGTACCTATCTATAAATTAAATAAGATACGAGTGCAATATCTCCTGAAAACATGTGCATGATCATACATAGACACAACATAATTAGGTATGATTCAACGTGCATAAAAACCTATTCCTTAGTAAGTAATAATGAAACAAGACACACATTTATGTACATATATGGGTAATTAGCAATAATAACAAAGTACAATATAACATGCAGTGTATACTACATATCACAAGTACGAAACCACTTTCTTCGTAATATTGCTAATATTTTATACACTAAGAAAATTGTACACTTACACGCGTATGGTATTGCATTGTAACAAGTATTGATGCGTAAATAATATGTAAGTATTATGAAGATAATAAGTAAATAGTTACGTCTATTACAACATCATAATAACTACCTATATATATATTTTATTACTACACACAATGCATGCAATGTTACCTCCTCGTCAACTTTTGATAGCTCCAATTTCTGTATTTCTTAAACTATATTCTTAAATTTACTTCTACTTATGTACTTCTTAGAATTTCAGTATAATCAAGAAAGAGATTGTCAATTTTCAAGAATCCTGCGATTGTTTGTGATAGGCATTTTACCATCACGAAAATAACTGGAAAACACCATACCAAATTAATGCTTTGGAATAAATTTGCTTTGCATATTCACCCTCACAATAGTTTTTTATTGTTAAAATGAAAAATACGCAATAAAACACATAGCTTTTTGTTTGTATTGATCCCATGATGACGCACTTTAGATGTATCAATATGTTATATCAATACCCACCTGTATTCATTGTACGTACCTAACACAGGACATTGCTAACCTCTCTACCGGTTCAATGTCTACGACCAACACATAACTTCAGTAGGTATAAAGAGTATCTTGCTTACTTACATTTTATATAAGTATACCTAATATTAGCTATTTACAATGTTATCAAGTAAGTTTTTAATAATTCACTATATTATGCTGACCTGGGTGAAGGCCAATACATTTAAGATGAACATTTAACAAAATAAGGCCGTTTGACCATGATCTCAAAGCCTATCATTAATTTATTGATTTAAAAATGTTTTTCGTTTTCCCAATCTTTCACAATTTTTATTTATTGTTATAAGTAGGGTGTAATACCTTGATCATCCCACGTATGTATTATAAAGTTAAAGTGAGCAAATTATTACTGTTTTAGCATTTCTTCCCTTGGAGTTTCCGAGCTTAAAAATACTTTTTAAAAAAATGATAAAATGACGTGCAGTTATAAAGCCAATTATTTTCAATTTCACGGGCACCGTGTTAGTGAGTTTGATACGATGAAGTCAAATGAATGAAACATTACATTAACACAATTTCACGGGCACCGTGTTAGTGAGTTTGATACGATGTAGTCAAATGAATGAAACATTACATTAACACAATTTCACGGGCACCGTGTTAGTGAGTTTGATACGATCTAGTCAAATGAATGAAACATTACATTAACACAATTTCACGGGCACCGTGTTAGTGAGTTTGATACGATGTAGTCAAATGAATGAAACATTACATTAACACAATTTCACGGGCACCGTGTTAGTGAGTTTGATACGATGTAGTCAAATGAATGAAACATTACATTAACACAATTTCACGGGAACCGTGTTAGTGAGTTTGATACGATGTAGTCAAATGAATGAAACATTACATTAACACAATTTCACGGGAACCGTGTTAGTGAGTTTGATACGATGTAGTCAAATGAATGAAACATTACATTAACACAATTTCACGGGCACCGTGTTAGTGAGTTTGATACGATGTAGTCAAATGAATGAAACATTACATTAACACAATTTCACGGGCACCGTGTTAGTGAGTTTGATACGATGTAGTTAAATGAATGAAACATTACATTAACACGGTTTGCCACCACTTTCTCTTGAATATTTTAAGAATTTAGCTCCTGTATCATCCAGATTCAACGAAACAAAAAACAATCAAAGGAGGGCTCAGGATTTGCCTTAAGGGCTCTCCCGACAAAATGCTCCCCTAAATTACAGCCCTTAATGTCTTTTGGAGGAAATAGTCACCACTACAATATTCTTCCAAACTATATTTTGAAAGTGCACGAAACCAAACCTCGCTTCATCTAATAGAAGCTTTACTAAATCATTTGTTTTATTAAACGCATTGTTTCTTAAGGAGCTTATTTTTTCTCGATAGAGGTAGGTACATTAGGGTGTTTCATTTTATAAGGCAAAAAATAAAATTCAATTTTTTTGCAATATTCGCTTACGCCCCGAGTTTCAGTGATGTAAAAGATATATATGCCAAATTTCAAGAAGATTGGATAATATTTAGAGGTGGCACACTTTGACCACTTTTATAAAAGTAAGCAAAAAATTCGATTTTTCAGTGATAATTACATTTATTGGGAAAATTAGAAATCATAAACTTAAAATTATATCAATCAACAATAAATGATGAAATCCTTTGTTTTGTTTGCTTGGTGACAACCTCTCTGTGATGCTCGACCACCCTTGAGATGGATTCTCCATTAAACGGCGCCGAATAAATCACCCAACATACATACATACTCGTAATACTAATAAAAATCTTTATTACACAAAAATAGTATACAAGGAGAAAATAGACAATTTCAACTTGAGAAATAATTTTTTTGCAATGGGCGAGTTTATCGTAGAAGCGCAATATCTTCCAACTAACCCATACATACACTCAGCAAGAATTGTTTTTGTTTTTCGTCCCTGACTGATTCGTTCAACTTTTTTATTAGAGCAATTCCCTTTTCTGCGCTATTATTGACCACCTTCAGAGCATTCACGTGGCTTTTTAGAGAATGGCTGCAGTATTCTGTCACGCCGTGGATCCCAAACAATTAAAGAACACCTTCGTTTTATTTCTAACGAAATGGCTTAGGTCTTTTCCTTAAAAAACAAAGTTTTTACTTTCTAATCGTTTTAGTGACTATTTATTTGCAGATTTGGTTTCTAAATTTTAAATAATATTTTCCTTTCTGACAGATACCAAAGGTGTCTCTTAGCAACTGCGAGAGCACTTCTTTTGATATCTGCTCAGAAGCTGAAGTTTATCCAAATAATTTTTTGAAGCCCATCAAATCACAATGCCTCGTGCCAAAAGCGAACGTATATGAGGCTGACAAAATTTGCAACCCGTTTTATTCCTTTCAATTCTTTTTGAGAAGTATTCAACTGTTTAGAAAATAGTCAGTCACTAGAACTGCAACCCTATCTTCTAGAGTTTCGACACACCCTCGGCCAACTGACGGCAACAGTTTACTGCCAAATGTGGGGGATTTTCAAAGAGCGATTTTTCGATTTTCTTCACCGTATTACTTATATTGATCGCCCGAGCTCGGTAAACTGTAGCTGGAGATAATTATGTAAATTTACGAGACAATTTTGCCAAAAGGCTCTTTGCAGTTGCTGTAAATGATGTACTTGCTTGTCAAACAGCTGCTGAAGGCAAAAACTCTGCCTCTTCGTCACTAGGTGCTGATGACGATGGAGATAAGTCTTCCAGTATAACTGTTTTATTGTTTTCAGCCATAGATTCCTATTTTCGAGGCAAAAATCTTGTCTACTGTACTCATTGATGAACTCATACGATCTTCTCTTTGTGACCTTAGAAATTCTTTATCTTCTTGTGGTACCCTAGTCATGACCATCACATTTTGCCGCGATATATCAAATAACTCGACGAGATCACCCTTCCAAATCTGCCGTTTGATGTTATTTTTACCCGTCTTTCTCAATTTCTCTTCAATCCGATTTTTGTATTCTTTGTTTACTTTATACCTTGTATGGACAACTAAAATGACACTAACACCATCATCAGAATAATTAAATTCAATAGCAAAACAGTTTTCTCAATACCTGCGGTGTATCAATGCTCCGCTCCCGTTGTATGTTTGGCGCCCCCCGCCTACAAAGAACTTCAGTAATAGAAATTTCACTAGTTCGAGATAAAAGTGGTCAAAGTGTGCCACCCCTAAATATTATCCAATCTTCTTGAAATTTGACATATATATTTTTTACATCACTGAGACTCGGGGCATAAGCGAATACATATGAAAATCACATCTTTGGAAAAATGAAACACCCTAAGGTACATACATATCATCTGTATAAGAAGTTGTATGTAAAAATAAGCGTGGCTTATCAAAACATTCTGATGACACGTGATGATACGCGATCATCTAATTATCAAGGTTTTAATTATAATTTTCTTCTTATAAAACAACTTTTATACCTATATAACTATTGAGGGTGGACTTACCCAGTATGAAAACTTTAGACATGCCATTGCTATCGCTATGTAGGTACATATTTGTGAATGGTAGGTATGCGTATAAATATGTCAGTATTCGTGTGTATTGGTAAATATGTACATACATAGGGTGATCTGGTTGGTACGTAAGTACATAACTATAGAGAGTGTTGCACTATGCACTTACTAACTGGAAATGTTTTGCAATAAAATAACTGCTATGTTACAATATAACCCACTAACAGTTGCACCAATACCAACATTGCAACTCCACAATTTACAGATACTACGGTCTAATTTCATTATCCACTAGGTACCTAGGTATTTGATATAATTTGCTAATATTCGGATGCGAAGCGTTTGTAAAAAAAACAGTTACCTACGAATTACAATAGCAATGAAAATATACTGTGGGCAATAAAGACGTATTGTAGTATGTTTATCAATTAAATACGTAGCTATGTATACATATTATTATCCTTTATAATTTAATTACGTCAATAATTTGAGATAGGGGCTAGAAAATAATTTGTGACGTATATTTCCTTAAACAACTCGTTATGAATACAGGTACTTATCTATAATTGCATTATTGATGAAACATGTCTATTGTAAAAATGGTAATATTTTACACTTACGAGGAAAACTATATTCAAAAATAAGAACTGGAAAAATCAATAGTATGTACCTACAGGTACATTAAAAATTATATATATTTTAAGAAAAAAAGAAGTATTTACATAACAAAATATAATATAGCATTACTGGAGATGAACTTATAAAAGATTTTATCTGAATAGTTTAGAGAGTTAAACTCAGTTATATTTCGGATCACTAAATGTTAATATTGTTACACAATATTTACAAAAACACGTAACAATTGCTGTTTATATAAATTATCTTGGTAACCATCGCGGCGTAACCGTGGCGTAGCAAATAAACAATTTACCTGAGGAATCTTGAAAATTATAATTTTAATTTAACATATCATAGCATACTGCCTCAGAACAGGCCTAAGTTTAGTGAAGCAGTAAATTCCATCTGTTTTATTTATCAAAATAATGTGTGTATTTAGATTAAATATAATTTTTAGTTATTAGATTTTTGCAGAAATTAAGTTTTCATAGTTCTGGAAATAAATTAATAATTCAAAAAAATCGGATATTTCTTGTTTTTTATGAGATCCGTGGAAATTAAGAAAACTTCAAAACTTTAAGTGATTAATTTTTTTTTGTAGAACTGGTCATAAGAAAAGAAATTTTCTACAAGTTTGTAGTTTCATTTCTCAAAAAACCTTTTTCATTATCTGAGTATTAAACCGAGTATTTTTGGATGACAATGCGATGTCTGTTTATGTTTGGTAATTTGTATGTCTTGAAAATATTATAATACTAAAGTATTATTGTGTCGGCATATTTCAATACCAAATATTTATGTAATTATGCAACTTATCAAGACAATCAGTCAACCAAGTCTGTTGTTGTCAATTGATAAATTGGTCTCGGTAGGTAGGTGTATTTATACCAGTAGCTATTTGCCATGTAAGCCAAATAGCTGGGCTTTACCTCAGGTTTAAAGCTAAAAAGTAATTTACAAATGATATAATTACTCAATATGTAAGAGAATGAATTCCATGCGATCCCGTTAAAACAACAAACAACACTCACTGTATGCAAACGAACCATGCTATATTATTTTTTGTTTCACTGCACACACTATTTTCTTACTAGGTTTGTATTTTTATCTCAATCAAGTCCCTCATTGCTCAGTATTCGATCAATACTCGCTTAAGTTTAACTATCATAGTTATGGTTCTTCAGTTAGAGGTACATGCCATAGAGTGATAATAAGGGATTAATCAATACTGGCTTTTGTAATATTTCGTAGATCACAGCGTATTTTATCAACCTTGCAGGCGTCGCCTGATCACACAAGTTATCAGCTCTTGGATGGGTGACCATTTTACTTTGGATTTTTTTTTTTAAAGAACTTGAAAGTGAAATGGAACTATTACCTACATATAATTATCCAACTTCATCTTAAATACTTTATACTTAGTAAATAGCTTATTTATAACTATTAACTATTGGAAGTGGGCCTACTAAGTACGAAAACCTTAGATACACCACACATACATGTACATAGCGTATACATATATTTATATAACAATATAAAAAAACTATGTACTTATTATCCTCAACACGTTCCCTCAAAGATACCAGCATATATCAGATCCTATATCTTCTAAATCCCACTTAGAAAAGTAATTAATTACTTGCCTTATAACTACGTCTCGTTTGTTAAAGGGACCTACCTACATCTATTACCTATATCTAAATAGTACCTATACAATATAACAAAAAATGTATTCTCAATTACTCATTTATTTTTGTAGGAATTAATCTTTCTACTCAATTATTTAAAACAAGCGTATGTAACCCGGCATCGCTCGGGTTTAATTAAATAGAAAACCTTGCAAATACATGGGTTAAAACAACAAAATCTTATTGAAAAAAAAAACGGAGTAAGCACTTACGTGGATAAAAGAAGTAAAAAGCTCTTCCCAATGAGAAAACTTAATTTTTGACTCCCTACATGCCCATAGCTTAGTAACAATAAATAGGTAGGTACCTACATCATAAAAAGCATTGCAAATCTCTAAATGAAAAATCTTGAAGTTTGATACCTCACATGCCCATATTTAGGTAAAAAAAATAGGTAGGTACCTACATCGAAAAAAGTGCTGAAAAACTCTTCCCAATGAAAAATCATGAAGTTTGATACCTCACATGCTCATACTTAGGTAAAAAAAATAGGTAGGTACCTACATCGAAAAAAGTGCTGAAAAACTCTTCCCAATGAAAAATCATGAAGTTTGATACCTCACATGCCCATACTTAGGTAAAAAAAATAGGTAGGTACCTACATCGAAAAAAGTGCTGAAAAACTCTTCCCAATGAAAAATCATGAAGTTTGATACCTCACATGCCCATACTTAGATAAAAAAAATAGGTAGGTACCTACATCGAAAAAAGTGCTGAAAAACTCTTCCCAATGAAAAATCATGAAGTTTGATACCTCACATGCCCATATTTAGTTAAAAAAAATAGGTAGGTGCCAACATCGAAAAAAGTGCTAAAAACCTCTTCCCATTGAAAAATCTTGAAGTTTGACACCTCAGATGTTCACATTTATGTAAAAAAATAATAAGTAGGCACCTACATGGAAAAAAAAGTACTAACAACCTCGTCCCGATGAAAAAGCTTGAAGTTAAGAAATTCCACATATTGGTAGGTACCTACATGGAAAAAGTGCTAAAAACCTCTTCCAAATGAAAAATATGTGAGCTCGACACCTCGAAAGCTCATATTTTATTTAGAAAAATAGGCGGGTACCTACGTGCAAAAACTACTAAAAACCTCATCTTAATGTAAAAACTCGAAGATTGTCATCCCAAATTTCTATAAGAAAAAAAGGGTAAACATCCCTTTTCGTGAAAAAATTGTAGTCATCATAAAATATTATAATTGTCCACATTCGAATTTGTATTTTTGGTTTGCAGTGCATAAATGGGTATTTGCTATGAAATTAAAAAAAGTCAAGAATAAATTGTCATATAAGTATTTACTCTTTATTCCCAAAAAACCTTAAAAATGGATTATCTGCATCCTTCAATATTTCAGAATATTTTACTATCAAATATTTCATAATTTATGTAAAAAATATTAGGTGAAAATAAATAGGTTCCCACTCATTGAAAATCATTTAACATTGTTTATGGATTTTATAGGTAAAACTATTATTATTCTACAGTATAGTTTTCTATGGTTTCATAATGTCTTCCATTATGAAAATAGCCCAATATGTCAAAAATATGCAATTTTTATTCACGTAATTCAAGAGCTTTTCTCATTAGCAAACACGATATTTTATTACGAAAATAAACCCTAAATATTTAGTTTCAGAATTGTTGTATTTATTGTTACATCCATTTTGATATTAATTCAATACAATGAAAAATGTTTGACTGTGAATATTGCTATTTACTAAATCTTGCATTAATTTTACATACATTTTGTTGCTAATTTTGTGACATGGTCGCATTAAAATTAAAATATCTTTATCAATACGTAAGATATTTAAAATGTTTTTAGCCTTAAACCTGCCCAGAAGATGAGACCTTGTATAGAGTGTATTATTTTACTTCGGTCTTTCCTAATTTCTGAGTCCATTAAGGACATACGTACATACATACATACATACATACGAACGGACTCAAATATTTATGTGTGGATTATTTCCCAAAGTGGCACGTTATCTGTACTTATTTAGTTTAAATATTAATTACTTATTATGGGTGATTAGGTACCCGCTTATGCAACTCAAATACATTCTAATTATCATATAAAGAAAATATACGAGAAACAGTCATATATAAAGTAAAAATAACATTGAACTTACGGGATTGTTGAATATTTCATCCAGTCTTTGTTTCGGGTCTTTTCCTTTCTTGGACCTCAATAAAAGATATATCTTGTTGACATCGTAGCATTTTCTAAAAAAAAAAATTGTTTAGAATAAGAAAATGCCATGTAATTATGTTTAATTTAAGTCTAACCACTTTATTTATTTACATGTTATAGGTATGTATATATAATAATTGCTAAAGAATACGAATAGGTTATGTTGCTAAATTTAAATTAAAGGTTTCGCGCTTCCCCTTGCATTTGTAAATATTGTAACCCTGTCAATTAATATATCGCTTCTTGTGATCCAAAATATTATGTAAAACGAATGCTGAAAATTATGTATTTACCATTAATATATTTATTCTCGTACATCACTCATTATCTATTTATACAATAGGTACTTAGGTATATATAAATAGTTTATGCATTTATACACATTACTAGATTTTTACACCTGCGTGTGTGAGGATATTAAGAATTTCACTCGACAGACTAAGCTCATCCATATGCCCAACATACTTACACTTGTTTTACCTGTACCTAATACTGTACTTGATATAACAAATTTATTGTGAAGTTTTTGTTGTTTTTTGTTTTTAATATGATTGTTAACATGTCAAAGGCTAACGCCGTAAATATATGAAATAAATAAATAAATAAATATCCTTTTAGTAGGAGACAAGAAATGTATTTTGACGCTTACGAATCGGCTTAGGTTTATGTGCACCTCTCCATGGTACGTTCACAAATTCCACCAATATAATAATAAAAATATTTCTTGGTAGTATAAATACCTAAATAGCCGTTATTAATTTATACAGAAATTTTGTAAATAAGTATGCAGGTATGAGTAGGTACGATGTTAAAAATATAAATATTACATTACAGTATCTATTACTATAAATGCGGTAGCCTGGAGGTAGAGTCTCGGCTCGAGGGAACCCGTGGTTCGATCCTAGGTACCGGCAAACTCCCCTTTCACGACACAAGCTTTTAGCTTACTGTGAAAGGTGTATAAGGTTGTATTTGGGCTTATAACAAAAAACCAGATATGTCTTTTTAATAAAAATGAATTAACTATTTTAGTGTTTAGGTAGTAGAATTCCATAATGAAATCAATTTGATCATTATAAAGTCAATAAGAAGTCAGTAATTAAGTAGAAACATCACAACAATGGGCATAATAACCTACTCGCATACAATGTTTGTAATCTTTAACCTTAGATTATGCACAATTTAGAAACATATAAAGCAAATACATAGGTAGGTATGTGATAATGCATCGCTATATTTCACAATACATATCTCTATATGATATAGGTACACTATAGGTACATATTAAGACATAATATGTTTTGCATCTCTATATCGCAAAGTGGTTAGAAGAATAATGATTTTAAAACATTGAATGTTACTCGTAGTAGGTTAATGGTTGACGTTCATTTTCAAAACCAAGATATATAAAAATATTTTGTTGATTCAAATTGCTAAAGGTTAATTTTTTTCCCTCCTATGTGGAGCATCTAAGTTAGAGGTAAATTTACATTACGTATTATGGTTACCTACCTAATTATTATTTGACAAACTACAACAATAGCGCAGTTAACTGGAGCGTCATATTATTATTATTAGTATGATGTCGTATTATAATAATAAGTAGGTACCTAACCTAACCTAACACTACCACCACTACAAGATATCTACTATTATTATGGGTCGGTATGGACTTTTGTGACTGGAGTCGATTACTTTTCTTTCTATGTCACAATGCACCGTAGTTTTATGTAGGTATGTAGATACATTATGTACCAATAGGATATATACTTCAACAGTCAGTACACTGCACTTTACTAATCTAGGTGGATATGGGTACCTACCAATCATTGCACATATACTTAATCGTAGTACAAGTACACAACAACTCCACGGCTTATGAAATGTGAATGCCAATATTACCTTCTACTTATATTATTCATTTCATGAAGAAATTACTTAACAAACTTGTCAGTTTTTTTTTTATATGTATCTATTTAATATTTGAAAAAAACATTCAAAACCATGAAAATTATAATTTGTGCCATAAGAATCATTAGTTCCTCCAAATAAAACATACGATTTGTGGTAAATAAACTTTGATAATATACATATGTATATTACTTCACGGTTATCAAGTGTTATAACTATGGAACTAATAAACAATTATTTATGTCGTAATATTGAATAAATAAATAAATCATGTAATATGACGAATTTGAAAAAAAATCTACCTACATCGTCAAAAGTCAAGCAAATCTTCTTAGAAAATATTCATTCATTCATACCATCTCGATATTTCTCACAATTGGAGTAGCCAACGGACTAACTGCATGCAATATACACGATTGTCGTCCTCTCTGGGTCGATTAAGATAATGACATTCAAGATGAGTAGCATATCAATACCACATCATACTAATTAGTGTTGCCTGTTCCCTACAGCTGTATTAAATATGTTAAATGTCTAAGGCGTGATGTCTTACGAATACCTGCGAGTTATACAGGACATTTGAAAACTAATAATAAAGAGTGAATGATGTGAAACTTTTATAAAAATCACGAAAACATTTATTTTTTCTTATTCCTTTACAAACTTTTTTTTTTTTTTCAAAAAAAGATATATCTGGTACGTGATATCTTAAGTTGACGACCTCACAAGAGCGATGATCCATCAAGAATCTACTTCAATCAAACACCGGATACTACACCGTGAGCTTCTGCATCATAAAGTTACAGTACAGACAATAACAAAGTAAATACATCGTTACAAAATATTATATAGATACTTGATACCTACCACTATAATATGTAATAATTTAGATAATTAGTTTTCTGTATAAATAATATTCACCTATTTATCATGCAGGTATGACTCAAAAAATACACAAAACATAAATATAATAAATATTAAGCAACGAAAGCCGCTAATAAGAATAAAATATCAAATAGATCAACCACAAAATGTCAATTATAGTATATTTTTAAGTCATCACACCTACGTTCATTGAATTTAACCAATGCCATAGTTTATTTATAATTAAAAAATAAACATAACTTTTACTAAGGTATTATTTAACAAATAAATAGAACTGAGTTTAAAAAATAAATACTAACAAATTGGTATAGTGCAATGTGTATCATATCATATTATTGTAGGTAAATTTATGACTATATTACTCAAATTGAAAGAAAACTGTAGCCCGGCGTTTGTCACATTGTTTTTTCAAATCCATAAAAGATAACAAACGTTCAAAATTTATGAATATTTATGTTAGACCCTGACAAATGTGTTTGTTCTATGTGAGGAGATATACCTACTGACAACTCCGATTAAAAATAATTATTTTGTTATTCTTCCAATCTATAACATTTCTTTATACATGTATTACAGCATTAACTTCTTTATCTAGACAGATATTTATAACAAATTGTCAAATGGAGAACTCGTCAGCCATAACGATCTCTACCTTTATCCTCTATGGATATTCAAATAAGGCTTAGGTATTGTTTTTTTTTTTCATTATTATTTTTTATTTTTATTACTAATATAAACGGCTTTCGCCTTTACAAACATGCAAAATAAAAGAAAATACAATAAAAGTATAATACTCATATAAAACGTATTGGTACATAAAATGACGCATAAGAAAAATACTTAAAAATCACAATACATGAACAAAATAATTATATTGTACTTAACTAAAAACCACAAAATTCAATTAACCAACAAACAAGACTTAAGAAGCATGCAAATTAAATAGATCGAGTGAGTAATAAAATAATAATATATGGAACAAAACACAACCGGCCCCAGCCCCACCAACACCCAACCGAGCAGCGACCCGGCCTGACAATGACTTTGTAAGTCGAAACCAGGTCACCACTCAATCGAATATCAGCAAAACCAAAACCAATTGCGCCCTATTCCACACATAAACGTGGAGCTTTCCCAGGAAGTAACAGAAAATCGGAAACAAAAGAAATATAACGTGAAATTTATTGTTCTATACGTATAAATATATTTTTATTAAAATCAGATTTTTCAATACACATGTCTTATGAAACTATTTTTTTTGGTTGCACTAAAATAATATATTTGTATCATTATTAGCCCCTAATAAAAATATATTAATATTATGAAGCGTTAATATAATAACAATCATAATAAATTATTTGACAAGTGCTCCAGTGAAGAAAGTGTGTTTATTCAAACATTATTCAAATCTTTGCCCTATTACCACAGATTATAGACGTGTAAGTTAAGGAATAGAACTTGGCGTGCGTGTATGAGAAATCTATGAATATAGAAGAAGCGAAAGAAGCGCAGGTATGTGAGGAAAGAGTTGTGTGGCGTTCCGTCTTCTCTGCTTATCGCACTTGAGATACGGCGTGAGGGTATAATTACATATAGCACCTGAATACATATAGGTAGGTATACTACATTTCTTTTCAAGCAAAAACAATAATAATGTGTATCTAAAAGATGATACCTCAATCGTTATATATATTATTATTATTATATTATTTGCACAATATAAAATGCCGAACAGACGAATTTATGATTTTATAGTAAAGTCATGTGTCTGATATTATGTTTCCTTATATTAGATACAAGTAGTGTTGTGGAATTCTCAAGAAATTATTTTTCACACTATAACACCTGGCATTTTGAGGCAAATATATTTTTTATCGATCATTTTTACAATGATCAATAAAAAATGTACTTAATTAATATCAATAAAAATGGTAATGTATAAAAATAATAAACTTAGAAGACTAGTTAAAAGGAACAAAAATAAGATAGGAAAATTGATTTTTTTGTGAGTAGAGAATATTCTCTACTTACATCACTAGATACAAGTCGATGTCGTCCAAATAGGTGGCTCAATTAGTGCGGCATAATTCTGAATGGATTTGGTATATTTCCGAAAAAAAGTCTTAAACATCAAGCCAACATTGTCTTCACTACATACCTAGTCATCTTATAGCATGTCTTACAGTGTGCAATATGTTCTATGAGACAATTTATTACTACATATGTATAGAATAGTGTGAATACAGATACAACAATGGTAAGACTTTAATATGTCTAAGACATTTGTGTAGGTAACATTGTCTTCACTACATAGTCATCTTATAGCATGTCTTACAGTGTGCAATATGTTCTATGAGACAATTTATTACTATGTATAGAATAGTGTGAATACAGATTAGTGATGTAACGAATATTCGCATTCGCATTCGCATTCGCGAATATTCGCATATTTCAAAGTATTCGCATTCGCATTCGCATTCGCAAAAAAATATGCGAATGTTTTGCGAATATTATTTTAGTAATAAAGTATCTGGTCTGTTCCGTGTTGGCCACATTTGTTGTATTGTTTCCTGTGTTCGTTTGCTTGATGATGTTATTATTATTAGGAGAAATATGCATTTGTGGAGATTTAATTTATATGTTTGTTTTAAGTATTACAACTGCTATGAGTATAGGGCCCTACAATAATTTTATATTCTATTTAAGGAATATTTATATCATACTACAAGGTGAACCACACTAAAGTATTCTCTCAGAATTTTCGGGGCTTGAAGACTAAGATCGAGGAGTTTAGAGCAAACTTATTTGCAAATAGTTATGATATAATTGTTCTGACGGAAGCTTGGCTAAATTGTGGCATATTTGACAGCGAACTTTTTCAAAACGAATATACAGTTTACCGCAAGGATAGGGATTTCATGTTGAGTGGTAAAGGGATGGAGGTGGGGTCTTAATTGCTGTGGATAGGACACTAGGATATTCATCCACTCTTGTTTGGGATGATACTGGTGAAAGTTTTTTTTACCAGTATTCGTTTTTCATCGGTAACGCATGAAAAAATGCTCACCGCTACTGGGTGTAGTATATGTATATACCGCCTTCCACATCCTTAGATACTTAAAACATCTTTTTTTTAAAGTATATCTGAACGTTTAACCAGCTATTACGGCAAAACGGATATTTGTCTTATTGGAGATTCCAATATCCCAACAATCCAATGGAAAAAAGACCCCGATGTTGATTCAATCTTTGTTCCGTATTCTTATTCGTGTCCTGTTGCGCAGTATTTGATAGAATCTATATCTTTTCTCAATATGTTTCAGTCTAACGGAGTTTATAACAGCAATCAAGTTATCTTGGATTTAGTTCTTTCAACTATTCCGTGTTCTGTTACCAGATGTGACTCTCCACTGGTTGGTAAGGATTCACACTATCCTTCACTGTTGATAGATTATGAGTTTGAAATTGCTGAGGATTTGTCTCAAAATATGATCCAGAAATTAATATACTTTAAGTCAAACTTTTCGGAAATAAATTTTGAACTACAAAGTGTTGATTGGGTCAGTGTTTTGGGAAACGGACCGGTGAATAAGATGATTGAATCTTTTTATGGTTATGTTTTGCCAATAATTGAGAAGCATACACCTACATATGAAGAGGGTGTCACCTAATAATTTTCCCAAATGGTTCTCTAATAGAATTCTGTTATTGTTTAAGAGAAGTCTAAGGCTTGGCGTAAGTTGAAGATGAACCGTAATGATTCTGACTACAATTTATTTTTTCAACTAAGAGCTCAGTTGAAGTTGTCGCAGAATCACGATTATAGGTCTTTTATTAATAACACTGAGAAGTCACTTAAGGGCAATGTCAAGTCTTTCTTTTCATTCGTGAATTCCCTTAAAGAATCTAGAGGCTATCCAAGGGTAATGGGTGACGGTGACCAGACTTCGAGCGATCCAGAGGGGATTGCAAACTTGTTTTCGACGTTTTTTGGTTCTGTATTTTCACTGAATAATTTGCATGATTCTAATACTAAAGGATTGGAAAATATTTTAACTAACTCATGTTTATCCATGGTTAATATCTTGAAATCTGATATTCATAAACGTTTATTAGGTATAGATGAGACAAAAGGAGTTGGCCCTGATGGTCTAGCACCAATATATTAAAGAGATGTGTAAGTCATTTAACCAAACCATTGTATCTGACATTTATTAGAACACCTTGCTGCAGGAGGCAATCTAGACTATGGGACATGGAAAACCCTAAATCGACTGAGATCTGGTGTAGGAAACTGCCGCGACAATAGAGAACGATTGGGCTTCCTACAGGACGAATCCGGAGCGTGTGACTGTGGTGCAGCACAGACTATGCCACACTTGTTGGAGTGTCCATTGTGCCCTGTCACTTACACTATGGAGGATATTTTTGACGCATCTCCACCTGCTGCGCGTTTTGCGCAGTACTGGAAATCAGTTTGATGGGTTTTTTTTCTGGGTTTCGACACGATAAATAAATTAGGAGTTTACAAGAAGGATGCTTTCCATGCAAATGGAAGATGGCTAGTATTATTCCTTTGCATAAATCTGGCAGCAAATCGGACGTTCGTAACTACAGACCAATTTTAATTCTATCACCTATTTCAAAAATATTTGAGGGTATGGTTCGTGAACAAATTACTTTTTTCCTGAAGCCGTATCTTCTTGTAGAGCAGCATGGATTCATGAGTGGAAGATCGACAGTAACAAATCTGATTTTTTTTCTCAGCTATGGACAATCGTATACAGTTGGATGCCATTTATATCGGCTTTCAAAAGGCATTTGATAAAGTAGAACATCGACTTTTTTCAACTAAGGTGGATTGACTCATATATTTCTGATAGATTGATGACAGTTAAACTTAACGGTTACTCATCTGGCAGTGTCAGTGTTACATCTGGTGTCCCTCAGGGGTCTTCTTTGGGTCCTTTACTTTTCACGATATTCATAAACAACATAAAAAAGTGCTTTGACCACTCAGAGCTTCTATTATTTGCGGACGATTTAAAAATATACTGTCAAATTCAATTATTGTTTGACTATGAAATGCTTAACGAGGACTTGGAAAGACTACACGAGTACTGTAAAAGAAATAACTTGCACTTGAATCTGGAGAAGTGTAATCTGATCTCTTTTACCAAAAATAGAAACAAAATTCGATAAATTTACAATATCCATAATCAAACCTAGTGAGGCTGCTGCAACTTAATTGAAGATAATTGGTGATATATTGTTTCAACGTTTGTATGATATTGATTGAATAAAGAAATATTTATTTATTATTATTATTATTATTATGATTTAAAAGAAGTAAATAAGATTAGAGATTTAGGTGTGGTGTTTGACTCTGAGCTTCACTTTGATGATCACGTGAACAAAATTATCGAAGAGAGCAATAAAATACTGGGATTTATTCTGAGATCTACAAAGTCATTTAGGTTATATGAATCGTATTTGTACTTGTACTTATCGTTGTTTCGCTCCAAGTTGGAGGACTGTTCCTCTGTATGGAATCCACATTTTAAAAAATATGTCGATCAAGTTGAGAGAACTCAGTCTAAATTCATTCGTTTGGTTAGGAAGAGATTGCATTATCCTGTATTTATTAAAGATTTGCCTAAATTGGAATTGTGAAGAGTTTTGCTGGATGCATGCAACCTGAGAAAAATATGCTTGTCCGAAAAAAAACAAAAACGATTGCAGACTCAAGAAACCCTGTTTATAGAATTTTAAAGTGCCAATTACGTCAGGTTTGTGAGAAAGGAGAGTTGAGGGTAGAATAAGATGAAATAAATATTAAAAAAAATGTATATGTTTGATAAAATGTGAAGTTTTTGAGATAGTATTAATTTTTAGACTTTTTTAAATTTTTGATTTTTCCTTTTTAAGAGTTTTTTTGTATTGTTATTGCATACATTAGTGAAGTGTGAATGTGTTTGTGCGAATGAATGTATTAGGTATGTGTGCGAAATTGGGTGAGCAGCGATTTGTAATAGGAATGGGTGATTGGATGTATTGTGAATTAATACCTATATTATGTGTAAGATTTTCTATAATTGTTTTGTGTGTTATTGCTGAAGTATGCACTGTTTCGATGTAAGACTATTGGAATGTTTTTGTCGCTTACATGTTTATATTTATATGTCTTTCATCTGTTGTGTACCATGTAAATGAAGAAACAAATCAGTAATACGGTGAAAGTACCGGATACTTACCCGGTACATTGTGGAAAAAGGTACTGCAAGAAAATATTCTTTAAGAAAACCGAGGAGTTTTGGAATATTTCAAATTCCTATACCATTTTCAAGTCAATATTCGCATTCGCATTCGCATTCGCGAATGTCGGCATGAAATATTCGCATTCGCATTCGCATTCGCGAATATCCAAAATCAGACATTCGTTACATCACTAATACAGATACAACAATGGTAAGACTTTAATGTCTAAGACATTTGTGTAGGTAACACTAACCGGTTCACATATTGACAAATTTTAATACGTGATATTTTTATATTTTGAATAATATTAAAACAAGATATTTTAAGGATTTTTGGAATACATTTACTACATGTATATGATAATATTAGGTACCTAATAGGTATCTAGGTAATCAAATAATAATCCGCGAGGTGGATTATAAAATCGTAGTTTGGTCGCAGTAAATACTAAAATCAAACCACTTTCATTAATTATTATTGTGAACAAGATAACCAAGGCTCAATTCAATATAAATTAACATTTAAATAATACTTAGAAATTAATGTATCTACTTGACTACGTGGCAGGCAGGTGCCTAGCTGTACAATATCAATTTCTTTATAAACGAGTCACGGCACACTTCATGTATGAAAATTAAAATACAAATTGAAATAGGTTCATAAATATTATCGTAAAACATCTTACCTAAGAAGTTTTTCAATGAAAACTTTTCCAAGAAATCCCGATCCTCCAGTAATTAAAATGTCCTTTCCGACGAACAGCTGATGCACTCTGTCTGTATTATTCTCCGTATCAGCCATTCTGAAAAGTTCACTAAACTCAAAATAATATTTTATCACATTCGTGTAGGTACAGTGAATATTTTTCTACCTTCGTATATACAAAAAATCGTTACTGCATACATATGTTTCATTGTTTATTTTTTTTATATAAAAAAGTTTATCGATTATATTAAAATCCTTTATTTTTTAAATGTGGTAAAATATTTTAAGGCGCCTTGCAATTAGTTTTTAGGTAATCACTTTGATACTAACTTGACAAATAGATGATGAATGAATATCGCAAGTTACAAGAAGGAGGTCAATGCCAATGAAAGATATGTTTGTTTAAATATTTTATCATCATTGACATGGCGGATGGATTGTTAAATATGCTTGTTTACTTTTTGTTTAGTATGTTATTATGTAATTTATTAATTATAACTGTCCTGGAATATGAATATATCATAATGTAAATTATTCGGAATTAAATTTTGAAGATACATATTATTACAACTATTACTATACTACTCCATCTCTACACAACCTACAAGTGAGATAGCTAGCGGACTAAATGCATGTAATAGACATGCAGATTGTTCTCTCTGTTCTTATTGAATAATACGATTAGATAGGTAGCATGCCTCATCGCTGAGTTGTAGATGACAATTATCGTGAGATTTTATGAACACTTGCCTTTTACAGGGCACTCAAAAACTTACAGAGAGGAGAAGACCAATTCTATACAAGGGATACATTATAACTTACACAGAACAAACAGCTAAAAGTAAATATTACCTTTACGATAAGACAATATTGCAAAAGTACTAAACAATCATTGACATAATAATACGTAGGTATAACTCCATATAGAACATACCTAAACATTCTGGATGTAATGCAATGAATTCTTAGTTCATAATATTATGTAGGTACCTATGCTCCGGTATGAAATTGATATGCTTTGAAATCATTAACCATTTTCATAAATGTGCTAATAATGCAAGTATCAAAATGTACATTTTTATTTTATATTCATTATTCAGTACTCTTTGTTGACTATTCATCAGATGAAATGTTTTTCTACATTGAGTTTTTTTACTAAATATAAGTAGGTGTTGCAAGTTAACTCAAATCGACAAAATATTACTTTTAAACATAAAATGTTAATTTTTGTTAGCTTAATACATTTTTGATGGGTATGAAAAAATAAAAAATCTCAATTAGTTAATAGGTATTTAAATTTGTATCTGTTTCATAAAAAAAACCCTCATTGTTAGTTCTTAAACCAAATGACAATATAGTTAAATGTAACTCAAGTTTAACATCACGAATATTTAATTCCTTGTTAAATCTCTCTCCCTGATTTCAATCCTGTATTATATTGGTTTGTAGTAATGTCGCGCTGCGTCCTTTGCGACCCTCTTCAGCTCTTGATCCTCAGCTCATATTCTCTCATTTATATCGTTAAGTTATAGGAAATAATTATTTACCTATAACTAATAGGTAGGCAGCGGATACCTATACACATGTAATTATTTAAATATATATATATATATATGTACTTTACTTTGCAACATAATTACCTGGCTTGTTTCCCGTGGATATTGCTGGAAAATGGGAAATACTACGTACTCTATCTCGGTTGCGGGTAGCGACACAAACTTTTCAACTACACGTGACCTTCGGTGAGCTAAGCACGTCCTCACGGCAGAGAGTTAAGAATTCAACTGATTTATAAACTTATTAGTACCCAACACTACGTACTATACTATATAACGTGGTAGCCTTGTATTTCGAGTGGATGGATATATATAACCCATAGCGAAACAATGTGTTTATAACTACTTACATGGGTGTATTATTTTATTTACTCCAAAGTTTCAAAATATTATTTCGTGAGCCGTTTGCTGACGCCAGAATATTGTTTAATTGTAGTATACCCAGTGATGCGAGAAGAGAAAATTCTCCAAAGAAATTTCTCGAGAACGAGAATTTCTCCTCTGATGGAAGAGAAATTTCTCTCCATAATTTTTCTTAGTGGTATTATCATTTTTCGCCCAGTGCACTTCGCAGATAACCTGATTGATCCAAAAATTTGTGGGGGTGATTAAGGCCCAAATCAGAGTTTATTAACACTTTTTTCCATGTCGGTACCTGGAATTTTTTTTACATAAATATGGGCATGTGGGGTGTCAAACATCAAGATTTTTCATTAGCACTTTTTTCTATGTAGGTACCCAAAATTTTTTGTTAATTAAATTTGGGCATGTAAGGTGTCAAACATCGAGTTTTTTCATTGGGAAGAGGTTTTTATTACTCTCATTTACGTAAGCGTTTACTCCATTTTTTTCAATAACTAATGTATTTGCTGTTATCTGTTTATTTAAACTTAAGCGATGCCGGGTTAAAAAAACTAGTTAGGTACTAATAAGTGAACAACCTTACCTACGTAAAATTGAAAAACATCAAAAAATCAATTTTCCTATGTTATATTTGTTCCTTTTCAAAACTATTCTACGTACATATATTCTTTTTACACAATACCATTTTTTATTGATATTGATTACATTTTTTTTTGAACATTGTAAAAATGATCAATAAAAAATATATTCGCCTCAAAAAACACCATAATTGTAACCATATTGGTGATAAATTGTCGCAACATTTGTTCATTGTTATTGATTGATTGAATAAAGTACTATACTCCTATACTATCCTATACCCTCACGCCGTGTCCCAAGTGGGGTAGGCAGAGAGAACGGAACGCCAAACAGATCTATCTTTACATACTTCCTTCGCTTCCTCCACATTCATAGTTTCTCATACACGCACGTCGGTTCCTCTTACTCAACACGCGGCCGTACTTGAGAAATTGATCCACGTGATCAAGCCATGTGGTTCTTGGACGCCCGCGTTTCCTCACACCCTTTCTTTCAGACAAGTGTATCCTCTCTGTCATTGAATAAAGTATTAATTATTATTATTATACTGTTAAATAAAAAATAAAAAAAATTCTCCGAAAATTCTCTACTTTGAGAAATTTCTCGGTAAATTTCTCGAAAAATTATTTCTTGAGAATGCCACAATACTACGTATACCTATTATACCTACTGTGAGAAAATATGCACGATGAATAGTCTTGTTCATCGCAACCACTATGGTTATAGAAATAAGATTTGAACCCAAATAAATGTAGAAAAGTGTGTCCCTTTTCCACATGCTAACGGTACCGTGAAGGATACAAATATCTGGGATAGTGAGCTCTAGCTTCTATTGCCTGAGACAGATAAGAAGAGTCCGAGATTGTCTTTCGCTAGATGCAGCAAGAACGCTTGTTAATGCCTTGGTGGTCTCCAGACTGGATTATTGCAACAGCCTGTACTTTGATCTTCCTATGGTGCAGCTGAATAGGATCCAGGCTGTATTCAATGCTGCTGCAAGACTTCTCCTGAGAGGTCGAAGATTTGAGCATATTACTCCATTATTACTCCTCTTGCACAACTTACATTGGTTAAAGGTAAAGCAACGAGTGGAGTATAAGATATGTGTGATGGTGTTTTCGGCCTTGAAGGGAGTGTTACCATCTTATTTGTCGGAGATGTGCAAGATTGAGACCATTAGTGAAAGACGGCTCATGCTTCGCTCAGCACAGGGTGAGGCAAAATGCAGACTATCAGAGCCATTAGAGATGTACACACCATTTTGTATGTCTAATTTAATTTAAAAATTGATGGTTGAGATTTAGATATTCTATGGTACCTACCTACTTATGATGTTAACTGGAATGGTTCATATACTTGAGACTGACCAAGAACATCATCTTGGTGAAGGTCATTGTAAAAAAACTGGAATGCTTACCGTTACCACTGTACAAACTAAGTCCAACTCAGTCGCTACCTATGATTAGCTGAAACCAACTCATGGGGGGGAAATCGCTCTTTGGCGCAACTAAAGGTGAAAATTGCTCGAGTCTAAAAATCGGATAACGTCATCTTTTGCATGGCCGAATATATCGATCATAGAATAATAATATCGATCATAGACAGGGAGGAGTGGAGGAGAAGAATTAAAGAGATAATTGCTGCAAACCAATCCCAGGATTGAAACCAGAGAGAGAGAGAGAATAATAAATATACTAAAATATCGATCAGTAAAATAATGGCACGAACCTAAGGAAATGTTGAAGGGAAAGAAATAATTACATACTTGAACAATTTTCACTAGTGAGTTGGTTCCAGTTAGAGACATATACAAATGTATGTCTATGGACGTATGATGTTGACTTTTCTAAACCCTATAAATGATAGTTTCACGTGTTAAATTTACATAAATGTGCACCTTATACACAACAATGGTCTCATTGTATATGAACTTTTACATATGCTATGAATATCACTTGTTTGTATATAGTACAGATCATTGTAAAAGGAATTCTAACATACCACAAAATATCAAATTTTCAGAGGTAGGTATCCCATTGTAGTCAAAATAGTTACTAGTTTATCTCCTAGAGTCTCCATTATAGAATAGATCATCCACTCTTTTCTATAAGTTTTCGAGTGTCCTGTAAAAAGCAGGTGTTTGTGAAATATCGATTATAAGACAACAACAATTCAGCAATGAAGCATGCTACCCATCCTGAATGTCTTATTTTATAGCACATATAGTAGTTATTAAATCTTTCCAAAATTGAACATTTACTATTTACTGTCCAAACTTCAGTAGAGAACACCAATTTAATGGATAAATTTCATAAACATTAATAACCATTTAGCGATAGATTTCTCATCACAGCTCCATAACAAAAGACAATCAAGAGCATTCCATCACCATAGCAATACCTACATACATTAAGTCTAATAATGATAGATTTCTCATCACAGCTCCATAACAAAAGACAATCAAGAGCATTCCATCACCATAGCAATACCTACATACATTAAGTCTAATAATGTTGAGTCTTTAGTATAGATCAACTGGTGTCATGTTTGTGATGATCTTATAAAATATTAATTATAATGGAAGTAGTTACATAACTTATGTATAAATAAATGTACTGCAATAAAAATGAAACTCTGTGCCCATCTTTTTCATCCGGGACACAACGTAGATAGCAGGTATATTTTTATTATGAATTACCTGCCCACACATGAAGTTTTTATTTTATTCAAACAATATTGAAATAATTTTTTTAACAAAAACCACCATGTAGAGCTTTTTATAACATTAGTTTTCAATAGTATCTTACTTAAGTACAAATACAAAATAGCTATTTTTCAATTAGCTACTTTGAAAATATTGTTTTAGAAAAAGTAACATAAAACAAGTTGAGATGGTTTGGACATGTTGAGCGAATGCAAGATGAAAGGATGACGAAGAGGATGTATTTATCTGAAAGAAAGGGTGTGAGGAAGCGCGAACGTCCAAGAACTACGTGGCTTGATCACGTGGACCAAATTCTTAAGGACGGACGCGTGCTGAGTAAGAGAAATCTCGGCGTGCATGTATGAGAAACTGGATGAATGTAGAGGAAGCGAAAGAAGTATGTAAGGATAGATCTATATGGCGTTCCGTTCTCTCTGCCTACCCCTCCTGGGACATGGCGTGAGGGTATAGTATAGTATAGTAGTAACATAAATACTGAGTAAACTCTAGAGCAAGAGTGGCCCACCCACGGCCCACTTTATATACACACTTTTTTTTATAGTAGTCGGTGCAAGTACCCGTTTCTTTTCTTAAAGAGGTATTTTGAGCAAATATTCTTAAAGAAAACCGAGAAATTTTTAAACATTTCAAATTCCTTTACCATTTTGAAAATTTGGCAACGGGAAGTAGAAATTTTAAGGTGAAGTAAAATTATTAAATGTTCCAAATATGGAGTATATTGTTGTACGGCCTAATAGGAAATCTCATTTCTAAAATTTGGCCCGGCTGCTGAAAATATTGGCCACCCATGCTCTAGAGCAGTGGTTTCCAAAGTGGTCCAGACCCCCAGGGGTCGATGGGAGACTTGATGGAGGTCTACATTGGTGTGACTAAAAAATGGGGGTTCATGAGTTGTACGTGAGGGGTCCAAAAATCTATAGTTAAATTATCGGATATTCGCTAAAAGTAACAGATTTTTAATGAATAAAGTAAATATTCTTTAAGAAAACCGAGGAGTTTTTGATATATTTCAAATTCCTATACCATTTTGAAAAAGTATCTGCCGGCAGTGATAGAAACAATAATAGTCGGTACAAATTCCAGTTACATTGTAGAAAAAGGTACTGTGAGAAAATATTCCGTTAAAAAAAAACAGGAATTTTTGAAATATTACAAACTCCTATACTATTTCAAAATATTTAGCGGGGGGGGGGGGTCCACCAGAACCAGTAAAATTTTGAAAGTGATCTATGAGAAAAAGGTTTGGGAGCTTCGGCTCTAGAGGCACCAAAGACCCTTTTGATCAAGAACAATCCTGTCATCAGTGAATAAAACATACATTTATGTACAGAGGGTGGCCGAATGAACGGGTTCACTCAAAAAATTTAGTTTTCATATTTCTTGCAGTAGTTATGGTATTTTAAGTTATTATCAAATATGAATTAAGAATCAAGATGTGTTATCGTAAACACTGGACTTGTCCACTTCTTCGTTGTCAATATCCATAATAATGACTAATGATTCTGTATCTGTGAAAATAGTATTATATTTATTTATTCAGTGAACGGCTAATACTATTTACTGTAAGTGTTATTATATTATCTCTATGTCCATGCTACTAAGTATGTAGCCACAAATACACATCGATAGAACTGAGTAAGCCTATTCTATTGATAAGAACTACATATATGTATTGTTTATATGCATAAGTTACCCACCTAATGTCTCATCAGATGCAGCTGGAATATACTCTATCTCTATTTCTCCTAATGTTATATAGCCTCTGAAACACAATATTACAATTCAGAAAAATTACATGGTCTCCAAAATTTGGATTACATTTTTTAAAATTAATTTAGAAAAACAAAACATGGTTTCAATCTCTGAATGCAAATACTTAAAAAAATAGAAAATATTTTTTAATATCTGGTACAAAAAAAATAGGTATCTTTTTATTTGCCATCTTATGATTTTTTAAATATTCAAAAACTTTTAAAGGAATGCCGTAGAAAATTAATAGGTGATGAAATGTAAAAATCTGGTAATTGTTGCATTGACAAATAAATAAAGCATCCAAAAGTATTAAGCAAAAGCCCAAAATATTCTGGAAAAAACGTAAGACAGTTTCAAGTTTTTTTTTTATTGATAATTTAATATGCACCACTCATATTATGTTTGTAGGACAAACAGCAGGTAGTTAAATAACTATGAAAAAAGCACTCAAATAGTCTCTCTAAGAACCAGAAATACATTCAATATCAAGTCAATAAATACATACTCCTGAGTATTAATTCCTTCTCTGCCAATGTCATCATCAGGGAGTATATGTGTCTCCTGGTTGAGGTCACCTACCCTGTTTTCTGCCAAAATAAAATATTTAATACAAAAAAGTGTCGTCTTATGAACAATATAGGTACAAATAGAAAATCTGCCAAATATATTTTATTTGGAAACAAACACTTTTTAAACAGTCTTCATTCTACCAGAATATTTGTTGAAAACTAAAGGGGTGTTCACATTTGTTCACTTTCAGGGTACACTCTGGATGATCCTCCAAAATGAAAAGGAGTGAACAGGCGTTTCATCAATAGTGATCACTAGCGATGACAGATAAAAGCGAACACTACCTATGACACTACCCAACATAATTTTGATGAAAGGTCCTTACACTGATACGACCATAAACAAGTTTTATCCTATTATTTGTCTTATCCTCTATGAATTTGTATTAAAAGTCAGAATTATGTAAAAAATTATCATGCTGTCAAAAATTATATTAATTTGTTTTAATTTAAATAAGTGCTATTTTTCATTTATTTAATTATTCTTTACAAAAATACATCAAACTACATACAACAAGACCGTGAGTGTTGACATGGCAGTGAAAGCATAAGATGAACAAGTATGAACAGACGTGTTCACTTTTGATAAACAGATTTGGCCCTGACACTCTGGGTGATCATCCAAAGTGAAGCAATGTGAATGCTACTTAAGACATTTATATGTCCATTGGTTGAGTGTTCTCAGAAATACCTTTACTCTGCTGCTTGTCTGCTTTAACTAACAAGATGAAAAGTGAATATAATTTCATATTTTAAATGTTTCATTGCTGAGCACTTACCTTTATTAGACTGGTCATTGTTTCTCATACGCTTTTCTATTTTAGCATTCACAGCTTCTTCATCATCAGAGTCACTGTAAAACATAGAAACAGTTAAACATCTTTGCAATAAATGGTAGGTATGTTTTCTGTTGAAGATGATTTTTTTTACTGAAGTATTACTAATTAGTATTAAGTAGGTGTTGTCAGGTGATTTTCTAATGTTATGAAATAAAATGAAGAATAAAAAAATAGCCATAGCCAAAATATGGCCAATTGTTTCATCGGTTGAAGAAGCATAAATTAGGCCTAGCCTCGCAGTTGGCCTTTATTTTGTCTAGCTGTGAGCGCAGATGATAAAAATATGCATATATGTGACCACACAATTAACATAATACTTACATTTCCTCGCTGAAATCACTCTCAACAATATTACATAATGGACATTTCATTGAAAATTGGTTCCAGCAGTCTCCACAAAATACACCCTTGCACTTATATGTACTGCAACTGCAATCACAAATAATAATATTGACTAGACATATTTTTTAAATGCGCCGTTTTGTAGAAAAATCACCAAAAGGGCCCAAAGCATTGATGCTAAAATTGGTATGTGAGTAGGTACCAACCTACTTGTGAAAAATTATAGGTGAAATAAATTTACAATACTATTGATTCTATCGGCACTAACTTTTTAACACTTCATTTTAAATTATCTAATGAAATGAATATTTATTATATTTTATTAGGTAGTGTTACTATTGAGTGTGACTAATGCCACTAATGCACGACCGGTTTCTTGGACTCCGATTTCACATCATCAGTATCAGTACAAATCAGCACCTGATGATACAAACTCTGAGTCCGTGAAACCGGCCGTGCATTAGTCAATAGTAACATTATCATCAAACAAAAATTATAAATATCTATTTTAAGAGATAATTTAAATTTATAATATCTAAGCTATTAAGTTTAAATAAGTACACATACAAATTTGGAATAGCGCCATAACTTAACGTACAATTTAAGTTGGAATTGGGAACGGCAATGCATGCAAGAAGTAACCTTTGTCAGACTCAGCCACAATTTGTACAAGGGGGAACTGAAACATAAATAATTTCAACTAGGCATCTACATACTTACTTATAGAGTTCGCTTTACCTTCTTCATCATTGGTTGTTACTTTTTATATTCAAATATTGCAGCTAATACCAATACAAAATATCAAATCCCCTCCCCCATTTTAGATCTAAAGTAACATGGAAGTAAGCTAATATAGTACATGTGTATGAGAAAAGAATCCAAAATTGCCTTAAAAATGCGTTTTTTTTTTAAAACTGTGTACTTACTTATAATTTAAAATTTCTTAAAATAACAGTAAAAGTTGATGAAAATTTGTACAAGCTGAAGAAAAAAATAAAATTTTAGGTGCGAAATCGACTTTATACTAAATTTATCTATATGAAACCGACAGCCAAAAATTACTTGATGAAAAGAATCAAATTTTGCTTGGCCATTGCTTTGCCCGACAAATAATCCCAGGAATGGCCTTTTTAATGTGCACAACAAAATAATGAAAAATAATACAATGCATGTTTATTGTCCAACCGTGGATATAGAAATAATTTAATTTTCTGGGACACAAATACATGGGTACCCACCTAATTAAATTTCAAACAAACCTAAATATTTTTTTAATAAATTGAATCATCCTACAAAAATTTAAACAGCTTTGTGTCTATAGCTCATCTGTAAAATTCATATTTTATACGATATTTTAAAGTTTATAAAATAACAATGTGCACTTGATAAATTATAAAATTTAGGAACGTTCTTATTTTAGATGGAATCAACATAGAATAGAGGGTACTGTATGTAGATAGGTGGATAGGTATATATAGAAACTTGAAAACATTGATCACCTATGGATGGATATAACATAATGTGTTTCAATAAAATAGAATTGTCTTTTTTGCTATAATTTAGTTTCAATAAGAGTATTGGGTACGATGGATAATGAGTTCGTCAGTAGCCTGGAGGTAGAGTCTCGGCCTCGTATCCGTGGTTCGATATTAGGTGCTGGCAAACTGCCCTTTCATGACACAAGCTTTTAGTAGCTGACTGTGAAAGGTGTATAAGGTTGTATTTGGGTTTGTAACGAAAAACCCAGATATATTGATTGTATGTAATTTTGATGTATACCTTTTATGTAATTGTATTTTATCAATGTACAGTAAAGAATAAATAAATAAATAAATAAGTATATGTTTTTTTTTTTTAAATAATGATATTAGACATGTGCTCATTAAAAGAATATCTGTAAGTTGACACCCTATATTTCTGAGAGCAGTGATCAAATGTGGAAAAAGGAAGATGAATTGATATGAAACATACGGAAGTACTTTCCTCGCAATGTATTCCATCATTGTCTCGTTGATGAGAGCTTTGGAATCTTCTTTTAGTGGAAAGATACGTCCCAACTGTTTTTGAGCCACTTTGAAAAGTACATCTGAAATGATATGAAACTAGGCAGTTATGTGATATGTATAGGTACCTACCTACTTCTATATCCGACAGGTGGCAGGTGTGTGCTAATCTTACCTCTTTCCCTCAAGATTTTGTTATAAAGCCACAATGCCCTCTCTCTTGACCTCCTTGGATACATTCTACACATCAAATTGTTCCTCAGTCTTAAGATGTATGGTTCTATGATTACAGCAATCCAACAGAAAGCCAATATTATACCTGAAAGTGGGGTGCCACATTTATTTAATATATCGAGTAACATTTTGGAGTATGATATAATATTTTAATAATATGTACAATAAAATTAATGTTCTGAGGCTACTTGGGCTTACACACCAATATGTAAATATAATTGGAGGTCTGGTTCAGAAGGTTTAACTAAACAACTTTTAAATTCTATAGACGAAAGGACATATTTGAATCTAAGAATTTCTTCAGCAATTATTTTGTAAATTTCTGTTTGGAAGCCTTCACCTTCAACATTAACCTCCATTCCTGAATAATTTAGTCCTTAAAACAAATATAGAAACCATTTTCTAAGTCATTGAATGCACATTGTAGCACACTTACTGCTATTTTACAGGGATATTAGTAATGTTAAAAAACTGCTAACCTAATTTGTCATCATCATACATGTCAGCGATGTAAATGGTCTCCAGGAGCCAGTACAGAAAATAATCCACTAACAAAAACAATCCAATCTTGATGCATGTGAATAACAGAACTACTGAAGACCTCACAAATCTGAATATTTCAGTACCATTTAGCATCCAGGAAGAGTACTGCAGGAGAACAACAGGTACCTACTTTTAGTAATAAATTTACAATATTCCTGTACCAATAGAATATATTGTGTAAAGGTACTAACTCTTATATATTGCTGTTTCTCGAGATATTTTAGTGGCAGCACTGTACGCTCGTGTCTGCTGGCATTTTCTAAATCCATTTTTATGAAATCATCTGTGATATAAATATTATCAAATCTATCTTTCGTCAAAAACTTCCTGCGATACCATAGAATTCTAAATAATAAATAAAAATACTGGACATTCAAGAACATTGCAACACACTCATTATTTAAATAGGTAATTAAAACTACAGGCATGTGTCTACTTCAAAGACATTTTACAAGAACTAATCTGCCTATATAATAGAAATATATTATATATATGTAATATGTTGGTACATACCGTAACAAGAGAATAAAGATTATAAACATTGTAATTGATCCAAACCATGATATCCATACTATGGAAGCTTGAAGATTGACTGATAGACCCCAGAGTATGCCTTTCACCAATTCTGATGGCTTTACTGACGAGTTCCACGATACAGCAATATCATCTTCCAAGTGGATTTTGACATAAAAAAATTCTTCCATTTGATTTATTATCGACTCGACTCCTGATAACATGAAGTAATTAAAACATAAAAATAAAATCATTTAGAATATTAAGGGATGTAAGTCTGACTAATAAGTTTACTGATTTTACCAACCATCATACATAATTTAATACTTTCGTTCCTACATATTTTCAGTTTTATAATAAATATTGAATTATCCACACATCATAGCAATTAGAAACTACACTAAAATAATTATTGTATTTATGTTAATTGACTCAAAATTGAATCTCGTCCGTAATTCATAAATTAATTTTTAAAACAAAAAAATAATGATGTATATTTGAAAAAAATAAACAACAAACTTTTTTTTATATCCGCCAGATAAACGTCTTCAAAATAGTGGACAGATTCACAAAAATAGTTATATCCTTTGAACATGAAGCATAATTGTTCAAAAAAATATTGAACATCACAAAAATAAGTGTACAATTTTCCATTCTTGTCAATGCAGGCTTTTGCACCTTGACGATATGCACTCTCACACCTGTCGTAGGGATAGCCCAGTCCTCTTCTGCATAAAATCAAGTTATCCTCCAGCCACTTTCTGACTGTATCAAATGCATGAACTGAAAGGAGATTGGGAATTTCTAGCGTGTACAACTATAATATAAATCATATTATATACTTTTAATTACTTTTTTTAATTTTTGATACCATGTAATTGATTTTTTATTCTTATAAAAGCTTTAAGCTGTATATGTGTGTATAAATAAATAAATAAATAATAAGTTCACACACTGAAATAAAAATTACCTACCTATTGAGAGGGCAATACTTTTAATCTTTCTCACATCTTCTAGGGCAGATTTCACATGTTCTTCTATAGATTTTACAATTCTCTCTATAGCATGCTTTGCTTCTAATAATGGCTCTTTTATGGCCCTTTCCAACCTTCTAAATTCCTCTTGTATATGGTTCTATAAGCAAATGGGAATCTTCTCTTAGTTGATAATTCAATTAATAATGACACAATATGGTGAGAAATTATGTTGGTTTACAAATAAACTTACAGGTTTAGCTAAGTACATTCATATACCAGCCTAACGTCTACCATTATACCTATTATGGTACAGTGAAAATATACATACTACATATTACCTATTTTTCATGATAACATTGTGTTAATACAATTTATTGCAATGTACTTGACAAGAACATCATAATGGGGAACATGCATGTGTGAAGAATATGAATAAATGTTTTCAATAGTTCGTCGGTAGCCTAGAGGTAGTCTCGGCCTCATGAACAAGGAATCCGCGCTTCGATCCCAGGTGTCGGCAAACTCCTCTTTCACGACACAAGCTTTTAGCTTACTGTGAAAGGTGTATAAGGTTGTATTTGGGTTTATAACAAAACCCAGATATATCTTCTTTTTTTTTAAAATAATATATTAACATAATATGCTGATCACAAATATCCTAATTATTTATTTTCATTTTAAAAATCCACATTTTCTGTCAAATATTTAAAGACCATGTTATTGAGTTAGTCCGTTGTGACAACGGTAGGAGCTATGTTGTATTGGCACATATTTCACTCTTAGTACTGTCTATGCCAACCTGATGACGTCACACACTGTTCCGCCATGGGTGGACCTTTTTGCGGCAAAGTGTGAAAATTGCTTTTTCAAATAGTGATAAAAGCCTTAAAAATGCACATTTAAAATTATAAAAAGCACCCTAATTTTAATTTACTGTAGGTACTATTTTTTGAGTTAATTTTTTTTTTAAAGATCCCTAGGTCATTGAAAAAAGTTTGTAGCAAGCAATCAATAATACTTATCCACCTATGCATTATGTCAACCACCAAACATTTCTATTTTCTAACCTCTTACCAAAGATATACTAGATCGGTAATTCAAAGAAAAAATCGGTCATGCAGCCAATCAAATTTTGCATTCAGTTTAAACTGATGTTGGTTGTAAGACAATATATTACTAATGCTTGAAGGTCATCGATGTTGGAACACTAAAATTCCGAAATAATGTACCGCGCTGCAAGTCTAGTATGTCTTTGCATCTTACACTCTTTGTACAAAGAGTTTTGTTTGATTATATTTGCATTTCTTATAGATATACATTGTATCAAAGTTTGTAATTATATATTATTAATAAATAAAATGTTACATAATTATATACTTTTCAAGATGGCAATATATTTTTTTTATTATTATTATTTCATTCATAAATACACAGTATACATTGATATTACAATAACAAAATAATATTACACATAGTAAAATGCTCCCTCCATAAGCAACCAAATGCTTGTGCGGAGGGTAAAATACATTATCTTATTATTAGGTTATTGTTTGAATAGTTAGTAAGTACCTACTTTAAATGGATTTGAAATGTTTATTTTTATTTTATTTAGTAATATTTTTTGTAAAAGGCATTAGACACATATATTTGATAAATAAATAAAATATTACTTTCAGCACACACAGCACCAATTGTCAAGAATGGCAATGTGTCGAACATGACTAAAATACTGTTGCACAAAACCATTCTAGTTGTCACATTATGTACACAAGCGAAACATAGATGTGGCTCCAGAAGGAAGAAAATGAAATAAATTCATTGGAGATCTGATCGCTATGAAGAATAGTTGGTAAACATTTGCTTGATAGAATGAGAAATGAGGATATTATAAGAATGAGAGGATGCAAGAGGAGTGTTGTAAATAGAATGCGTACCTATAAATAAGTAACAATGGTTTGGACATGTGAGACGAATGGAAAAGATAAACTTATCTAAAAGAGGGGGTGTGAGAAAGCATGTACATTCGAGAATCAAGTAGTTTGATCATCTGGATCAAATTCTCAAGGACATGCATGTGTTAAGTAAGAGAAATTGACGTGTGTATAAGCAATTGTATGAATGTAGAAGAAGCGAAAGAAGTACCCGTGGATAGATCTCTATGGCATTATTTTCACTGTGCCTATCCCACTAAAGATACTGTGCGAAAGTGTAGTGCAGTACAATAGTTTGATCGTTGCCATTTCTCTTAATGTGTCTATATAAAAACTACTAATTTCTATATATTTCATTCGGCTTAAATAATTATTTTGAGAAACAATTTCTTATTCTATACTCTACATACATACATATATATGAAATAGAAACTCATAAAATATACAGAGTATACAATATACCTGTGTACACGCTATTGTGTGAGCTACGTGCCCAATATTGGTGAGTATATTTTTAGTGGGGCCAGTGAGTATCAATATGTAGCAATACACAATTAATGCCTTTCTTCCATATTTGCTTAACACTTGCGGTAGAGCCAAAAATACATAGCACCTATCAGAAATACAAAAAAATTATAATATAATACTGTTGTATCACTCTGCTAAAAACTTAATCACTTTGAATATAATCCTCTCCAAAAGAGAAAAAAATGTATTAGTGAATTTAAAGTTAACCTAGAATAATACAATCCCATATGAAAAGATTATAACTATGACATGCTATTTCATTATGTATTTTGAATTATTTTAACTCTTATTCAAGTTTACATAAAAGAATTGTATTTTAAGTCATATTTGAAAAATTGTATTTTGATATATGTATTTTTTTCTAGTATTGCCCCAGAACAGATTTTAATCTAGTGGGGCAATATATTCCATTATATTGTTTTTTATGTAAATTTTGTATGCTCTATTGGAATAATAAATAAATAAAAAAAAAAATAAAAAAAAAAAAAAAAAATACCATGGAGTGGAAAAATATCTACACGATTGAAGTACTGCGCGGTATAACCAGAGGACTAACTATGTGTAATAAATACAAACACTTTTTGTGTGTCAATTTACATTAATGATCAAAAACTTGTAAATGTGTAAGTTTGTAAATTTGACATTTTTATACCATTTTGATTCATTTTTTTTTTAGTATCTTGACCAAAATTTTTTTATTAATATAACCTGATAATGTTACACTGTTTGTCAAACTCTCGTTTTCTATTAATATAATTGTTTGTGTTTTTTTTGTTTAAGTGATCGTACCTTTGTATACATGTATTGTAAGTATACAGGGGGTTAACATGTAAAAGGCTTTGGCCGTGAATATATGTAGATAAGATAGATAAGATTTTGAAATTATGAATGGTAAATATTAAAATTGTCCAGGGAATATTTTCATCGTATTAAAAATAGCTGATAAATATTATTGAATAGTCACCAATAATTGAGATATTGTCTATGTCAATAAATTTAATACCAAAAGTTTTATTTACTAAGATATTGATTGTGTCTAGCTTGAATGTTTACCTTTTATGCAACTGTTTGTAATCAATGTGCAGTAAAAAATGAATAAATAAATAAATAAACAAAAACAAGTCATGAATAAATCTAGGATGAAAGAAATAAGAATTATTAAAAAGATATTAATTGAAATAAACACACCTTATATTCTTATTACTATTCATAGCAAAACCTAATGCCATTCCCAAAATTAGGCAAATAAGACAAGCCCAGAGTACTCGAATCTTCATATGGAAAATAATAACAACTAGAATAAGATATATTAATATAAAACTGCATAAAGTGTACCACAATAGTCTCATTATTTTTAAAAATTGTGTATTATAAAAATATGAGTACACTATTGGCTGGGATTGTACATTTTCCATTGATGATCTCGTATTCATAGTCCTTTCTTTTTCGGCTATATATTTCTTTAAAGTAGATTTCAACATATAAGCTGTTAAAATATGTTTTAAATGAGTCATTATATTAATAAAATGAAAATATAAATCTGAATACTTATCTTTTTATGTATTTCCAGTTCGAATGGCAAACAAAAAAGAAAGAAAACAATCTACCTATAGTTGCTAGCATGAAAATATTATTTTAATAAAGCTTGTTCTCATTATAAATTTCAGTGTCATTTTTTTTTAATAGACAATGACATTGACATGTCTAACCAGAGATTAAAATTTAAATAGGTAAAATATGTAAATATAGAAATTCTATGGATACCCATCACAATAATATATTTTTTTTGATAGAAAAATATACCAAAACAAAAGAATATCAAGTATTCAGAAGTATTACATTGTATTTATTAAATCTTTCCAAAATTGATTATTTTTCATTTACTGTTTATAAATAGGAGAGAACAACAATTTAATCAATATATTTCGTTTAAGATTAACAAATAATCACCGACTGACGTTTCATGATAGCTCCAAAACACAAGACAATCAGTTCCGCTACCATGGCTACACATACATTTAGTCTAGTGAAAGTAAGTCTACTACACATGTACCTACCTAAATAATAAAACAGTCGAATTCTGGTACATTATGTATTCACTTTTGCAATAATTTTCTTTTCATTGAATTTCATAAAGTTGGAATCTACTCCAAAATTTTGGGTAGGTTCCAACTTTTTAATGAAATTCAATGAAATGATATGAATGTACCTTTCTGAACTAACGCATTGAGTGTTTGATGTGATATTGTTTTGATATCAATATTTTTTTGGTTGAATTACCAAATTTTTCATTGAATTTCTAGTCTATAGACTATGGGTTGATGCTTGGTACTTATCTTTTGATAGACTTGTGTTGTGCTATCCTATTGACTTTTAGTTTATTCTTCTTCTGTAGGTGCCCTGTCAGGTCCCCCCCGATGTTGTCGATCACTCTGGCATAGGTGACGTTGGCGATCACTTTAGTTTATTACATAGACATAAATTAGAATTTCTAGTCTATAGACTATGGGTTGATGCTTGGTACTTATCTTTTGATAGACTTGTGTTGTGCTATCCTATTGACTTTTAGTTTATTCTTCTTCTGTAGGTGCCCTGTCAGGTCCCCCCCGATGTTGTCGATCACTCTGGCATAGGTGACGTTGGCGATCACTTTAGTTTATTACATAGACATAAATTAGAATTTCTAGTCTATAGACTATGGGTTGATGCTTGGTACTTATCTTTTGATAGACTTGTGTTGTGCTATCCTATTGACTTTTAGTTTATTCTTCTTCTGTAGGTGCCCTGTCAGGTCCCCCCCGATGTTGTCGATCACTCTGGCATAGGCGACGTTGGCGATCACTTTAGTTTATTACATAGACATAAAAATAAGAGTGAACTCAACAATGCTAGATTATACTATGCGTGTGTTGTTATGATAACGGGACACACCTGATTGTTTATGTTTTGGAGAAATCATGAAACGTTTATTGCAATTACTCATTACTATTTTATGAAATTTATTCACTAAATAGTTGTTCTCTCATAATTTATACAGAGTAAATATTAAAGGATCCAGTATTGGAAAGGTTTGCTAATTTTAAATTTCAATCTAAGCTTACTGATGTTCTTTTATTTTGGAGTATTTAGTTTATGACTGAGTTTCTTTATAGGGTGTCTATAGAATTTATATGTCAGTGATTTGTTGCATATTAAACATTTTGTTAAAATGACAGCTATAGGTATGACTACCGAAGTATATTATGCAATACATTACCAGAGTCCTCGTTGTTTCATTATTTTCATTTTTTTCTTTGTTAAATCAAGAAAGTACTTACTTATTTATATTGTAGAACATTTTATTTTTGCATCATCATCATCATCATCGCCCTCAACGCTCCTCTCGGGAGCACAGGGCAGAAACCAGCCTCCTCCATTCAGAGCGTCTCTGTGCCAATTGCGTCACCTCTTTCCACGACATTCCTTGCGCTCTGATATCGTTGTCATAGGAACGGTGTATTGTGAAAGAGGGACGCCTGGGCCGACGGAACCTCTGCTGACGGAAGAACAGTGCTCTTTTTGGCCAACTATCATTAGGCATTCTCAAAACATGTCCCAGCCAGGACCATCGTTTCTCCTGTATTACGGAGATTACAGGTCTCTATTTTTGTTTTTGATATTTATTTTTGCAAGTGCACCAAAATTGTGATAGCATAATTCAAAACATTACATGCTCCGAAACTGTTACATAGTTAATATCTGCAAAAATCTGTAGAGAAACCAATTTACCTTCAAATAATTTTTTCAGATACAACTTTATCAATGTTCTTGAGGTATTCTGGTACAAAATTAATATCCGCAATAATACATGTCAACAATGGGCGAATATTTTATTTATTTATTGTATAAATGAAACAATGAACAGCATTATAGTAAGAAAACCTTTTCACTGTCATTGTACGTAAACATTGAACAATCACAACAATAATAAAATATAACAGAAAAACACATAGAAATTCTATGACACAAATATATAAGAAAAAGGAATACCTATTGACCACATCGAATATATTAAATGAGCATCAATATAAACTTCAATATCTTGTTTAAAAGCAAAAATGCATAGTTTAGTGTCTTCTTAATTTATATATTGTTTGAATTTGACTGCGATAAAGATTTGACCATATATTATTAAAATTTTTGGGGATGAATTGACACTAAGGAATTTTTTAAATACTCACCCACTGCTGATTTGTTGAAAAAAAAACATATCAATAACTGATAAATATAATGTATTTATCCTTATTCCATGGTATTGCATAAGAAAAACATGAATATAACATTAGTTTATATTTCTTTATATAAAAATGTCTGTAGACAATAATCTATGGTCATAAACATAACATTAAATTAACAGTCGATGAAATTGAAGTAAACTTATCCACTAGCAAATATATGTTATTAAGTCTCAAGAATAAGAAATTGTAATAATAAAATAAACACAAAAAATTACCGTACCTAACATATACCACATAGAAATATACTAAAAATGTAAAAAAGTATTCTATAAATTATAAAAAGAATTCAAAATCATTAAGTTATATAAATATAAATTGATGTCATTGTATCTATGAGATATATGTGATCTTCAGTCAGATAAGAAACCAGACACAGCAGAGAGGCCTAACATGCAGCCGCGACGAAGGATAACATCTACACAAAGTATGCCATATGACCATACAACATAACACACACCTCGTAATAGTTGATATTTCATACATTAGAACCCATTGACACTCATCACTCATGCATACCTTGAAAACAGCACCAGTATGTGCGCAGAAATATCAATACAATAAAACCAGACATGTCCAAGTCAAAAAAGAACAACCAACAATGAAAGATCAACATGAAAACTTTCAATCTACAAATAAAACCGTAATCACAGTGGTCATGATCTTCAGTGAGGACGTACTCAGGAGAACTTATTAGATAATTAATTACAATATTGTTTATGTATTCAATACATAAACAATATTATAATCCTATTCTACAATACATTTCTATGATCTAGCATGCCCTTCATTACGAAAAAAAAAGTTAATTTACTTAATTTGGATAATTCAAGATATTTTATCTTTAGCAAGCATAATATTAATTAATACCAAAATAATCCTTAAACTTTAGGTTTCAGTATTATTGTAATTATTATTACATATATTTTGAAATTAGTTCAATACAATGAAAAATGTTTGCAATTCTAAGTTTCATACACTTCCTTGGTAAATTACATTAAATTTTAATATCTTCGTTAAGAGATGAAAAATTTAAAATGTTTTTAGCCTGAAACCCGACCAGTTAATGTCTGGTTAAATGCCATGCTATCCATCATAACAGGGATAAATGTTGATCCGACTTCATGTCTGCATTATATTATTCTGGTTATCAATTAGTTTTTTCCTCATTTTGACCATAGAAGAAAAGCTGCTATTTGAAAAATTTTAAAATCACAAGTTAAACAAAATTTGTTACATGAAAATTTACAATATTTAACATTATACCTATGGCTTAACTCATATTGTAGTTAATACTTTAGCAACATAATATGATGAAGTTTAATATATATCGACCGATGGTTCTTGGTGGAAGTTTATAATATAGCTTCACTTCACTTTTACCTGGCGATGAAATCGGAAGCTCTTGAAAGTCAACTCGCAAATTAATAAACTCAACAGTGGAATAACTATAAATCTTGTTATATTAATAAATAATTAATATGGACTTCCACCAAGAACCATCGGTCAATAAATTTAACTTTATAATAATTTCCTATTGACGCTCTATTACTTATCACTTAGACTACAGCATTGAGTAAATATTGAACAAAATAAATTGTCTATCTTTTCCATCTTCTAAATGAGACATTCATTGACCTCACTTTGTTCACTCACTTGTATTTCATATCAATTATTTCACATATTATAATAATATACTTACCTACCACTATCATCTAATATACTGCAAAGTATTTGTTTAATACTGAAGATGACTACTACATTGCTGTCCAAAATGTTATATCAATGAACAAATTTATTGTGGATGTTTTTAATTGTAATAATCTTTAATAACTGCATATTAAACCTCACTCTTTTATAACTTAAATCCTTACCCAACATTTTCAATCAAATTATATAAATTTAATCAAAACAATATTTGAATATTACAGTTATACTAACATATCAGGCCATCCATGGAAAAAGAGCGAAGCCGCCAAGAAGGTAAAAAAATGTGCAATATGAGTAGGTATGTTATCATGAGGATTATTTTGTGTGATCTTCTAACCTTCGTCTAACGTCTCTTAGAGGTAAAATATAATTGTTCATTGGGTAATTAGGAACACATTCTAAAATATTTACAAATTATGTTATTATTGTCTTGTTTAGAATTTACTTTCTCTTCTGAATCTTTGAGAATTATCCAAAGTGCAGGTGTTGTTTTCATTATGATAATGGAAATAATTATTATGAATACATGATAATGGCTTTGAGTCATATTAAAAACTTAGAATATCATTGTACTTAAGTTTTAGGTATTATTATCCTTGATTAAACATTATCATATTTAAAAAAAATAATATCTTACTTAGAGATAATTTACAAATGCTTTTTTTGTTTACTTAAGTAAGACCTTTAGATAGATAAATTCTATAAAGTAGCGTATTTCTTGGAAATCTCGGGTTAATACATACTATGGGTTGCGTACTAGTAAGAATGAGTTTATAAAAAATAATATTAGATATACCAAGATAATATAATTATCATTATTACACTTTATTTGTATCAGTGATGTTAGTAGCATATTCATTCAGGTATAAAAACTTAAACTGTTGTATTTCAAACTATGGCTATGGTTTCTACAGCTTTTTCCATGGATGACCTCATATTGTTTTAATTGATTGGTATCACAAGACAAATTAAATCATAAACCTATTTTATTCTAGAGAAAAAAATGGAGGTAGAACTTAATGCGGTCTCAGCAATATGAAGAATTGTAGATGAATATGTCCAAAGGAACCATATGAGCAGTCCGTAGAGCAACAAACTCACCAGCTGATCTAAGTAATATAACCTGAAATCATTTAAAGAGTAGGTACATATATTTATGAATCATACAACAGGACACTACACAAAATATTTACTCAAACATATTTAGGATCAAACAAACAAAATGTTGCCCTATTTATAAGTGTACAGATATATTCCATTTATATTCTATCAAAGTCCAAGAGGTAGGATACATAAATAAAGGAAGGAAAACAGTAGGTATATCGATTTGAAGAAAAATATTTAAAAGACATAAAAAAGATTGAAATAAATTATTCATTGATTATTTATGAAATGCTCTTAGCACATAGTTACAAAAAAAAATCATGTTTAAAAGTTACAAAAAAGTGTGTTAGCATTTAGGTACAGAGGTCACTTACTTTTTGAGGAAACTTCTAGCAGTAGGAATATTGTTTGGATCCTCTTTACAACAATATTCTCTTGCCCCCAGGATATAATTTAGTACATATTTATCCCAGTTTAGTGAAGACATATTGGTGTATAGGAGTTTTTTGTCCTTAGGACAAAGCCAAGTCTCTATAGACTGATATACATTATTACTGAACACCCATTCTTTAGTGGTATAGTACTGCAGTAATTGAAGACCATCAGAGATGCGTTGCTGAATTTTCACCATGCTAAAAACATAATTAATATTTATGAGTTACATCACCGAGCTCTCAAAAGAACATAAGTAAGAATAGGAATAGGTATATATTCATTCATACAATGGTTTCTTCCTGAATAGTACTAGCAGCATGTCTATTAGATAAGCTGGGACAAGGTGGAAGAAGATCACACACAAGTAATGGATCAGCCAGTTGGTTTTAATGGATCCGTCTGGCCACCACAGGACCACACTGAAGGGGTTATCAATAACGTGTCTTCTACCTAAAACCACAAACTATTTCATTTCAGTCACTCATTTTATTAGTTTTTAAATACTTATATAATAAATAATTTTCAATAATTTATGCACTTGTAAAGTGTGACATCACCTGACATTTTTGCATTCAAACTGTCAATTTGTATATGTATTGACCTAATACTTATTAAAATTCTTCTTTTTAGAACCCACTGTTATGTGGGGAAAGTGGGACAAAATTTGATGACATCGCACTTTACAAGTGTACTGAATTTGATTTGATCGTACCATAAGCCAGAGTCTGTCCCCATGTAATTGGATTAGCATTGGATAATGTTACATTACACACCATCAATTCTTTGGGTCTACAAAATACACAAATTTTAAGAATATAACATATTATTTAAAATAACATTAAACAAGTGAAAACTAATTATTCATCTACACAGCTTCTATTTTTTTTTATTGAACTTGTACATATTGGTACATTAGGGTAAAATTAATTTTGTTGGATTATAATTCTACAAGACATACTTATTACATCCAGCCTTCCAAGCTAAAGCGATAGTGGCATTAGCACACACGTCCACTGGCATAAGATCTGCATGATAATTTTCTTGGCATAACATAGACCGTATAACACCTGAAAAAGAATTGATATCCAATATAATAATTAAGTACCTACTTACAATCATAATACATATTCATATTTATTTTCAGGATTAGAAGATCCTACCTATGTACCAGTGGCGGGACTAGGCTTTTCACATCGGGCATGCTTTGTACAAATATACTATTTTACTCGCAAACGAGTGGACGTCCTTGAGAATAATATAATATATATATCGGAGACGGGACTAGGCTTTTCATGTTGGTCTAACATTCGTTATAATAAAAAAAATTAAATAAATAAGATATCCAGAATGGTTGACATACCCCTTTGCTGAATTTAAGATATTAAATGGTTTATATGCGACGTCTCTTAAAAGACACTTAAAAACTTTAGTGGGAGATCTATTGTTTGCCAAAGACTTCATGGGTCCTTAATATAAATAAATAAAATACAAGAAGTCTGCGATGCAAATAAATACTATTTTCAAGTATGTAAGTAACTTTAAAGTTAAATGTCGTAATTACTATACAATTTATTTTGTCTCGCGCATCCATCATAATATTAATCAATCCTTTATGAAGAACGTTTCAAGTCTAAAAACTATTAGCGGTTGCCCATAGTATCTACCTTCAAATTATTTTTAACTGCCTAGTACGTTACGCACGACTCACACAATCATCACACAACCAATACAAATAAAAACATACTCATATAGGTACATTATGCACCCAAACGTTCTTTGAGATGCTTGCTTATTTTGTCCTTAAGATTGCACACATACAACCAAACATACCCAATAATACACATATATGGCGCGTCATTGCCTACTACCTATTCACACTAAAATTTAAGTGTGTGTTAGTGAGAACAGACGCAACGTATAAAGCAATAACTTACTATTCCATTAATTTAGCTATCACGGTAAATTATTGGATTTTATTAAAAAAAGTCAAAATAACGTATCGATTGTACACGCACTTCAATACAAATAGTACGCGCTTTTGATAAAAACTCTAAAACTTACAAAAATTGTATATTTGCTGCGTATATTTTTGTGAATTGTTCTCTTTGCAACGAAATGTTTGGCGGCAAATTCAAACTAGTTTTTGATGATTTCAATATTTTCTTCATAGATTCTATGGGCATGCTGTGCTTTTTTGCATGTATGGCAGGCACGCGACTGCTATGTACTTATATATTAAATAACATTAATTCCCAATATTTGTTTGGCTCCTTCCATCAGATGCGCTACAAAATGCTACTTTTGAAAATAAAAAAATAAAAATTGGAAACAGCATATGTATCAAATAACAAATGTCGACTGTAATCCATGCTGGACAGAATATATTAGTAAATATATATAATTAATATACCCGCACTAATAGATATCCCAGCATGAAAATCAAAGAGACATCTATTCTATATGGAGATCTATATTATATATCAAAACTACTATATAACTCAAATTAAACACTGGGTAGAAAACGATTCATATTTTTATTCACCGATTTCGAATTCGAAAATAATTTCATGTAAGTACCTACCTAGCTACCTATCCAAAATAAATTATTTACCTTTACCAGCACCAACGATCAATCCAGTCGGACCATTTAAATTCTCTATCCAACCAGGCATTGGTTTCTTCCATGATGACACAACTAGAAATAATCAAATTTAGATTAAGAATATATAGGATCCCCTTCAGAGTGTGAACAGAAGATGAAGAAACAATGTGATTAACCTATCAAGATAAGGTCTGCAGGAGATTGTTTTGGAAAAACTAATGTTTTCTTTCTTTTTTAATCATGTTTTTAATCATATTTCATGCGAATATATGATCATTTCAGAATATGAAGCAATAAAATGATTTAAAAAATATTTCAAAACAAAATAATTACATATATATATCACAAAATTTAATGTCCTGTGTTTTAAGTGCTGTAAAAATCCATTTTTATAAATTGAAAATATATAGATTTCAAAAACTCTGAGACAATTTTCACTTAATTACATACCATGGAAAAAATGGAAATAAATAAATATAATATATGGTGAGATAGGCATTGTTAACAGCACCTTTTTCAAATTCCTTGTGTTCCGCCTAACCCTTAAGTTACCTATATAATTTATTAATTTAGTATGTACATAGCTGAAGACATTACATAAATATTTCTTTTATAAATGTTAAACAATATACAACACAATACAGTTTTACATTATGTATATAATTCAATATAAGATTCTAAATAACCCTTGTCCCTGATGATGCTCAGTGGCGGATACATATGGAGGGCGCCCCCCACCTTGTGGGGCCTATTGACGATGTCTTGTATAGGTATGTGTATAATTAGTTTAAATAAAATGGCATTGTCTTGTATATATGTATAGTGCCCCCCCCTTGAGTTTTTTCTGAATCCGCCACTGATGATGCTGCAGGGTTTAAATGCTCAACAATAAGTGGGTATTATTATAATGTAATGAATCATCAATTTATTGATTACATACACAATTATCATATTTTTTTAAATTCTAACAAAGTTTTGAAATTTATACATTTTAAATTTACTGAATATTTTAAATTATTACATTCAAATGAGAAAAAAAAATACCTATAGATGGTCTGGCTAAAACAATTGGGAAAAATCCTTCATATGACTTGACAATTTGTTCTGAGAGACATTTGCTGTAAGCATAAGTATTAGGCAATCTCCCTAATAATCTGAAACATATTAATTTGTTATTTAATTTACATAAGTAACAGAATTAGTTTATTTGATTTAATCAACAGATTTATTTTGTACAATGTGTGTTTTTTTCCTTTTTTTCAAGTTATATGGGTATGTTTTAGATATGTTTTGATAGTGTTTTCTTTTTTTATTTAATATTTGTTTTGTTTTGTAATATTATAACAATACAACTCACTTCAAAACACGAGATTATCTTTTTTTGAAGTTGTATCATTGAAATTTAATGTTTTATTTATATGTATTTGTTAACTATTTATTTATTTAACTAGATTCATGGCTTTTGCCTTTTACATGTTGACAAGTACAAGAATAAAAGTAACAACAAGTACGTAAATACAAAATAATAATATTGAGATGTCAAATTATATTAGAAAAAACATATGGGATTTTATATGCAAAGTCAAAACATACCTACACATACATTTATATAAAGTCAAGACTACAAGTGACAAAAATAAAATTTAGAATGGAGTAATCAACCTGAAAATAATTTTACAGGTCAATGCAATGCAGGATAATATATAACTATGAAAAACATGTATAAAAAAATAAAATAATAATTATATCTTTAGTGATTTGTAGATAATAATTCCACAAACGTATTATGTAGTGGAAGTACACAATATGTAGATATATAAGCCAGGGAGGTACTATAATTCATACTTGGGTGTAATTTTTTCCTGCAAACTAGTGTCCATCCATCCAACAAGATCTATTATCTTCTCAGGATCATGCGGTGCTGCATAGCTGATCTCTTCCAGCACATATTTGTCACAATGGCAATATGACGTGGAAACATGAACAAATACCTGAATTATAAACAGACCATTTAATTTATACACATGTGTAAAAAATATTATAATAACTTACATCTGCAGAGTGCATTATTTTATTACTTAGGTATATGTACCTATAATTATATGATTAACCAAAATTTCTTATAAAACCCATTTACTTATTAATATTAATAGATCAAGATAAGCACCATTGCCCAATAAATACCTACATATTAAAGTATTAGATTGCTATCTTAATATGAAATCATTTCTCAAAAGATGTTGTTTAAAAGTTTTGTTAAAATAAAGTGATATCATATTCAAAGAGATCAGGACAAAGTGATGAGAACATTTGCAGAGTCACAATGACTTAAAACAATAAATTGATATGTCTATTGCGTTAACATGTCACAATAATTAGAATATAGTGTATGTAATCATAATTATATCTTTATGTTAGTATAATATTATTATCATTTTTCTTTTCAAAAAAGTAGAAAAATAATAGAAAAAGTACCTAGACCAAACAATCTACAAGGCTTTACTTACATCTAAATTTTTAATTTCCTTTCCTAAGGATAACATTTTCTTTGTTCCTAGTGTATTTGTACTGACTGCACATTTTAATGTTTGATCAAATCTGTAACAATATATATGTTTTGTTTATAGATATAAAGATACCTTTGGGTTTTACCAAGTTTTTATATTACGTTAAAACATAATTTCGACCTCTTGTGTTTTTCAAGTGTCATGTTGAAGGCAGGTGTTTATAAAACTTCATGTATAAAACGATTAACATAATACACAATTCAGCGATGAGACATGACACCCATTCTGATTGTATTATTTTTTGGCACACACAGGATGTGCATGTTAATTGTGTGCAGTTTATTTGCCCACTGGCTACCACACTAGTGGTACCTAGTGTAAATGTCATGATACATAGTAGGTATAAATGGACAAATGAATAAAAAGTTTCTACATTTCGTCCCTGTTCTGACTAACTGTCGTATCTGCCTAAATGTAAATTGTTCAGGAGAGCGTTAGTGTTTTGCCGTGCATATTTTCGTCTCTCCTACTTATATGATACAGTGTAAATATATAACATTATTTTATTTGTACCTATTTTAATATATCTCAGAATTATTTTTGTGATGAAATTTTGAGGAATTAGTAAATACAACACATTTTATTTAGAATAATTTGTAAATACGGCAACAAATCAGAAAGCTTTTCCAGGATAACGGTCACAGTTACAGGTGTGATCTTCAGTGAGAACATACAGGGAACATATAAATACACATTGGTGATCATAACTCGATTTCGCCAAAAATATCAGATACGACAGTTAGTCAGAAGAGGGACGATTTGATGTCTTTGTTAAACCCATCTATTGACAAAATTCGTTGGAATAGATAGTATGGAGTTTCACAAAATAATAAAAATAATTCGTGATTATCCACACTTATAAAATAAAAATAACATTATATCGCAAAACAAGTTTTAAATGCACAAATTTACTTTTCTTATGTAAATTTAAATACCTACTTAATAATTTCCCAGCCGTATACTTCTGAAATGCTGCCGTGAAGCAGTTCAAAAGTTTTTTTTACGTCCTCACAGAATTTCGTGTAAAAATATTGAATACTATCGTATCGTAGTAGATAGTAACAGAATAATTACCTGACATTGGCCGCACAGTGGAAGATTATATTACATTCTTGTATAAGAAAATTTTTGTCTGTCTCAGATAAACCGAGTTCTTCTTGAAGTATATCACCTTTGATAGCAAACACTGACGGCAATCTGTCAGGAAAGTTGTCTCGGATACCATCAAATACCTACAGAACCAATCACTCAAAATAAATAAACAATAATACAATCATACACATGTCAACAAAAACAACCAGATAGGTATTCATATTATATCCTTTAATACATTATCTCACTCGTAGAAACCAAAAATGTAGGTCCCTAAATACATACATACATACTGCATTGGACAATAAATGATAAATAAGATTACCCACTGGGATTCATCATAGTTTGTTGGAAACATCAAAATATAACACATTTTATTTATATTTAATTTCTTTTTTAATTTCTTTTCTTACCGCTCTTGAGGCCTGAGTCAAAACACATATTAGCGTTACGTTTTCGTGTCGCAATGGTTCGAATATAGAATATAGAAGTGTCAATTTTCGTAACTTTTGTGTATTTTAGCTACGAAACTGACACTTGCTTGCAACGTCGTCTGTATTCGATTGCTAACGGAACGAAAACGTATCGTTTAAATGTGTTTTGACTTCGGGCCATGCAGGGCTGGGGTAATTTTTTTGTGTTTGATAAAAAGATGGGGATCCATCCCTCTTATGTCCCAATCCCTGTACTTCTTCGTTAGAGCCCCCCGATAAACATTATAAAGATGTGAACATTTGAATAAGTTATGGAATATGAAGATATTGTGAACCCAAAACGCGTGTCTTTCAAAAATACCGCGATTCTTTTTCCTCTTCTTTTTCATTGAAACATTCAGCTTCACCGAACCCGGTGAGAGGAAAAAGTGTTCTAAAAAATTATGCGGTTCTTTTAAGGTTTTTTTACAACGATCAGAATAAAGTAAACAAATATTACCTCTGCAATTTGTAAAAAATACCTTCCAAAAACATTCAGGGTGTTGTTAAAGACTCAGTTAAATTCGATGGTAAGTTCTGAGTGTTTCTTGATTTTTCATTTTGATATTCGGCTAACTCTTTATTGAGAATATTTTCATCTAAGTCAACTCCGAGACACTCCGAGTACAAGGCATGCATCCCAACATTTAATGTAACCCGTGTGAACTTAGTCCGTGGTATCCCAATAAAAGTGATAAACGACGAAATCATATAATTGATTTTAGATTCATAACCTGACATTTCAAAGAGTTTTCATCTGGTTATTTAGTATGAAAGCCTTCTTAAACTCGAGCTATTACTTTCGAGGAACAATTTCCTCCTTCACATATGTGCATATTTTACAATAAATTCGTTTCCTGAGGAAAAATACAGTTTTCCTACGATAATACAATTTTCAGGTGTTAAAAGTTAATACATGCAAAAGCGAACTATCGTTTTGAGGCAAAGTCCTCAAACTGTGGCGAAAATCACATTTATGAAGAATTACAAAAAATTGAACCAGTTCGTTTTATCTGCAAAAGCTTAGAGCTACTAGGTCCTGAATATTCATCTAACAATATGTATCTACATCCAATATTTCTTATAAATATGCAGGCTACATCCTGCTATTAAATTCACCTATGCCGCGATGTATTAAATACATCTGCAAATTCTGCTCTACTTCTAAATTCGACTACTCTGCACATTGTAACCTGTTCTGTCAATAAAGCTTTATTATTATTATATCGCTGAAAATGGCATCCAAACCAAAGAAAATTATCCAGTAAATTGAAATTCTTACATAGATGGATATTAAGTACAATAGGATAATTAAAGTGACTGTTGTTTTGTATGAATGATATAATTAAGAGATATACCTACACTGATTATTTAATGTATGGCCATTTTTATAATAACTTGCCATACGAACCTATTATGTAAACCTACTGTGAAATACAGAAAAAATCACTCGAACTCGGGTGCTTTGCGATAAATCATACCGATGATTATTATGTTATACCTACCTAGATATTATTGCCAATGCTCCGAAATCAATAAAATAATTAAATAAAAATACATCTAATTTGGTTAAATAAAAAAATGAAGAAGGCTACATATATTATTATTTTGAAATATTTACTTTCTATTGATTTCTTACCTGACAATTGAGAAACTCCTCTAGCCTATCTTTGAGATCTTTTCCTTTCTTCGGCCTAAGTAATAGATAAATGGCCTTCCCAGGACAGACTCTGAGGATTCTCTCCACTAGTACTTTGCCCAGGAAACCTGAAGCTCCAGTTACTAATATGTTTCGGCTTTTGTACCACTCCGCCACCTCAGAAAATTCATCATCTTGAATAATATCAAACTCTGGATCTCTTTTCTGTACAGCCATTGTTTATTTGGTTCACTTTAATTTCACTTCACTTTTAGCACTACGGCACTCTTAATACAAGCAAGTGTTGTTTGATCAAAAGAAAACCATCTTCAGAGGGAAGTACTGCTCTGTGTAATGAATATACCTTCTCGTATAAGTAATAACACTTGCGACCAAATTAACGACCACTTTGAGGAGTTTATAAATCTGTAATGAAAAATAAAAGCTAAATCATTCCAGTATTTATACCAATACATTCAAATGCCATCAACCACATATTTAATTATGTTTTCCTCAAACAAAAAACATTCAAGTAGTACCTACAATATAGTTTAAAAACATTAACATATCATGTAAGTATTAAAACAAAAATTGGTATGTATTCATATATTACATAGGTGTATAACGCAATTTTTGGTAGTGTAGGTAGGTAGGCACCTATAACTCATGCAGACTATTATAACATTGTTGTTAGAATTCAAAAAGCTACTCATATTCCGCTATACCTAGTGTTAGTTCGGATTGACTGCTATGGGGAGGTGGGAGGGGTCATACCTGGTTGTATGCTTTCTCCCCGATTTGGTAGTGTGTGTACTATATTACCCGAAAATGTCCTTTTATAAGGAGATCCCTCAATGATATTTCATAAGGAGGTCCACAATTTAATAGCTTAGCACTGCGTTTCATTATAGGTATCATCTAATAGTTGCATCTATTCCATACAAATATTTAAAAATATGAAAAAAAAAATCAGATAAAAAAATATTATACTTATCGGTAATTACTACAACACATACCCATATAATTTTGAAAGTTGCATGATGTAATTTTGTAGAAGTAAGTACTAATTGTTTAGGAACATAATTTATAATACAATAAGTACTAAAGTGTTATGTAAAGTGAATACAAAGTAAGCAACTGCATAACTTTCAGTGTTTGCACTATTAATACTTATATACCTAATAATATTATGCAATTACATTGGCACAACACCATCTCCAGTAGTTGCTTCACTAACAATATTATTACCTACATATTATGTGAAGTTGATTTGTCGACTTACAAATCCTGATTTTTGTGACACGTAATTTTGCACGAAGAGGAATATATTCCCATCATGTACTCACAAGTAGGTAATATCATTTAACAAAGACAATCAATATTTCCACCATGTCGTCGGTCTGCCTATCCGTATCCGGGTACAAATGACATGCTGAATATAGATAATATTAGTATTAGTAGGTAGGTGAGTACTTACTACACTTACTCACAATATTACATAGGCACGTTATCATATCAAGCTAACATTTATTTTATCTGTTCTCATGGGAATTTTATTTAAATACCTAGCAGTGTTGAATACGACACAATACCGCATAACAAATACCTATTTGTACCTACCTACATACATAATCGATGAATCCCTGCAGGTATAAATATAGGTAGGTATGTAGGTATGCACATTGTTGGTATAAATATTGTTCATCTATTAAATTACATAATAACTATGTAGGTACATATTATATCAGTGGCGTGCCTTTCATATAATATGCAAAAGTCTACACAAGAAAAGATAAATTGTCTGAAATTGTAATACAAAAACGATGAAATATCTTAAATTCCAATACCTATATTTGAAAAATTTGGTATTTTCTTAGATAAATTTGTATAATTAAAAATAGTTACTTGTATGTAACATTATTATTATTTACATTTAAATTGAAATGAAGTACCTATAAGTATCTATATAAAAAACAAAAACAAGGATTAAATTACTAAACACTCCCCATTCAGTATGATAAGAATAGCTGATATAAGAACTTTAAAGGATAGAATAAAACTATGATTCGTTTGCATCGGAACGCCTTTCCTATTTCCCACTAAAGGGAGTACGACAATCTTTTGGCTGTCTATCTTCACTCAAGCAGGTGTAAAGAAAACATCTAGAAATGCAAAATGCGAAAAATATAGGTAGGTGCCTACTTCTTTCGAAAGTTACAATCATATTTTCCGTTACAAAAAGCTTCTATGTAATTTCATTAAAAAAAACACACAAATTATGGTTTTCTTTGATTCAATACCAAACTAAAAACATGTTTTTTTTTCAAGAATGCAACATTATTATTGATTGCCTATACCTACGGAATACAAACACTCCATATAGATACCTAATCTTGTTATGTTTGTTATAAGTTATTTTTAAGGTATAATTATAACTTTATAAAATTAAATAGGTAAATAAATAAATAAATAATCTAGGATGTACACACAAAAAATAAGTAGGTAGTTTAGTAGTCACATAATTATAATAAGTGTTATAATCTTTAGTTAGTATTGTATGTCATTTTCCCAAAAGCCTCGAAAACCTCGGAGACAAAACCCCACCGCTGAATTTTAAATTTAAATATTTTTATGATTGGGACAAATACTTTACTTTTATTAACATAAGAGATGCATATTGCGCGATACAGAATATGGGAGCGCGGTGTAAAATCTGGTGGATCAAGGCGCATGTGGGACACGAAGGTAATGAAGAGGCCAACCAGATGGCAACGAAAGCCACAAAGAAAAAATCACGAGCGGACTATGACCTATTTCCCCTAAGCTATGGGAAAGCAGTCTTAAAGAAACGCACAGCTGAACTATGGGAAGATGAGTGCAGTAATATCGAGAGAGTCCACACAAAGAACTTTTTTCTCACAATTGAAGATGCAAATAGATTCAATGCAATAGTAGGAGACAAATTTGAATATACACAAGTGTTAACCGGACATGGTTTGTTCAGGCAGTACCTGCATCGGTTTCACAAGAGAGATAGTCCGTGGTGTACATGCGATGGACAGAGCATACAGGATGTTGAGCACTTGCTGTTTGAGTGTTCTGTGGTGGAAAGGGAGAGGTGCATGTTTAGAATGAAAATGGGTAAAAACATAAAGAATTATGAGGAACTAAGAGAATGTTTGGAAAGCGAAGAACACATAAAGGTCTTTGGTGAATATATATCTATAATGATGGACAAGACAAGGAAAAATAATGTGTGAGATGACAAGGATGCGGTTGGCAATAAATTCAAGAAATAACGGACCGTAAGCCTAAAAGGAACTAACGAAAAAATAATGTATAATGGATGTGCTGGTTTTGATAATTATGATGTATAGATTGTTAATAAGAAAGAAAATGTTAGTTAAAAGTCTATTAATTAAGAAGAAAATGTTAATTATAGGTCTATTATAGTTAAAGTTATTAAAGTCTATTATAGTTAATGTGACATATTATAGGTAGTTGTAAGTCTAATAGGAAGAAAATGTTAGTTATAAGTCCAGTAATTACGAAGAAAATAATTATTAGTTTTGTTATAAGATGGGAAATGTTGTTATAAAATTAGAATATGGGTGTAAGATGGGAAAAATGATAAATAATGATGCTGGAAATAGAGACAATTCTACTAGTGTAAAAATAAAATGTAGTAGCGACTCAGCAATGAAACAGAAACTAAACCAAAATATGATAATTGTAATAATTAGACGATAAGAGTATGTAAGCCTTGACATTAGAGCAAGGCAGAAATGAAGGAAAAAAAATACTTTTATCAATATTTATGTAAGATATGCGATTACACGATTGCGACGATTGGTCCACTGTCCAGCAATTAGGTTTCACAACTGTCAAGCTGGCAGTGGTATATTTTATTCTTGAAAATAAAATAAAATAAATTACTTAAGCTTTTTTTTCTCAAAATATTGTAACTCGGCATCCTTTAAATAAATTAGCACTCTGCTATGTCACATGAATATAAAATAGTTAATTCTCAGCCCAAGAATATATTTGCAATAATCTTGGCAACATACGAGAATTGGCAACCACTATTGTGTAAACTAGTACATACCTATGTACAAACCTCGTATATCTTATTTTATATAATAGATACTTTATTGCCTTGTAACATACAATAAACATACATAAATATATTAACATCGAACGTACTGTTATCACTCGGTAAAACAAAATAATAGCTCATGTAGGTTCCTGCAGAATTTCGCTGTATATTAGGTACTAACCTACTAGGTATATCATGAATCGCCCCATGTACATTGAAGTATAATATTTTTATAATATTTATAGCCCTATGAATACAATAATATTAATAATGATGACCATTTAATAACAAGAATAGTAGGTACCTGCATAACATTCGAGAAAATTAAACACCTAATAAATTGTTTTTTCTCTAAAGTCGCTTTTATTAGACAAAAAAATAATATAATCCTTACAAAATCTTGGGTGTGTTTTTTTGGTTACAAAGATCATACATAACTTTTTTATTTACAAATATATAATATTATAATACTTTAGAACATCGCCGAGATGTATTCTGTGCTCGTCACTTTTTTAAGCTACTCAACGGTATCATATTTAATCCAATAATACTAGAAAAATTCAATATATAGGTATGTTCCCGATGCATATGGACGTTCTCGGCATCACGATTTTTTTACCAGCCTCAAAGCCGAACAAACATATTGGCAAACTCCCCAGTGGGAAAAGCTATTCAAATGTTTAATGGTCTGGCTGGAGAAGTTGATATCTTCAACGTGACGTATGCAGAATTTATAAGAAAAATCGAAGATATATTGTAGTTGTGTTATCGTTTGGATATTGTTTAATGTTTTCTTCTAGGATCGCATTGGCCTTCAGCTGTAATGATCATTGTAAGAATCGTCTTATTGTCAGTAATAGTAATAATAATATCGTTAATGTCATAATATTAGAATGATAACTGTTTTGTCAAAATATATTCTCAAACATAATTTATGCTTTTGTCATTATTTACAGTTCGATGATTATATTTTATCTAATCGAAATAGGTATATGATTTGAGGTATTATTCATGAAATATGCAGGTATGTAACATTATGTCAACGAAAAATGCAATTAACTATGGGCATGAAATTATGTACGTATTAAAGTTTCAATTATTTTTGATGATTGTGTTGAAATATTTTATTGAAATATAACACAAAATATGCAATGTAGTCTGAATACAAACGTAACCTAAATTATCACACTCACTGAGCACGACCAAGGCTTCAAAGAGAAGTGTATAATTATGTATGTACTGTAGGTACCTACATACCAATTAATATTATACTTCTTATTTTATTTCTATTTATTACTAATTATATTTATGGATCCTGCAATTGTAACAAGCAATACATAAAACAATAAAAGTATAAAACAGTGAGAAAACCAGTCAAGATCCTTTCTTCACCACCTATGTAGTGATAAACATTTTGAAATTTTTCAATCGAAAATGAGTTTCAATACATATTATTCACCAACAAGCAAAGCTATAGGTATCATACTATAAGATTTTTTTTTTATTTCTATTTTATTTGTAGATAAACAAATGTTTTAAATATTACTATTTTTAATAATATAGTGACCTGGTTTCAACTTACCAAGTCATTGTCAAACTAATTTATAAAGTTGCTGTGTATAGAATCATTTTTTTTTAAAAACATATTTTTTGAACAAAGACATAATATTTAAATAGCAGCAGGGCATGTAGTAAAATAAGTTCCGACAATGACTTTGTAGGTCGAAACCAGGTCATTATTGGTATTACAATAAATATTAGGCATAATTTAACCACTTATGTGTCTTGACATAAATTAACATGAAATTTTACAAAATAAATGTCAACTCAATCAAAAAGGAAATTTACAATACCTATTAATTTTCGAAAAGTAAAATTATCAAAACCCATTTCCATAAATATAAAAGGAAGCTACGTGTTAAATATGAACGATAGGCCAAGATTTTTTATTTTTTTTTTAATATTCCGTGGAATATCTGAAAAAGAATTGGTCATTTTTCCGTAAGTTTTCAAGTGTCCTGTAAAAGTAAGGGTTCAAAATAAGGGAGACATTTTACGTCTGAAATTCAGCAATTGGGTTTGCCACCTATCCTGATTGTTAAGTTTTGTCAGTACGCAGAAGGACAGTTTTCGTGTTTATTATATAAAAATTCAGTATAAAAAATAGAGTATTTACAAGAGAAATAGATTATGTATACGCAGTATACGATATTTCTGTAGGATATAATGAAGACTAATATCAATATATCATTATCGACAGTATAATTCATACAACCATTACATAACACACATTTTCTATGCATGAAAGAATATAGGTACATACTATTAAGTTAAATCAAAAGATATTATGTCGTTGAAAATATATTCCCTTTCCCGGATATTGTTGGAGTCATTGAACTCTTATTTATTCGTATACCTATTTGTAAAGCGATGGCAATCCAAGCTTAAACACTGTCAAGTTAACCAGTACCACTAAACTAGATTTGCCAGAATTGATATTTCCTACTTCGCTATTGGCCGGTTTCAATAACCTATCTATCCGTGACTGTCGAATGAAATCTATTATTTAAAATATAGAACACAATAGATTTCAATCGACAGTAGCAGATAGATAGATTATTGAAACCGGCCATAAGTCAGTAGGCGGTGGACCCAGCTAACGTAACAGATCTTACTTTGAGACCAACACATAAACGAACACTTTAAAGCATGCAGCACTCGTGGCAATTAAAAACACTTGCGCGCAAAAGCAAATGATTTAAAGAGTGACATCATTTACTCTCTTGCATCCATCATCAAAGGACACTCCTGAAGGAAATGTTTCGCATATTGAGCCCCAATTATTTCTTTTTAGGAATTAGTATAATCATAAAGGGACATAATATTCTACTTTTTTTAATTAAATAAAAAAGATCGTATTATTCAAAGAAATTGTGTCACCGTTATCCATGTGATAAATATATTAAGGTATGTACTTATATGGTGAAAGAATTTATATAGGAATTTATCTATACACGTGACCTCTCCAGTCGGTGGAAAACGTTCAAACTAAACCATACAGACAGAATATATAATATAATGTCATCTATCCCTATCAAAAAGACTGAAGGACATACCTACCTAACAACGTAGGTACAATCTCGTGTTTGTGACGTATGTCGTATTCATTATAACATATACCTGATGATAGGTCAAGGTTAAAAGAACTAGTGGTCACCTAGAAGAGAAAGTAGGTATGTAGTAAAATAATACTTATGTGACTGGTTAAGATGCACATCAGCTACATAGCCACACCTACTATCTCCCGTGTAGTGTATCTAGATACAATGTATATGTATCTAGGTATATATGCGTAATGTGTGCTTCTATCCATACTTGCGAAGGAGCAAGGTTATCATTGCAACGTCGACGGTCACCAACATTCTAAAACGAAGGTTAATCAGGAGTCATTTTCGGTCATACGGAAGGTCGAAGAATATCAAAGGAAATGTTTAAGCGACAACTTCTCCAACATTAAAATATATATGTCATGGTAGTGTATCCATCAATATACAAAAAAGTTAATTTATTTCCATTCTTACACGATTAATTTAATTTATCTTGTAATCCACTATTGTTTTTTTACATAAATAAAACATGTTCTTTTAGTGTCCGATATTGTAAAGTCATTTTTTATCTAATTAGTGAGTATTATGATTTTCCTTCTTTTTGTACTTTTTAAATTTCCTTTATATAACTGCTTCATTCATTAATGGGTGAGAGGAAATACTTTACTGGTTTATTTATTGCTCATTGTGTACATTTGTGATTTTTTTGTGATATTGAGGTTTGCCACCCATCCTGAATGTCTTGGTTTTATATTGGCACGGAGAGGACAGCTTGCATGTTGGTTATATGCAGCTGGTCTGCTGGCTACCCCACTTGTGGGATATTCCGTGATGGTATAGTAGTAGTAGTAGTATTTTTTTTGTATCTTTATTTTGATGAATAAAATAAAATAAAACATGGCTATAGGTATGAACGATTAGTATGATAAATAAAGACGAGGAAATATAACGTAACTACATACCCAATTACTTGTTCCACGTTTTTACTAATAGGTATTTTTTTTAAGTAGTAATACAAGGAAAGTACCTGGGAATAATTACTATGGTTTATTTTTTTTTATTATAATTAGGCAATCCACCCCTTGGAGTGATTTGTGCCATCCTGTTTCGTTGAAATTAAACCTATCAACAGAAGTGATAAAAATAGGTTAGTCCAATAAATCAGATATTAATGTCATTGTACTTAAGATACTTAGAGATTTGTCGAAAGTGTCGAGTCGACGAGAGGAGATTCAAGGAGTTACCAGGTAAAAGCCCTTCGGCCGGAACAGTTAAAGGATACTGCTTGTGCAGTGAGCATTCAAGCAAGAGATGATCGATGGTCTGGATTTCTCCACACTCGCAGTATGGTTCTGTCAAAATTCCCAACCCAACAGACACCTCATCCGCACAACCAACAGACTGTGCAAAACTCCCTTTTGTATGAAACAAGAAAGGTGTCCCGATGCTTACGAATCGTCTTAGGCTGGATTAAGTGCACTTTACCCATGGTACGTTCACCAATCCCACCAATTCCTGTTTCAAACTGTCATGTTCGACAGAAGTATAGAAGTTCGATAGACGGTAATATTCTTAATATCTTCACTCTCGCAGGTGTGAAAATCCAGCTAAATACGAAAACTTCGTTTATCATTTAAAACCACTGGTCAAAGCAACGCTGTAAATAGGAGAACACAATTGTTCTCTGGCGCCATTTAGTGTTTCGGGTTGACAATCAACGATAGATTGTCAACAACCTCGAACACAATAACAAAGATGGTTGCTGTTAGTTGACAGTACGCTCAGCAGATGTCGAACATGACAGTTTGAAACAGGAATTGGTGGGATTGGTGAACGTACCGTGGGTAAAGTGCACTTAAACCAGCCTAAGCCGATTCGTAAGCATCGGGACACCTTTCCTGTTTCATACAAAAGGGAGTTTTTCACAGTCTGTTGGTTGTGCGGATGAGGTGTCTGTTGGGTAATATTCTTATATATTATATATATATATATGTGTGTGTGTGTGTGTAAGGGTGAGAGGGTGTGTTTGTGTGTGTGTGTTACGTACATAGATATCGTATATTATCAACTATTATTAATTTACCTATATAGGGAAATACCCGACAATATGACTTCATTTACAAGAAATACTTATCTAACCATTCTAAACCAAGAGTCTAACCATTTTTCTAGGGGGGTTCCTACTTCGATCAATTGATATTAAAATTAGTATTTGAGTTTTATCGGTTGTAATAATAATAATAATAATAATAATAAAAATCTTTATTGCACAAAAAAACAAACATTAATAAAATATAAACATTGTAGAACCAGACAAATAAATTTGTGCAATGGGCGAGTTTATCGCGGAAGCGCGATATCTTCCAACTAACCCATTTGTAAGGCCTGAAAATTATCGCAACGGTGGTAAAAATTTTGAATCCCATTTAACTATTTATTTTGTAATATTCTTTTTTACTTTCATGCTATTTTGGAGCTTCTAGGGGAAGCGAACATACTGGGAAAGTGTAACTTAAAGGATTTTGTCTTAAAATTTTGAAATAACTTGAAGTTTTTCAGGAATAATTGAAAGAGTTTGTTTGCAAGCGTTTGGAAGCGTTTAAGGGGATTGTCGGGAAATTTCGGCAAATTTGTTTCGAAACATCGAAGGAGTTTAACTGGAAACTTCGGTGAAATTTGTCTGGAAACTTTGGAAGTTTATAAACTTCAGTGGAATTTGTCTGGAAACATTGAACAAGTCTAGGTGGAAATATTGAAGGTGATAATCTAGAAACAGTTTGTTGAATATACAGAATAAGTTTATCGAACAATATTTAGAGTAGCATTCGATCTCTATAAATGTTTAATACAGTTATCAATCTCTATAAATGTTTAATATAATATTAATTTATTAATATTATATTAAACATTTATAGAGATTGTTAATTTAAATTACATTGTTTGTTATTTTAATAACATTAATTTATTAATAAATTCGGCGATGAGGTTTGCCACCCATCCTGAATGTCTTGATTTTATATTGGCACAAAGAGGACAGCTTGCGTGTTTCTTACATGCAGCTGGTCTGCTGGCTACCCCACTTGTGGGATATGCCGTGATGGTATAGTAGTAGTAGTAGTATTTATTAAAAATTAATTTATTTTGTAATACTCGTATTGTGCTCGTACATCAGCTGGTAAAGGTAGGTAACAACGTACTTATGACACAATGATCAGTTGAAATATATTATGTAGGTAGGTGAAAATAATAACTTGTATTAACGCGAACATTTACATGAGCTGGTGGCTTCTTGTTAAAATAAATGCCTTGTCTACATGTTATAATCGAACAAAGGGATCGCTTATAAACAATGATTCAGGTATGGCTTTATATTCTGACAAGAAAACTATTTTTCGAATGCACCACATGAAGAAGTCCTTGCGTACACATTACTAAATTAACAAAGTTATCAACTAAATACCCGACAGATTATGTAAATAAATTATATTACACTTTTTACGGGGACTGAATTTAACACTTTTTTAATTTATTTTTTCAAGTATAATTTTATTTGATTTACTTTATTTTCCCTTAGCACAATAATATATTATGCTAGAATTACATATTTTTCTACAAAAACTTTATTTGCAAATATAGGCAACATTGATTTATTATGCATACATTAATACATTATTATAACAAAAAATATGATAATATCCTATTTGAATGCAATTTTCTATTAAATTGTATTTATTGCGATCAATGTACAGTAAAGCATGAATAAATAAAGAAATAAATAAGATAAAATAAACGCTATGTCAATTAAATCTAAACTAATAAAATTGTTTATGCGTTTACGTCGTGAAAATACATACTTGAGAACTTAAGAAAGTGTATACAACAGCATTATTTATTTTTCGCAATGATAATTACATAGCTCTTTTGTTGTTCTCTTGTGTTGAGTTATCTTTAGTGGTTTCTCTTGATAAACTCAAGCCATCTTAAGTAAATCCTCATGACAATGTCAAGCTATCTTAAGTGAATCCTCATGACAATGTCAAGCTATCTTAAGTGAATCCTCATGACAATGTCAAGCTATCTTAAGTGAATCGTCATGAAAATGTCAAGCTATCTTAAGTGAATCCTCATGAGAATGTCAAGCTATCTTAAGTGAATCCTCATGACAATGTCAAGCTATCTTAAGTGAATCCTCATGAGAATGTCAAGCTATCTTAAGTGAATCGTCATGAAAATGTCGAGCTATCTTGACGAAAACGCTCGAGTTATATAATTTTACCAGTGTTGTTGTTTTATATTTTTTTTATCATACTGATAAAATTTACATTCATAACATGTAAATAAATCACTAAATAATATTTTGTTTTATACTTACATGCAATAGGTATGTGTCAAAGAAATATTCAAATGTAGATAAATCCAATTTGATTTATGTAATACAAGCACTTTGAAACTTAACTAAAAAAGTTAACAGGTATAAATAGTAGAGAAGCAAGTACACTACAAGAAGAAAGAAAATATTCCAGTTTATCTCAATTGTTAGAGCCCAACACATGTATTTCACAATATTGATAATTCATGAAAATTTTATTATTGTAAACAAATAAGTAATAAGGTGTACATGAACAAACCCACAGACGGATATTATTATCACGAAGAATGTGTTACGAATTAAAAGCAATTTATTTAATTTAATTGACTCTATAAATAATATAATGTTATAAAGACATTTACATGAGCGCTACGATGTTTATGTAAAAATATGTAGAATGAAATGAGACGTGCTTGTCAAGTAGAGCTTTAGCGCTAACTGGTTCATATTATAATAAAATAGTAACATTAAGGTGCTAAGGTAGTACTCCTCGTCTACTACTGGCTACTGCTAGGAGATACCAGTCTCCACCACTTCAACACTGCACCACTAGGTATACCACCGGCGTAACACCTGTAACATAGAACATAACTATGGCCGTCGCGACGCGGACATACTACCGAAGAATTGGGTTTTGTTTCGTCACATCACATTGCAATGAACTACCTCGCATTGCAATTTTTTTTTTCAAAATTTAAATCGCAATCATAATATTATATCGCAGATTTAAAAAAAATTGTCACAGGTAATTATAAGTAATATTTTATCATTATATTATATTCAAATAAGATAGGCGTATTTCTTACTATGGTTAATTTGAAGATATGTTCACTTTCGAGTCTCCGGCTGTGATGAAGGGCGGACTTTCCCACTATGAAAACTATACACGTCGCTGTTATCACAATATTGGTTATTCGTTGTGATTATCATTCAGGTATTTCATTAACGAGTATTTGTAATGATTAAAATACTCGTTCTGAATGTTATTCCGAATTGCAACCGATCATTTATTTTTACTTGTCTTCTTCAGCAAGCTACAACCTGCACATATACTCACATACTTGCTATGTAGATAGATAAATATGTCATAATTATTATGCGTGATACTTATAAATGTATATAGGTAGGTACGTAGTAGCGTTGCATCGTGATATTGTTAAGTATGTACAGGTTCATAATAAATTTATTATACAATAGGTAGTAATATTGGTAACATTGTATAATAGCACAAGATACGTAAGTATCGGAACTTGTTTTTAAACCAATGTAGGCATTTTAGTTTGTATAAGTATTTCATTATCACGTTCATTGGAGAGTTTATAGGCAATAATGCGACACGGAAAACTTTCACTGCGTCACATGATGCAATAGATACATAGGTACTAGGTGAAGGTCACGGCAGACTACATTCGACAGAGATATTTCTGAAGAACCTACCTACCTACCTGTCCGCTTGCCCGATCGCCTGTCTAGGCACCAAACTACCTGGTACTTAAGACATATTATCACAATATACCTTATACAGTAGGTACTTTATAACAAAATTTATTACCTATTCTCGACCACTATACGGCTCAGCTTAAATGACATAATTATCTAATCAATAAAATTATACCGACAATTAACTAATTATGCTATCATGGACCAGCCGCATGTAATAAACATGCAAGCCGTCATCTCTGTGTCAACAAAATATTACGATATCCAGCATGAAAGCCATACTTCATTGCAGAGTTTAACATATCAATGTATTTTATCGAGCACATGCTTTTTACCGAACAATTGAAAACTTTAGGAAAAGACTGGGAGACCTAAGTATACTTTGCCGGGTGCTCCACGGCTTATATAGATATCAACAAACCTGTTAATAAATATATATTGCCTAAGTACTTAAACTTTAGGAAAAGACTGGGAGACCTAAGTATACTTTGCCGGGTGCTCCACGGCTTATATAGATATCAACAAACCTGTTAATAAATATATATTGCCTAAGTGCTTAAAACACATAGGTAGGTACTCTCCATAAACAGAATCTCAAAATAAAGCAAGCTTTCGATTTCTTCATATGAAGAATCTCTGTATCTCAGGTCTTAGACTTATTTATAAAGTTTTATCTCGAAATGATTCCAAGTTAAAATTGTGGTAGGTAGACTTGGGAGAAGATGGTGGTTCATAATGAAAGTCAGAACAGTAAGTCTCTGTCCAAAACTACGCAGTCAAATAAAAGATATTTGTACAAAAATAGGTAGTACCTACTGTATAAAAAACTTTGTAAATTGAAGATATGTAAAGGGATACTCAGGAAAACTGTGCCACCTCTCTTATTTTCAACATGCACTTTAAAAGTTTTCCTTATTACTTTTTAAGTATTTTAATTTTTCCTCGCGGTGAGTAAAACAAGTTTAAGAACTCCGTTAGATAGCTATTTACTTAATTTTTAAAAAGCAGATGATCGCTTTGGCTCTGAAAGTTTAGGTTTGATATTAATAATGACCAGTTAGAAACCAAATTGATTGTCTTTAAAATTGAAGAATTCAATAATTGGATAAATTAAAACAATAGTGTTTTGTTCTACTATAGAATAAACAAAGCGAGAGAGACGTCTTTCGACTTCTTCAATATTTACGATAGTTGAATGACGTTTCACTTGCGTTACAACGAAAAGTTTTTTCTGCTAAATTGTTTATTAAGTAGACTTAGTGATGTGAGAAGAGAAAATTCTCCAAAGAAATTTCTCGGGAACGAGAAATTTCTCCTCTGATGGAAGAGAAATTTCTCTCCATAACTTTTCTTAGTGGTATTATGACCTTTCGCCCAGTACTTTTCGCAGCCAACCTGATTGATCCAATAATTTGTGGAGCTGATTAAGGCCAAAATCAGAGGTTATCAACACTTTTTGCCATGTACGTACCTGCAATTTTTTTTCTTAACTTAAATATGGGCATGTGGGGTGTCAAACATCAAGATTTTTCATCAGTTATTAGCACTTTTTTCTACGTAGGTACCTAACATTTTTTTTTCCATAATTAATTGTAGCCATATTGGTGATAAATTGTCTCTTGTAATTGATTGATTGAATAAAGTATCTATTATTATTATAGGTAGGTACTGTTAAATAAAAAATAAAAAAAAAACTCCGAAAATTCTCTACTTCGAGAAATTTACCGAGAAGTTTCTCGGTAAATTTCTCGAAAAATTATTTCTTGAGAATTCCACAACACTATGTAGACTAGAGATACGTCTTTCATCTTATAAGGACATTGACAATCTTTTCAACGTCCTTACAATACGAAATAGTTTCTCTCTAAATAATTAATACAGTAGAAAAACCATTTGTTTTTTTTAGTTCATTATTGAGTTATATTTCCTAAACGCCGATACAGCGAATAGATTGATTAAATGAATTTAATTTTTATAAAACATGCCCAGAACAAGTATGGTGCAAGATGTATTGAATATAGTTAGGTAGGTACTAATAATTATGATGAGTAGACATGGAGGTAGTAGGTACATTATACTATAATATGTAATAATGTCATATATACAATATACCTACTATATATTATATAGTAGGTATATGTAGGTACACATTATGTATGTTGAGTGAGTATAGCTGGACAGTACAACTCTCACGATACATTTCACAGGTAAATAAATTCACAAGGTTACCAACTACGTTGATGGTCACATCACATGCTCTAGTAGATACTTACCATACATAATATCTACTTACATACATACATATCTACATAACATAATTATTATGTTATCTATGTCTACGTACATACTAACTATGCACACTATCCAACATAAAAAAAAATATTTTAAAACAATTGAGATAAAAATATAAACGCAGCAATCGAGTTGGCTTTCTGAGTAATGGGTAAATGAGCATTGATATTAATTTATTTATAATAAAAGTAATGCCAGAATATCGGAAATAATGAAGCACAGCTCGAAGTAGGAGTTTATTAGGCACTACCTGTATCACATTGATGATAATTATGTGTATGTGAATTGAATATATTTATTATTATAATAGATACATACTGGTACAGCCTCATTACTTATTGCCGAGGTTGAACAATAAGGAATGTGGAATAACACAAGGCATCTAGGTATATTTGATAATGCGAGTATGTACCGTCATACGCCGTAATAATTGTAGGTATATATTTACATTTCTATGCTATGTAGATATTTTCGTAGGTATATAACTGACAGTAGTGACTAACTAAAAAACCCTTTTGTTTAGAGTTTGTGATTCAAACACAACAACACGAAATAATTTTGATTCAATTAAATGATCCCTATTAAGTTGTATTGTAGTCAGCGTTGCACATGATAATACAGGAGAGCAAGGGGGGCAGAGAGATCAGATGAAGGTATCTTCCCTCACATGACAAAGGTTTCTGTCTTTCACGTAGTCATAATGTATAAGTTACACTACAAATCTGTTCACCGTTTTATTTATTTTTTAATAGGTATAACAAAATGGCTCGAAGTGAGATTTGGCTAAAAAGTCATTACTTTTTCTGATCTTTATCACTTACGTTTTCCATGTCATTTATTCGGTTCATTTTATTATACTACGATGAATACGAAAGGAATTGTCCTGCTTGTCTACGACCGATGAATTAAAATAAACTGCAATATTGTGATTTATTTTAGAATTTCGAATCAGTACGATTATTGTAGGAACTGTCTTCATTCATCGCTAAAGACAGCCGTTGTATTTAGATATAGGTATATATAAAAAGTTACAATCCATTGGATTGGTCTGCAACGAGTTTGGATTTTCTTCTCCATTCCTCCCTAACTTATTATTTTCAACTTAACTAAATTAGCATGTATAAAACATGCACGATGTCTTCTCCGTGCCAACAAAAAATAAGACATTCAGGATTGATGGCAAACCTCAAAGCTAATTTTAGGATATAATCTGTATGAAGTATTAGAATTATATGAAAATGTAAAATATACCTACATAAACTTCAAATTCTATAGAAATAGATACCTAAGGTGTCTAATACTATTTCGACTGGGAACAGGAGTCGAGCCTTCGCTTTGTGCTGAACTCACCCTCTGTATATTTAGTATAGTGTTCAATTCTGTACACAATACCGAATACATAAAAAATCTGAAAGTCATTTTATTTGTCAGATTACGCCGATCTTAACTTATTTTCATCAAATATTTCTCACTAAAATAATCTACCTACGTTATTTGTATATATTATTATAATATAATTAATATTATTAATTATTGTAAAAAGAGTAGCCAACGGGTGAATTGCATAAAATAATGTAGGTAAATACGAGTAACAAAAAACACTCAATACGAATTAAATTAGGTTACGTTTTTCTCGTACGAGTAGGTATATACCGATCATTATATTAGGTATTTAATACTCACCGGACTAATTTCGAAAATCTCGTCATATAAATGAATGACAAGAGTATGATCTAATTAAGCACCTTGAAAATATTTATTTATTTACTATAATATAATATTTTGTATCAACATATATATAATATGTATATTCATAAATCCTACTACCAATGTACCAGTATAGAGCAAAGTTTATCCCCATACAAAAGTGCCTACATACCTATAACTTATCTGCAGACCTATACATTATATACTTTAATAGTTACATATATATATAATTATGTCCTGGAGTATGTACATTGTAAATAAATATATCTCAACTTGAATAATATGAATGACGAGTTATATAATAAAAAGGGGCAGATATCTACTAGATATGGTTATACTCGTACCTACATAGATAATTATTTTGCATATGTGCCTACATACACAAAGACAAAATAGCTGCCAAAGTTTTAGATATTTTTCTATTTATTATTAATTTACGGAAAATCTGGAAATATCCTAGAATACAAATATTTTTTACTTCTCCTTAGGGTATGCAACCGCGTGGATTTGGATATTCTTCTGTAATTTCAGTTCACATATTGGGGCTATCATCAAACATTGTTTAGTATCTATTATATTATTTTCTATATCTTCTTACTGCCTACAAGCGCTTTTGGTTACACGAAGAAAAAGAAGGCTTTACAACAAGACCTCAAGACATATTTTCGTAGACTTACATCTGATACAAATAGATACATTATTACAAAAATGTAATAAACAATATTGTGTAGGCAGTATCATAACAGATAACCAAGCCGAAACTCAATAGTGTTGTTGATGTATTCTGAATAGATAATTATATAGGTACCTACGAGTAGTAGTTACACTGCATAAACAATAATATTATTACTTACATAATTTAAAATTTCATCAACATGTTTACAACCCTATATATCTATACCTATAGGTTTAACTAATCATAAACTAAAGCATGTCCAGTACATACCTATTTGGATATATTTATTATCAGAGACACATACACAGAAGTTTTACAAAATTGAAATTAAAATAAAATAACCTAAAGTTCATCATAAATCTATAATTTTAAAAATGTGTATCCATTTATAACATAAACCATCGCGCTTCTTTTAACAACGCATCACAATGCCGGAATATACTCGTATACCTACAAATACCAGAATAATTGTATAGAAAACTAATAAGTATCTGTCTCGTCTAGAACCTCAAATTAAATATGACTTTACATGGGTACATGGTAATTATGGTGAATAACTAACACAATGTTAGTATAGGTACAATAGTACACAATATGTGTATCCAGGGGGGTATTCAGAAAAGTAAGTAAAACTAGTAGGTATTAAAATTCATTTCCTTCCTCCCAAGAAGTCAGACTAAAAACTAACTAACGAAGACAACTTGAAACTTTTCGAATCCCTACTCGACAGGTGTTCAAATTTTTAAACAAAAACCACATAACTTGAATCGTAGTAATTGAGATAAAATAAAATAACAAAAATATACAATGATAAATATTTGTTAAACTGCTGCCCCCGCCCCAGATAAAATCCTGGGTAGGTACGCCCATGCAGGTATAGGTAAGCCATCTAAATAAGAATAATTGAAAAAATAATACGCGTACCTATAGCTGACGTCACTTAATACCATATTAAAATAATCGATCTTATCGATCAAACTACATAAATGGTCATAATCTCAGTCATACTACACGCACATGGTCTGTAGATATTCATTATAATAATAATAAGTTTCATACAAGGGGGTTGATATTTTCGGCTCCACTCTTTCACAGTTTAAGTCTGGTATTAAGTCGGCGGTGATGAGTTGATGGTGCAGTTTGGAAACCTTTATCCCTTCTTTATCCCTTCTTTGGGATGAGTCTCCTATACTTCCCTTTCCTAATGACCATTGTTTTTATTTTATGTATATATATATATATATTTTTTAATCTTTGATTATTATTTTTATTTTTAGCTGATGTTTTTAGTATTATTTTTATAAACATTGTTTTAATTTTAACTATTTACTTTTACTTTTATTTGTCACTATTACATATTATTTTTTGGCGTATTGAATCTTGCGCTTCTTACATTAACGCTTATTATTTTTATCTTATTTTATGGTGACTATGTAATGTATTTTTAGTTCTGTAACTATTTTAAATTTTTTTTGTCTCGAATTTTTAAAGTTATTGTTTTGGGTTTTTTATTTTTGGGTTACATAGATGGGTACTTTTAATCTGGGAATCTTAATCATATACAGTATTTGTAAACATTTGTGCATTCTGTAATTGGGTTAATACTATACCTAATTGTTTTATACTATATTTATGTAAAAACCTGTAGAAATGCCAATAAAGGAAAATAAAATAAAATAAAATAAATACAAAATACGTAAGGAAATATTCTTTTCCGAATAACAATTAGTAACAACTAGTTTTTCATGACTCCAAAGTCCCATAGAGAATTTTCACGCTAATCTTACTAGTCTATAATTGTATTGGGTAATCTGTCATAAATGGTTCTACGTTCTAGGTATTCCTACATCATAATACAGTATTAGTGACTGTTGTAATCCAATAAATATATCTACCTACATAACAATATTACACGTGATAATACCTGGTGGTACGTTACAGATATGTGCATTATAAATAATCTCTCTTATTATTATTCAGGATTTGTTCAATTGAACAGTCACAAATATTTCTGCAGTTGTTCAATGAAATATTGGTTAATCTATTTTCTATAAAGTACTTGAAATTATCAATCAGCTGACGACATGTAAGCTATCTATGTATGTAAGAGACCAGGGCTCTCAAACTTTATGTCGCGCGGGTGAAATCGAAAGTGAGTAGGTATAGATAAAGGCAGGCACAAGTTTCATATGCATTCAAAATTTCTATCCCCCGCCAGATTTTCGATTTCGTATAGGAATTCGAAATATTTCACAATCTGCTCGATTTTGTTAAAGACTATTTTATTTGATTTTGAAGACTCCTCTTTTCAAAAATTACATTTTACATGATTAACTAAATTCCATTTTTTATTCTCGTTTGAAATTGGTCCGCGGGCACAGGTTAGGAAACATTTTAATAGAGCATCAAATCGTTGATAACACAATGCCAAAATGTATAAATACCTATTATGCAAGACGAAATTTATAAATAAATATATGTAACAAAATATTACCCAAACTAATCCACATATTAGTATCTTATTTCTTCCACGTTTGTTTGTTTATTTATTTATTCATTCATTACTGTACATTGATTACACACAATTACATAAAAGGTAAACATTCAAGTTATGTGGTGTTCTCACTTTGGCGAATATCGCCAGGCTCCAAAATATCGCCAGCCATTTGAACCGTGTGAACAAAATGACAGCTAGTCTGAAACGATAAAAAACCAGTAGAAACGATTATCGTCTCGAGTTGACCACCTTCCAACTTTTCGGCCGATTGAACGATTCTCGCATGCGCAGATGTGCGCGGCGTTCGTATCTATGGTAAAGACTTTATAACCTATAAATTTTACAATGTTTCCCGCATCGTGACAGCTGTTATCTTTGTTGTTGGTTTGTGGCGTTTGTTTCCTTAATTAAAAGGCGCCTTATAACCTCTGCTATAACATTTTCGACTAAAAATAAACACTTCGCGATCTCCATCTCGACGTCATTTTGAAAACAGTGTCAAAATCAAAGCGCATCTGACAGATCGTTTCTATATTGGTGGACTGTGTGAACAGGTGTGACGATCAATGGATGTCCGGCGAATTTTGATTTTTCGCCTGGCGATATATTTTGAAATTCGCCTGGCGATATTCGCCAAATGTGAACACCCCATTAGATACAATCAATATGCAGAGTACGAGTTTATCTCAAAGGCGCGATCTCTTCCAACTAACCCATAATCTATATATCCTTTATAGACATACTCACTTGACAATAGGGAACCCAATCGTTTCTATTCGCATCATTTAAACGTGATCTAAACAATAAACTAGTTGGGTTAGTTGGAAGAAACTTCGCCTTTACGATAAACTCGCCCTTTGTATATGGTACGTAATATTTAATTTAGTTTTCTATGTATAATTGCTTGTAATTAATGTGCAGTAGAGAATCAATTAATAAAATAGAATAATCTTAATTATTTTGAAAAATATAACTGATAATGTTGAAAAAAAACCTGATATATTTTCTCTCAGCGTACAACAATCAGAAATTTTATGTTTGAGAAATCAGATACCTACATTCGTTTAAAACCTTTTCGACAGACAGCGATGGCTATATGGATAAGGTATCTACTGTGAGTGAAGCCGAGTTTAAAACTAGTAGGCAGGTAATTATTAGAACGTTGAGTCAAATATTCATAATAATAAGTACCTACGTAACCACTGCATTGCGCTACAAATAAAAAATTTACAATACCGATTAATCATGACACAATACATTTATAGACTACAGTAGGTATTGTGTAAAATATTATCTTATCAAATTAATAATAATTGTGTAAATTATATAAACCTAACCACCTTATAACCAATATATCGATAGATATAAATATCTGTCTAAAGCCGATAAGATATAAAGGTAGCAGCGGCGGAACTAGTCTTTTTACACTGGGCATGCATTTGTAATGAAGAATTTTATTATTCCACAGCAGAAAAGTTAAGGAAATACCTTACATGAGAAATTTCTAAACCCTCCTTTTCCTTCGTCACATCACCAAATTTTTGATTTAGTATAATAGTAGTTTGAGATATTCCACGATTATGTTTTATGTTCCATGGAGCACTCGGGATTAAAATAGGTCTCCCACACTTTCTTGTAAGTTTTCGAGTGTCATACAAGACAGGTGTTTGAAAAGGTAAAGAAATTTTGCATTTTAAGATCAGGGATATGGTTTGCCACCCATCCTGAATGTCCATTTTTTTGTTGGCACGGAAAGGAAAGCGTGAATGTTTATTTATGCATTTACAAATTTATATACTATCGGTGCGGGGACATCGACCTATGGTTGCCGGCTCCCGGCTGTGTGATGTTGCTCCGTGCTCGGTGCTGAATAAGTACTAGGTTATTGTTGCATATTTGGATGTCGACGGTAGTATTTAGATTTTTGCCTAGTCTGGGCGATGTTCCCGACTCTACAATCTACCTATTTAATATTGTACTTGCATTGTATTATTGTTTTCATTTCCAATATTTATGTATATGTTATTGATTTGTTATTCTCAAAGATCAACTATTATTACTTACTCTATGATTATTCATGAGAAATGATTGGATACAATGCATGTATTTCTAGGTTGATAAAAATATTTTTTTTTTTTTATCTGTATTTACTTTATTTTTAATGTTTTCTTATCTACTCAAACGTCTTTTATTTTATTATTTTGTTGGATTTTTGTTAACTTTAATGTTTATACTCCATTGACAATGTTATAGGTTCTTGGTTGTATGTTTACTTTTTTATATTTTTCTATTTATAAGTACATTATATATTTTTTTTTTGTTAAAGGCTTATAGCCGTTTATTTTGTAAAATAAAAAATAAATAAAATTTCATGTGGCTGATATTCTGACTAGCCCACTTGTGGGATATGCCACAATGGCATAGTAGAGTAGACATTTAAGTATAATTTCAATATTTACCATAGAATTATATTACTTCGTAGTACATATAAATCTATGATATTTACCCAGTCTTTAAAAATTTCTATCTCCCATCGCCAGACTTCCACTAGGTACCTACATTACATTCCATAGGAATTTGAAAATATTCCAATTAGCTATATAGACCATTAAAGGTCACGTGGTCTTGTCTATGGATTTGCTTTTGCGTGGGGGGCAAACAATCAAATTGCGCAAATCATACTTGTAGGATGTTATGCCATAAGAGAAAAAAAAGAAAGTCAGACAACAAAATTATAACAAAATCGACACTGACAGTTTTTTTTGATTATTAGGTATCTATTCTTTAGGCGTCCCACCTAATATTACACCGTAAACACTGTGAATGTGTTGTGTTGGGATGCCTGATGCCCCTCAAGGATTTTTCTGTGACGTCATCCTTTAATGGTCTATTTTCGCAATTTACGTGAAAATCACGCTATTGAATGCATGCGGTGCTTTTTGCATGTATGGAAAGCGCGCCACTGATAGCTAGATAGTCATACAAGAAACATATAATCAAAATAAATTAATTACAATGAATTGTGGACACTGAAAACATTTATTCCACACTTTCGGTGCAAACTTTCAGGGAATACATACATAAATGTAAGTACTTACCATTACTTTATTACCTATCTGAATATTAATATACATATCCCAATATGACATACATACACATGTAGGTTTATTGATAAGTATTAAATGAGTAACATGTAGATCTAAGTTATTTATTTTTACTTATCGTATCGAAACAAAAAAAAAAACAATCAAACTGATCTCCAGTACTGTGCAAAATGCACCGCACGTGAAGATGCGTCAAAAATATCCTCCATAGTGCATGTGACAGGGCACAATGAACACTCCAACAAGTGTGATATAGTCTGTGCTGCACCGCAGTCACACGCTCCAGGATTCGTCTTTTAGGAAACCCCATCGTTCTCTACTCTCACGGCAGTTTCCTTTACCAGATCTCAGTCGATTCAGGGTTTTCCATATCTTATGGACTAGTTCGCCTCCTGCAGCAAGGTGTTTTTGGACTACGATAGGTTTGCACATTTGCGGATCCTCCGCTCACCTGCGTAGACGGTCAGAGGGAGCAGGACCTGACAGTGAAGAGGAGGCGTTGAAAAGGATCGTCTAGAACTGAAGCGTTGTGGTGAGGAAACATGGTTAAATAGGAAATGTTTTGAGTCTGTCTCTTGTGAGGTTCTCTCACAATCGGTTGTTACACTCCGTCGAACATCCGGGGAAGCGATTTCTGCCAAGCAATACAACTTGTGGACTGGGGCTGGTTTAAGGCAGCCAGTTATCAGTCGGCATGTTTGATTCAGTGCTATATCTACTTGTTTCGCATGTGAGGAGCTTGCTCTGAGAAAAATACTAACATAATTTCACAACGAATCATTGGTACGTACTATCAGATTAGGGCCAGAGATAGCACAAACGATTCATAAGTACGAATCTATAATATTAACGTTTTGCAAACAAATTGTTGGTAAATTTACCAATTAATTGTAGCCATATTTTTTTTTTTTACATGGTACACAACAGATGAAAGACATATAAATATAAATATTGGTGATAAATTGTCTCAACATTTGTACATTGTTATTGATTGATTGAATAAAGTAGTATTTATTATTTTTATACTGTTAAATAAAAAATAAAATCTCGGTAAATTCTCTACTTCGAGAAATTTACTGAGAAATTTCTCGGTAAATTTCTTGAAAAATAATTTCTTGAGAATTCCCAACACTAGTAATATTTGACCAGTGTATCTAAGGTGGAGGCGGGTCTTAGTTCTACATCCTAGATTTAAGTGAATAATAGACCATTAAAGGATGACGTCACAGAAAAATCATTGAGGGGCATCAGGCGTCCCAACACAACAGACGATTACGGTGTAATATTAGGTGGAACGCCTAAAGAATACCTAATAATAAAAAAAAAACTGTCAGTGTCGATTTTGTTATTATTTTGTCGTCTGACTTTCTTTTTTTTCTCTTATGACATAACATCCTACAAGGATGATTTGCGCAATCTAACTGTTTGCCCCCTAAGCAAAAGCAAATCCACAGACAAGACCACGTGACCTTTAATGGTCTATAATGAAATGTTCAAATTTTTCAGGTGGAAATTATTTTTAATAATTGATAAATTATTAAAAAATGGACCCTGGATTCTACAATCACGATAGAGAGCCTAGTCCTAGAAAGCGGGCTAATATATTTTCCAAATTTACATATTGGTGAGTGCGTGCATGTCATACTTATTATATCTACAAGTATTTATTTATTCAAATATATATGTACGGCAATAAGCCTTTTACATGTTAGCATAATATAAAAACATTCACAGACATACGAGAACTATGACATAACAATGTGTAAAAAAGGATTTATAGTGTCGAAGATCAAATAGTATCTAACCATAAAATATTATAATAACAATATGAAATAATAATAAACAAATAGTAAAAAGTAGGTATAATAATGATATAATAACAGAATATAATGATACAATAAACAGAACTTAATAATAAAAATATTATGTGGAACAAAAGTGTTTGATTGTATGTTTGGTAGGTACGTAGTAAGTATACAGACACATAACAAATGATTATCTATATATTGTAATACTTGGTCGTTGTGTTTAAGGTCAGGTGGCTGAAGGAAATATTTGCAAAAGGATTTAAAAGAAAAATCGAACTGGACGATGTTTATGCTCCTCTCAAATCTCATGTGTCTGGTAGGTTGGGGGAGAGGTACCAGGAGATGTGGGACCAGAGACACTCACCTGGGAGACCAACTACACTTCTTAAAATCATTTTAAAAATTCATGGTCTCGAGTATCTCATAGTCAGCTCAATTTACTCTATATTCTTCACATTATTCAGGTATTTACAAAACAAATAAAAAAAATGCCTTCTTCAAATAAATAATTTCCTAATATTAACGAATTTAATCGCTCAATGCGCAAAATAATATTAATTACAACACATTGTAATATTACGTCTGAATTGTTGAGCAACAAAGATTATTACAATCTAACAATTATATTTTACTGTAGGTACTACCTACGAGTTACAATGATATAGCAGCTAAATAAAGCCAAAAGAAAAGGGAGGTATTCATGAAACATCGCTGATTGTTCTGATTCTTCAATACAGTGATAGAGTTCGTCACCCTCTTGAATGTGTTTATGTCACAATGAGAACCTGTATGTTCATTACACGCATTTAATTCACTGGCTACCCTATTTGTGAAAGCCATGATAACTGTTATATATGGAAAAAGAAAAATTAAGTCCGAAAGATATAATATGATGAACATAATAATAAAATAAAAGAATAAATTTCATTTCAGAGTTGTCCAGCCATTACTGTTAGGTATGTTATTATCTTATTTTACACCAGGCCAAACTGATATGACAAAGGAACGAGCATATATTTACGCCACGTGCCTTGTGTTAAGCATGCTCTTCAATGTATTCATTCTCCATCCATGTTTAACTGAGCTCATACACATTGCAATGAGGGCGAGAGTAGGATGTTGTTCTCTGATATACAGAAAGGTTGGTCATATTCATTTCCAGCACAGACTATTATTCAGTGCATTAGTATCGTGTTCTCAGGTAAGGCGGCGTGCCCTGAGGTCAGCGCAGAGTGCGGCACATGAACTGGAGGTTTCACAGAGGGGACACTTAACTGGTTACAGTGACCGCACTTTCTCTGTTTCTGCCCCTAATCTGTGGAACAGACTGCCTCTGGGGCTCAGATGTGCTGCCAACTTCCAGGCTTTTAAGAGGGACCTCAAGACCTACTTCTTCAAACTTTTTTTTTATCAACTGTGACTGTTTTGTTTATTGCATTATTTTATTTTTATTTCTGACGCGGATACATATTATTATGTACCTGAGATTATGTGTTATGTTTATGTATTTAAATTTAAATTCTTGACACAGACAACTTTGTTGAAGATAAAACATCATTATGTATAGCGTCCTTGAGGTGCTATGGCACTCTAAATACTCTCGGCTTTTATCATTATTACCCCAGGGGCTTAAACTCGCTGATAGATTTTGATAAAACGAGATTTTAGCTTCTCCATTTTCCCTGTTTCATTTTAAACAATGATTCAATGGATCGCTGTTATTGTTGCTGAATTGAAAAACAAATAAAGTCATTAACAATTTTTAAAATGAACATATTAATCTTCTTTTAAATTCAATATCTTTTATATCCATCACCACATGCCTGATCCCTTATGAGAAAGGCATTAAAATCAGAAAACCAAACCAACTTGTCCTTACTACATTTCTTTCAGTTACCTACCTCACGATCATCATTAGTAATAGGGTAATTACAAACAAACAAAAAACTGTAATTAACTATGTATCTTTGGTTTCAGTTGATGAAAATTGACCTAAACAGTGGAACATCCCGAGATGATAATCCCAGTGGACGAGTAATTAACTTGATGAGCAATGATGTCAACAGATTTGACATGTGTTGTTCTATGTTACTGGAGTTGGTGAGGGCCCCTCTTGAGGGAGCTATAGTAGTATACATCATGTATACAAGTGTAGGAGCATCTGGACTAGTGGGAGTAGCTTTTCTTCTATGTTTCATTCCCCTACAAAGTTAATATCAATTTCTTTAATTTATTTTGTTTCGTTTCACTTTTGGTATATTAAAATGCCTATTATCTAACTCCAGTAGAATTAATAATATAATATCAATATTATTGTATCACTAATCATAATTGTTTTTAGGTTGGTTAGCCAAACTTAGTGCAGGAATAAGAAGAAAATCTGCAGTGATGACAGACAATAGGATCAAGCTAATGAATGAAATTATACAGGGGATTCAGGTGATTAAAATGTATGCCTGGGAGAAATGCTTTTCTGGGATTGCCAATGATGCTCGACTGTAGGTAGCTCAAACAGAGATACTAAAATAACTCTTATCTTACATAGCTTTCCATTGTCTCGTTACAGTTTTTGGATAAATAATAAAAAGTCTTACAATTAAAAACTTTTCAGGAAAGAAATGTCATTGATTAAAAGAGTAATGTGGATAAGAACGCTCATAATTAGCTGCATAAAGCTTAATACAAGAATATCAATTTTTATAACCATTATAATGTACACAATTTTTGGAAATGTGGTGACGGCATCCAAAATATTCATCTTGTATTCTTTGTATGACCTCCTTAAAATGTCCGTTGTTGATTTCTTCCCAAATGCGGTAATGTTAACTCTAGACGCATATGTTTCAATACAACGCATTGAAGAATTTCTAATGTTGCCGGAAGTTCGAAAGTTACCTTTTACAAAATTTGAACACATCACTAATAAAAATTTTGAGTCTCCAGAAGGAGATGAAAATTATTATGAGACTGTTATTGAAAAAAATATTAAAAGCATCGAGACCAAAATACAGTTGAAAAGAAATGATTCTATCAAAGATATAGAAGAAGGTGATCTTGGTGTGCCTAATAATAATCTAAGTAGGATAAAAAAGAGAGGGGGTGTTACAATATCCAATCTAAATGCTCTCTGGAAAACAAACAATTTAGAACTGAACACACAAAAAGTTGCATTGGAGAATATTAACTTGAAAGTATGTACTTTTTAAATTTTCATAATATTCATAAAACCCAAATATAGTAAATAAATTATTAAGATAAGTATGAAGCAATAAGTTGAAGTTAATAAGTTCAATTTGTTGAAGGTATCTCCTGGAGAGCTAGTGGCGGTTGTTGGGCCAGTAGGATCTGGAAAAAGCACATTACTGAGAGCAATACTAGGAGAAATACAAACACAAACGGGCTCTTTCATTGACATTCATAACTCGGTCTCCTACTGCAGTCAACAACCATGGCTTTTTGAAGCTAGTATCCGTCAAAATATACTATTTGGACTTGAAATGGACACAGTAAGGTACTCAAAAGTAATAAAACTTTGTCAGCTGGAAAAAGAATTACAAATGTTTCCATATGGAGACAAAACAATTGTTGGGGAGAGAGGTGTGTAAAGTTAAAAAAATATGATACAATCATTTAATTAAGTACCTTTTATTTGTGGCTACTGCTTTCATCATGGATTCCAGTAATGATAGAATGAGTATTACGTTCTAAAAATTAATAAACAGCATGGCGATATTGCAACTGATTCCAGGTGTATCTCTTTCCGGTGGACAAAAAGCCAGGGTATCTTTGGCACGATGTATTTACAGACAAAGTGGCCTCTACTTACTGGATGATCCTCTATCTGCTGTAGATACTCATGTCTCTAATGCACTTTTTGAAATGTTTGGATCAGATTATTTTAAGACATCTGCTGTGATTCTTGTAACACATCAAATACAGGAATTGATTAATGTGAATAGGATAATTTTAATGGAGAGCGGAAAGGTGAAGGAAACAATGTTTTTATTCAAATAATTTTAAATACCTATCACAAAATCCTCTATAGACAATAGTTATTTTATTTTCAGATTGTTTTTGAAGGCAAATATCAGCAACTAGAGGATTTCCACTCCAATTTTACTAAAACACTATTTACAGAAAATTTAATGAAAACTGAATATCAGAATAATGAACAATCACTGGTAAGATAATGATGTAGAAATATATAATAATTAATTATAAGTGTGTCACCATCTCATTTGTCAGAGATTTGTGAGATGGAGACCAACAGTGAAAGACGAAAGAAATGAAGCTTTACAAATTGTCGTGTATATATATGTATATAGTTTTTGGGTACTCTACTTACAGTAGCCTTCAAAAAGACTTTTTAGTTGGTTTGGAGAAAGACCGTTGGCTTCTGCCCGACATTTCATGCAAGATTCAATCTGACATTAACTGGGAGGTTAGAAGGGTGGTGGCAGGTTTCTGCAGCGTGGTTGTTGTGAAGGCAACAGGCATCAACAAGCGACTCGCTGTCCATATATACATACATGGACAATTTGTGTAATGTATATGACAAAGTGTAATGCATGAAAAATTATGATGTCTGTGTTTTAGATTGTGAATACAAAAAATAAAATTCAGCAAGAGAATCTCAATTGTAAAGATAAACCAAAAGAAATGAGCTATGAAGATCATAAAGAACAAGTCAGGGATGGAGAGCTACAGCAGTCTGGAGCAGTAGGCACAAGAGTGTATGTGGAGTACATTAAATGTGGAGGAAATATATTTGCCAGAACTTTTCTTATAGCTCTTTTTATTTTAAGTCAGATGACATTTTCCACCAGTGATTTATTTCTCAGTTATTGGTAAGTAAAACATATCAAATTGGGTATTCACAAATTGGATGAAATACTTAATTATTAACAGACTATGAGATCTACAATTTAATAAATGAAACATTGTTTGGCAATGTAACATTCAAGTATTGATTTGATTAGCAGACTTATAATAGTGTTGATCTTAAATTATTCAGTTAAGAGATGTAGAATTCAAATTCTGTTATGCTATATTTTAGGGTTAATTTGGAGGAAGAAGCAAACATGGAAAACACAACTGAATATAAAGATCATTTCACAAATCAATACAGAGAATTATATGATGTATGGAAGAGACTCGATATAACAATTTTAGATAATTTATTCTACAATGACACAATCACAATATTTATAATTGAATTAAATAGGAAGACCTGCATCATTATTTATTCAGCACTAGTTGGTCTGAGTATAATTTTGATATTCAGCAAATTAATCGCATTTTTCTCTACATGTATAAATGCGTCTGTGAAATTACACAATGCTATGTTCATGTAAGTAATGTTATATAATAGGGCGCCGTATACCGCGTCTATCACCCGAAAATCCCAGCAAAAAGGTGCGTCTCCAGCTCTCTTTTAAAGCTCTCTCCATTCATCTCCTCTCGCAGACACAGAGGCAGCCTGTTCCAGCATCTGGGACCCGCAACACTTAACCCTCTATCTACAAAGTCTGTTCTATGTTTGTGGGTCAATTTCAACAATAAGTTATAACTGTATTTATTATTATAATCTTTCACTGTACATAATTACAAGATATTAAATAGGTGCCAAATTGAAACATTAATGGTTTAATGAATAGTTATGATCCATTAAATCTCATTGTGGAGAGGAATAAATAATTACATAAGTAAAATCTGCAAGAGCAAGTGAATGAGCATGTTTATTTGGGAAGTCTATTTGCGAAGGATGGAAGATATGATAAGGACATCGAAAGAAAAAAAGTCGCTGGTTCTAGAGTAATTGGTGCACTTCAACCCATTGTAAGCAATAGCAATGTATCGAGCATGGCAAAATTGCTGGTGCACAATACCATTCTGGTACCAACACTTAGTATGTAAGCTTGGAGTGAAACTTGGATGTTGTTGAAGAAGGACGAAAGTGGAATAAATGCTGAGGAGACTTGGTTGGTAAAACGTGAGATAGAGTGAAGAATAAGGACATCAGGAGAATGAGCGGGTAAGAGAGGAGTGATGTAGGCAGAATGCGTGTAAACAAATTACGATGGTTTGGACACGTTGAGCGAATGCACGATAAAAGAATGACAAAGAGGATGTATATATCTGAAAGGGGGGTGTGAGGAAGTGCGGATGTGCAAAAACCATGTGGCTTGATCACTTGGAACAAATCCTTAAAGACAGCCACGTGTTGAGTAAGAGAAATCGGGGTGCATGTATGAGAAACTGGATGAATGTAGAGGAAGCAAAATAAGTATGTAAGGATATATCTATATCGCATTCCGTTCTCTCTGCCTACCCCACCTGGGACACGGTGTGAGGGTCGGTGGCAATCTGTGCCATCCTCCAGCTCATATCTGGGTAAGACGTGATATCTTGTAACAGTGTAAATACAACCATGATCATCAATATATATTTCCATACCAAGTACTACTGGATAACCTATGTTTTCAAAGCAAATGCAATTAAAACCTCCATATTAAACAAATATATTATTTACACAACATCAATTTTAAGATTGTTGAAAAGGATGTGTGGTAAATGTCTGAGATATTATGTGCGTAACAGTGCTTTAGGAGAAGAATTTGGAATAGAATTTGGTGTAGTAACAAAGATGCAGGTTTGGGCATGTGTAAAGAATGAATGAGAGAAGAACGACTAAGAAAATATGTTTGGCTGAGAGGAATGGTGCTCTGAGACGTAGCAATCTGAATCAAATGACAAGACTATATAAGAAGCAAAAGGTGTATGCAAGGATATGAGGAGGTGGCACTCCATCCTTTCTACCTACACCACAAGGGAAGCCGTGTTATGGTATGTATGTTTTATAAATTGGTAATTATGTATGCTCCTTATTGTGCAATAAAGTTTATTATTATTAGTATGTATGAAATAAAGGTTGACAGTAAATTTTTGGAGCAAGTGAGTGAGTACCTATTTGGAAAGCTTGTTTACATGCGATGGAAGATGCGATAAAAATATCGAAAGACGAGAAGTGGTCGGTGCCAGAGTGAACTTTGACCCTTTGTCATGAAATATGTCTGTACTTGGCTAAATTGTTGGTGCACAATACCATTTTGGAACCAGTGCTTATATATGTAAGCAAAACTTAGACATGGTTGAAGCGTGACAAAAATGGAATAAATGCTATAGAAATGCAGTCACTGAAAATGGTTTGTAAAATGTAGTGTGATGGAGAGTGAAGAATGAAGATATTAGGAGAATGAGTAAGTTTCTTTGGCGAGCAAGTGGATGATGAAAGGAGGACAAAGAAATGTGAGGTGAGAAAGCACAGACGTCCGAGATCTACGTTGCTTGGCTATGTGGATCAAACTCTTAAGAATAGCCAGGTGGTAAGCAAAATCAGTACAAGTAGAGGAAGCGACAGAATGCAAAGATAGACTAATATGGCAACCCGTTTTCCTTGCAAACCTCACTTGGGATACGGCATGAATGAATAGATTTTAAATATTTATCACAAAGGTACTTTGTATTTAAGCATAATAAAAAAAATCCCTTTACTTTTTCTATTCAACAATAACAGTTTGCTTTCCTAATTCAATATTTATTTTTTATTGTTCATTGATTACAATACACAAAATTTCATAGAGAAATACATTCAAATCAAATATATACAAAAAACATTGAAAATATGTAAAAGATAATTAAAGTAATTAGTGAATTTATGTGAATGCATACATATTATATATTATGTTTCAATTTATAATTAATTGTCACAGGGGAATTACTCATACCACCATGTGGTTCTTTAACAATAATGCTTCAGGGAGAATCCTTAACAGATTCTCTAAGGATATGGGAACAGTAGACATGTTGCTGCCTCCAGCTTTGGTAGACTGCATACATGTAAGTTCTGGAAAATGTTTTGGTACTAACAACTCAATATTCCTAATTTAACAAATATCCTCAGTTCTTATATCTTCCTATTAAAATAATTGTTATCGTGTTCCAGTTTTTGTTAGAGACACTGGGTATTCTAGTTGTTGTTTGCATTGTGAACTATTGGCTCCTCATTCCAACATCAATCATAGCAGTGTTGTTATATGTTATGAGACAAGCATATGTCAGAACATCTAGAAGCTTAAAAAGACTTGAGGGAATAAGTAAGCTATAAAAATAAATATAAAACTCTAGTAAAAATTTTCTTCTGCGTAAGTTTTCGAGTGTCCTGTAAAAGGCAGGTGTTCGAAAAATTAAGACATTTTACATCTTAAATTCAGCGATGAGGTTTGCCACCCATCCTGAATGTCTTGATTTTATATTGGCACGAAGAGGAAAGTTTGCATGTTTCTTACATGCAGCTGATCTGCTGGCTACCCCACTTGTGGGATATGCCGTGATGGTATAGTATAGTATAGTATAGTATAAAAATTTATATCAATACAAACTAAAAAAGCAAGAATTAATAACAATTTTAGCGTAAATTTATGTTTTGTCTTTTTTTTGTTGATTGAACACTTTTTTCCATAGGTAGATCTCCAGCATTTACACATGTAAATGCCACAATATCTGGTCTGGAGACAATAAGAGCGTCTGATGGATCTGCCGATATTCTGAAAATGGAGTTCGACAGGCATCAAGACCTTCATACTAGTGTGTGGACTCTTGTCATAAATGGATCAAGAGGATTTGCTTTCTGGATGGATATTTTATGTTCTTTATATCTGGCAGCAGTAACGTACAGTTTCCTTCTTTTCTCTAATGATGGTAAATCTATCTCACATTCAATGCTTATTAATCTCTAATCTTACCTAATAATATTTATATAAATACTATCATTAAATTTCACACAGTAAATATTAATCCTGGTTCTTTGTGATGGCTCATTATATTTTAGATACTTTTGGAGGGGGAGTTGGATTAGCAATCACGCAAGCAATGGGACTTGTTCTCATGTGCCAAAGTGGAATGAGACAAACAGCTGAAGTAGAAAATCAAATGACATCAGTAAGATAATATTATTATGTTTTCAAATAGATATTAATTTATGGGCAACTGATTAAGACACGGTTCAACTATTACATATCCTATATATAAATTAACTACAGCTCTCTTTAAGAAAAAACTATGATTTTATTACGATATAGGGTGGTCGGGTGGTGGGTATAAAACTTTGAAGAATCTTTACTAATTTGTTAGCTTGGCAAAAGGACAAAGAGAAATGAAAAAAGAATCAAATGGCATTTGGATCAGACTTGACATTTTTTGGGAAGTATATAATTTTTTTATTAGTTACCCAGATGGGTAGGTAAGTATTAGAATGATATCCACACCAAATGATTCGAAACTCATAAAGAATATTACATATATGAAAATGTTTAAGTAATAATAGCTAAGGTTTGTTAAAAAATTAAATAAATTACAAAAATACATTTCTTAAAATAAAGTTGAGTTCTGTATTACATATTATATATGCATTAAAGGATTTACCTGCATGCTGAGAAATTGAAAAGAAAATTGCACCCTGTATAAGATATTTTAAATATTTGATATGAATTAGAATTGGAGCTTACACACAATCCACATACAATATCCCCAACTTGATTACATTTTGATGGTAATATTATATCAATGTGTATATTATGTATATTATATTTTTCAGGTGGAAAGAATTTTAGAATATACTCATTTGCAGCCTGAGACACTACTAGAAACAAGTGAACACAACTTTCGAAAAAAATATCCCAAAATAGACTTAAACATTTGGCCTAACCAAGGTATGTATTTATCATATTACTTTATGAGTATATTTTATTACTTTATAATTATATTATATACCAGCATATTCTAAATGAACTATTATATTTTAACTTCTACTACTATATCATCACGGCATATCCCACAAGTGGGGCAGCCAGCAGACCAGCTGCATATAATAAACATGCAAACTTTTCTCTCTGCGCCAAAATGAAATCAAGATATTCAGGATGGGTGGCAAACCTCATCACCAATTTAAGATGTTAAATGTCCTAGTTTTTTTGAACACCTGCCTTTTACAAGACACTCGAAAATTTGCGGAGAAGAGTGGGATACCAATTCTCCACCGGTCCCTCCACAGGATTTATTTATATTTAAAATATAACTGTGTAAACTATCTTTTCAGGAAATATAAAACTTAAGAATATGTACCTAAAATACGACAAAAATGAGAATGCTAAATATATATTGAAGAACATAACATTTGAAGTAAAAAGTGGTGAGAAAGTTGGGGTGGTGGGAAGAACTGGTGCAGGGAAGTCATCTATTATAGTGGCTATATACAGGTCAGTTAGTAAATGTGGCAAAATAGTTAGAGCGGCTGATTAGAAGTATCATGCAGACCTGTCCATAATTTGGTATCTAGCAAATACTTAAGTTCAAATTTCATTGGATTTTAAAATATTAAATTGTGAGAAAAAATTGGAAGGTTAGAATTCTTGTGCTTAAACAATTTTTTCAAGAGAAACATTTTCCTTAACATTATTATTCTAAGTCATTTATATTCCACTTTTATATACCTATTAGTTAAATAAACACCTATGTATTTACATTAATAGTTTCTGTTTCACAGAATGGCAGATGTAGAGGGCGAAGTGATCATTGACGAAGTAGACACGAGTGATATTGGATTACATGATCTTAGATCACGAATGAGTATTATTCCACAAGAACCAGTTTTCTTTAGCGGAGAGCTACGAACTAACTTGGATCCTTGGAAACAATACACAGACAGTGAGATCTGGACTGCTTTGCAAGAAGTTTGTATACTGTAACTTGATATATATTTCATAAATTATGTATGCACACCCATGTGTTGTATCATGTTTTAACATCGCAGGTGGAGCTTAAAAACTTTGTATCAGAACTACCAGGAGGGCTATCCTCCAAAGTATTCAATGGTGGTTCTAATTTCTCTGTTGGCCAGAGGCAATTATTTTGTTTAGCGAGAGCAATACTGAGAAATACTAAGATATTACTGATGGATGAAGCTACAGCTAATGTTGATCATGAGTAAGTTGTAATTAAATACAAATATTATTTCAATTATCAAATAACAAGTATGATTTTGATTGGATATTAAAGTAAATAATTTGTTGAAACTAAAATTAATGCATATCACAAGAAATAGTAAAAGCTTATAAAAATAAAACAATAACAGTAAGTCTCTAATTAAATTGAGTTTGTTAATGTTTAAGGACTGATCAACTGATACAAAAAACAATAAAAAGCAAATTTTCTAATAGAACAGTCATTACAATAGCACATAGGCTGTATACAGTCATGGACTCTGACAAGATCATAGTCATGGATGAGTAAGTACACATCTACCAAAAACTTTTTATTGCAATGCAACACAATACATTGATTGGTTATTATATTTCACGACTAACTTGAAATATTTCAGAGGCCAAGTAGTAGAAATTGGGCATCCGTATTTGCTGCTGCAAGGTCCATCTTATGAACATAATGATCCAGATTTGATTATCAACGGAATGTTTAAGTCTTTAGTCGAGCAAAATGGTGATCAAGCTTACTCAACATTTGACAATTTAGCAAAAGAAGTAAGAACTTATTAAGACTTAGTGAATACTTAAAGAGTAGAATACAAAACTAAGAAGTGTTTTGGTCGGTATCTGATGCAGATTTCACTAGTTAAGCTCAAAAATATCCTATGAGCAAGGGCTTTTTGAATATGTTCTTTACGATGGGGGTAATTCCTAAATTTTAACTGTTTTTAAAAACTAATGTTTTTATTAAACTTCAACTGTTATATTATAACACTAATGTTCGGGTTGGCTGGAAGAAATCGCATATGCGATAAGCCCGCCTTTTGGTAGTTTATTGGAACAAAAAACATGTACACATTATATATTGATGCCAATAAAGCTTTATTTATTTATTATTATTATTAATGTTTAAAAACAGTTATTTTTTTCTTGGGGAGGATAACTTCCCACTTTAATAATAATTTTCAATACTTTAATAATATTTTGTACCTAGAGAATCATGCCTAGATACCAGGCGTGTGTTTTCCATACATAGAAATATACAACGTGTGCCCTAAAATAAATGTATAATCTTAAAAATTGTGTAATATAGTAGTGAAGAATATCATTTTAAGATTATTTATGATTTTCTTACTACTAAAGTAGGTATGCCATTTTTAAGATTTATTTATTTATTTCAGGGCATGCAGCTAGATACAGCCTTGCCTACAAAAACTGATCTATAAATGTTTAATTTAGATATTTTACTTTATCTTACAGAATTATCAAACAAAAATGGAATCTAAATTTTAGCAATGAATATAAACTTACTCTAAGACGGAGTTTATGATGTACCAAGGATATCCAGAGGGTGACATCATCATTTCTCACACAATGGGTGTTGGTCATCCTAAAATGAAAAATATTTTACTGCTTATTTACATGTAATTAATATCAAAAGTCTAGATACTTTATAATATAAAATATGTATCTAATATTAGGTACCTACATATTAATATAACCAATAGGATAATAAATTTATACTAAAGAAGTAATAACTCTAAGGGAGAGTAAATATTTAAATAATTAAAAATTTATGACAATTATTAAAACTATTCAATCGGAAGACCCAGATTCAATTTCACACGTTGCTGACTTACTCTACCTTTATGACACAACAACATGGGCGTATTTGGATTTATTTCACATTCAGATTCACATTTAAAATGAAAGACATAACATATAAAAAAATGTCATCCATTCTGTTAAAATTTAGTATAATATTGAGAAAATGTTCGTGGTTAGATGGAAGAAATCGCTTTATAGAGATAATCTCACCACTGCATATCGTCTAAGTTTTTTTTTAAATTTTATATTGTTTTGTTAACACTGTTATATAATGATGATGTGCAAAAAGAATAAATAAATTAAAAGAAAATGTTCATAAGTAAATTGTGCTTGTTTGGTACAATTATGTATTCATTTGTAAACAATCTTAGTCAAACTATAAGTATCCTGGTGTCAGGATTGGGGTGTCAGCCATCAGAAAGGTTCTAATTTTGGGTGTCATAATTAGGGACAATCATGTTGACATAAAAATAATAAAAAACATTCTCAATACTCATGAAAAAATATCTGTCATTTGTACTCTAGTATACATTTAATAACTTTTAAAAACAAAAAAGTTACAAGTATCAAAAATGGGAAAAATGAGCTATTGGGCATATTACCTTAATAGAATTTCAACTAATTATTATGACAATATGATATATTTAGGGCCAATATTATAAATATAAAAGTCAATTAGTTGAAGTTATTTTAAATTGTTCCTAAATTTGATATAACTACTCGGTTTACAGTATTATAAACATCCGTTAATCTTATTTCAATAAAATGTTTCCGTCGGCTCTAACTGGCCGACCGACCAGGGATTAGTTTTTGGTAATTTGAGGACTTGTATTGCTGTCTCACTATTTACCTAAAGAGAGAAAGAAATAACAATAGATGAAACTACGCACAAGTTTTATTAGGATATATTCTCATAGCATCGCTGTCATTTACTGTTTATTGTTTATTGTAAATCATTCCCCATAGGCCCCTTACAGGACACTTGGGTTCATCATAATTACACAGGATAAAAAGAACAACATTAAAAGAATACAAAGTAGTAAGGCATCAAAATCGAGACAAAACAATGAAAATTGAGTAAAAAAGTTGCCGAACATAATATTATAAATTTGAACATAAATAATAATTATATAATGGGAATAAAAATAATAATAATAATGCATTTTTCAGTACTAGAAGGATGTAAAGAGTCCCCTTAGTACCACGTCTTTAGTACAATATTTAATTTTTTAACAAAAGAAACAGAGAGGAAAGACGAATGACACACATTACACTCAACAATATTATGTTATAATATATTTTTCAACACTAGCAGGATGTAAAGAGTCCCCCTAGTGTCATGTCCAAAGTACAATATTTATTTAATTATTTATCAGATAAATCACAAGAACAAAAGTCAACGATGAGTCATACACATGATATAAAGGCTGGTAAGCTATAAATTATGAGTCAGTCGGTTTGATAGCCAATATCTCTTCGATAGTATAAAAGGCGTTGCCAACAAGATACTTTTTAATCTCTCGCCTGAAGGACAGAATATCCAGTGTTTTGAATTTTTTTTGGTAGGTTGTTATAAAGTCGAACGCTCACACAGATAAAACTCTTGGACACTTTAGTTAACCTGTGTTCAGGAAGGCGTATTAACTCTTTCGTTCTTATGTTGTAGTCATGGTAGTCAGAGTTAAAAGGTGTTTTGTCAATATTTTTATGTGCATACAACAAGCATTCAAGAGCAAATGCACATGGAACTGTTAAATTTACTCATTTGTTTTTGTGTAAATTATGAGATTGTTGGGTGAATATTTTATCAATGGGGAGCAGGTAAATAAAAGGGGCAGACAAGATCTTATGTGACCACTGATTAAAAACAATGGGTACAGTAGGCAAAAATATTTCTTTTTAACTGATTGTAAAAAAAGTTTTATAATACAGTGACTAGTAGAATATACAAACAGATCGCCATTTTTGTAAAGTGTTGATATACCTCCAGATATTAGGTTCCTCGTTTATAATATCGGCCCTTAGTATGTACCTACATACCACACTTGTTCAATTTCAGTGATCCAAAATAAAAAGTTATGAACAGGCGTTTCATCTTAGCGATCGTTAGATCGCTAGCAATGATGGATGAAAGCGATTACAAACCGACATAATTTTGATAAAAAGATTTCACTAAATTTCAAATTAAAAAAATTCACTAAAAAGACCATAAACAAGTTTTATCGTATAATTAGTCTTTGAATTTGTATTGAATGTCATAATCATGGACAAAATTATCATGCTGTCGAAAATTATACTAATTTGTTTTTATTTTTGAATAGGTAAGTGTAATATTTCATTTTTTATTTATTTAATTATTTTTTTTCAATTCACATTCAATGAGCAGGTTTGACCTGACACTCTGGATGATCATCCAAATGCAACATGAATGCCACTTTACATAGTTTGATTTTTAAAAGACAATTTAAGTAGGTGCATTAGCAATGTACCTATTGTCTTACAACCAACCAACTGGATGCAAAATTTGATCGGCTGCATGACCGATTTTTTCTTTGAATTACCAATCTAGTATATCTTTGATTATATTACCTTTCCTTCTCATCTAGGAGTGAGTGACAGTGAGGACCTGAGAGTTCGGCCGGTAAAGTATAGACTTATCTGTATTGGAAATTTGAAAAGTGATTATGGGAAAACTGTAGACTCGAAGTTTGAATGTAAGGGAAACGTAAAATGGACTGATTTTGTGTGTACACCATGGTTTAAATTTGAAATATTGAGATGAGTCGCTGCATGATGAGTTTAGTGACCCATAAATGCCAATATTATCTTCTTGATTGTCAACCAAATAACGCGGCCCCGCAAAAACGACGATTTCGATTATTATAAACATTTTTTTAGAAGTAGTCACAAATTTCAATTAAAATACCACTATAATAATGAACATTCATGGTGGTCACGATCCTCAGCATTGAGGGACCGACTTAGAAGAAGAATAATGAACAAGCAAATGTGACACACTTATGACACTGACATTTCTGCTGTCAACGGCAATTGGCAATTAATCCTTCCATTAAATTACAATCTGGGTACTCCCAGTTTGCACCCAGAAAAATAAATGCACCTAACTTCTAACTTGCTTTTTTAAACATCACTGTGCTTCCCATTATACTTTATTAGGCAGTCCACTCCGGAGTGATTTGTGCCATCCTGTTTAGTTGAAGTTAAACCTAGCTACAGAAGTGATAAGAATAGTCTAGTCTTATAAATCAGATTTTTGTCATGGTACTTCAGGTACTTAGAGATTTGATTAAAGTTTCGAGACGACGAGAGGAGACTCAGGGAATTGCCAGGTAGTGGGTCTTCGGCTGGAATATAATGAGCTACAATCCATTGGATTGGTCTGCAACGAGTTTGGACTTTCTTCTCCACTCCTCCCTATTCTCAGCGGGTCTCTTCAACTCCATGTATGAGCCACAGCTCATGTCCCTCTTCAGTTGGTCCATATAGGCGTCTCTCGGTCGGCCTCTGCCATTTGTGCCTTCGGTCCTACCCTCTGCGATTGCGATGAGCAGTCCTGGGTGCCTGATGTTGTGGCCAATTTAGTTAGCTCGTTGTCGGCAGATTCTTTTGAGGAGTTGCCTTTTTTCGCCAACCCTGGTTAACACTTCTCCGTTTTCGACGTGTTCCGACCAATGAATCTTCAGCATGCGTCTATAGCACTACATTTCAAATGCCGCTAACCGTCCGCTTTCAATCTTGCTGATGGTCCACGTCTCGCAACCATATAGCAAAATGCTCCACACAAAGGCTTTAGTAAGAATAGACAAACGGCTTCAAATAGGCTTACACGGCAAACGGCTTCAAATAGACAAATAGGCTTCGGCTGGAATAGACAAACGATAATGCTTGTGCAGTGAACTTTCAAGCAGCAGATGATCGATGGTCTGAATTTTTCCACACTCATAGTATGGGTCTGGCAAACAAAACTCCCAATCTGTGTAGATGTTGTGACACCAAACAATGGCACTTTGGCGCCCCCCATGGGGGGCCCCGGCCCGAAAGGCCGCGAGCTCAGACATAACCTGACAAAAAAATGTAAAAATTGTAAATTTTATATAAGTAGGTAGGTACCTACTTATCAAATTCAAGTTAGATACAACTTAAGCCCATAATATTCAAATTCATATAAATAACACTTTTGCGTAGCAGATAGGTCGGAGAAAAGATTTTTATTTCTTATAAATTTGTACTGAAGGGCCCCCATTAAATGAATTTACCGCGGGCCTTAGATGACATAGTTACGCCACTGCAAGAGACACCTACACGGATCAAGTGAGGAAGAACCTATGTATAGGATGAACATGAACTGTGAAAAAACGGAGATTCAAAGAGACTAGCAGAACATAGTGAGGAATGGAGAAGAAACCCCAAACTCGTTACAGACCAATCTAATGGATTGTATTGTAACCTATTATATAGATCTTGCAGTAAAGTTGATTTTCCTACCAAACCAAAAACCGTACCGTTTGAGATAACGACCATAGAAAAAGTTTCACTTCTCACTACAACGTGGGGTGAAAAACATTAGCCTACAAGCTACAAGATTGACTGGCGCCTGATTAACGCAAAATAAAATGTGACTATGTACATAAAATTGCGTGGTATAAAGGTATTTCGTGATTTTTATCTACTACTACTACTACTACTATACCATCACGGCATATCCCACAAGTGGGGTAACCAGCAGACCAGCTGCATATAAAACATGCAAGCTGTCTTCTCCGTGCCAACATAAAATCAAGACATTCAGGATGGGTGGCAAACCTCATCGCCGAATTTAAGATGTAAAATGTCTTATTTTTATTTTTTTATTAATTTTTATTTTTTTTAAATTGTTATTAATTTCGTGAAAATCAAGTTATTTTAAGTTAATTTAAAAAGCAATAAACAATTACCTATGCGTTCTTTTATACAAATATTTTTTAAAAAGTTACAAGAAAATATTTAAGGCTCTTCTGGCAATTATTATTCTGTGATCTACATTAGAGTGATGCTGTTATTCAGAAGACTTAACGTATTTGACCAAAGAGCAACTGAGTATTCGCTTAGATCAGTGGTTCCCAAAGTTGACTGGGCTTCGACCCATCTAATGAAAATTTTCTATCTTTAGACCCACCCTTTTGCTGTCTTAGAGAAGAGAGGGCATAAATATTGGTAATGCCGAGATTCCCTAGTAGCGAGTCATGGAACTACTTAATGCTCAGGGCCCACTCAATATTCGCTCGCGACCCACTGGTGGGTCACGAGTCATAGTTTGGGAACCACTGGCTTAGATAAAGATTCGCTTAGAAATTAGATTAGAAATAAATTTGCCTCTTAGTTTATCACCTGGTTATATTATTCTTTTCATTTCTGGTTATTTCATTCATCTTGACTTGAACAAATCATAATTTGAACTTAACAATTTTAGAGGCATTTAATATTAATTAGCCTAATTTTTAGGAGGAGGGGGGGGAGCTACTCACTTCGATACCGATTCTCCATGCTTTAATACTTTTAGTCTACTTACTTCTGGAGAAGCTGCGTGTCTCCCTCCCCTTTTTCATAGATATACCCCTATAACAAATTGAATATTTGTTAACGGAGACTAAAAATAAGTCCACGCATATGATAGTAGAAATAATAATAAAAACCTGCAACCCCTCCCCTGGGTACGCCTACGCGTATGTATTTGGTAAATCATTATTGACATCCGAATCAAGTCATTATAATAATTCAATAAGAAACATAGCAGGTATCTATTTGTATTATTATGTAAGAGAGAATGTAATATGATTATTTACTTTCATACGTAATAGAGCGAATGATGACGTGTGTGTATGAAAATTGTGCGATTAATGGATTGAGAATGAATGCAAAAAAGACAAAAATCATGGTGTTTGAAAGAGGAAGTGAGAGAACAGTATGCCAGGTAATGATTGACAACGAAGTGTTAGAGCAAGTTGACGAATGTGTGTACTTAGGTAGTTTGTTCACGAGAGATGGGAAGTGTGAAAGCGATATTGAAAGGAGAAAAGTTGCTGGCAATAAGGTAAATGGTGCAATCCGACCAATAATTGCAAATAGAAACATATCCACCACAGCTAAAAGGTTGGTGCACTCTGCTATCTTAGTGCCAACACTTATGTATGCAAGTGAGACGTGGACATGGTTAAAAAAGGATGAAAGTGGCATAAATGCAGTGGAAATGAGATCGTTGAGAAGGATGTGTGGCAAGAGTCTGAGAGATCGTGTGCGTAACAGTGATATACGAAAGGAATGTGGAATGAAAGTTGGTGTAATAACAAAGATGAATGTAAATAAGTTAAGATGGTTTGGGCACGTGGAAAGAATGAATGAGGATAGAATGACTAAGAAGATATATTTGGCTGAGAGGAATGGTGCTCGGAGACGCGGACGTCCGAGGATTAAATGGCAAGATCATTTAAATCAAATCCTACAGGACGGTCACGTGTTGAGCACATTGAACAGGAGAGCATGCATGAGGAATTGTATGACAGTGACGGAAGCGAAAGATGTATGCAAGGATAGAAGGAAGTGGCGCTCGATCCTTTCTGCCTACCCCGCGAGGGAAGCGGCGTGATGGTATGTATGTATGTATGTACTTTCATACAATGCGATTAGTATCTGGTTACATACATCCAGAGCTCGCAAGTTTTTATCCACGCATTCATCCATCTCAACTTTGACTTCCCATCACTTCTTCTGCCACTGGGCTTTGCGGAGTGGGCACATTATTTTTATCCTCAAGCCTATGTACTACCTTCCTATAAATATATTATCTACTCACGTAGTACGTAGTGCCTAAATATTATGTGCACAACACTGTTGGAAATACCTATTAGTTTATAATCACTATTTTGATGGAAGTAATCACTATATAGAGGAAAAATCGCTCGCCATTGTATAAGAGGTTTTTTCTTGTAATAATAGAAAAAGTTAGTAAAAAATACTAAACATTATTTGTTTTACGTGAGAATATTTTTGACGGAAGCAGATTTAGAGAATTAATTAAAAAATATAACAGTCCCCGGTAAAGAATAGGTAGGTACCTCCCACTCTCCCATTCTGTAAATTTTTGAGTGTCGTTTAAGAGGCAGGTGACGACATGGTATGCCACCCAGTCTGAATGTCTTATACTTATTACAAGCAGTTAGTCATGCAGCCCACCCCACCCGTATGTAGGTGGGTACTGGGTATGTGACACTACTAGCTACATGTATAATGTACATACCTACATGATAATATATTATAAAGATCAGGTATGATTATAATAATATTAACCCTGGTAAATATAGTACGGTCTATAGAAAAGTGAGTAAGTAGGTTTTATAGATAATAAGTATTCATAAGTAGGTCATGATATGCATATAAAACTTGTCCTTGGCACTGTATATTGGTATATTAGGTATATTATAATAGGTAGATAGCTACCTGAATATGTATAATAGCCATCTATAGGTTCACATACTACAGTAATAACTATCACAGTTGTATAATAATAGATATTTTTTAAACACTGCCGTAAGGGTGCTAACACAAAGAAAGCGGGTTACCTGCTTTCAGACGCCTGCGTCTACCGGCGCCGAGAATGTTTACATGCATTTCAATGGACAGCAGGAACGCCGATTGCGATTTACTTTGCCGGCGCTTACCGGCACTTATCGGCGCTGGCAACCTGCTTTCTTTGTGTTCGCACACTAAGGCAACTAACCCGCCTTTTGTGCAATTATTTTATGGTGCAATGATGTTTATTTTATTTTATTTATATCATGGAATTGTATCATTGGGTTAAATATTATTACCCCCTATTCTATATTGATTCAAACTGAAATAAGAACGTTCCTAAATTTAATAATTAACGTCACTTAAACTAAAATTCGTATTTTATATGATATTTTAGAGTTTACAGAATACCAATGTGCACTAACTAAAATTGAAACGTTCCTATTTTAGTTAGTGCATACTAAAAATAAAATAGAATAGGGGCTATTATATCTACTTAAAATGCGAATATCTATATATTTAGGTATTAACCCACTTGAGTACCAACTTAAAAATACAAAGCTCCTTTTGATGAGTGAATCGACTGTTATATTTTTTTTTTATTTTCGTTAATATGGGTACAGTAGGCCCTTGGCAAATAGGTAGGTACATAATTCATTATCTGTACCTACCTTGTTTAATTAAAATTATTCCCAGCATAGAAATAATGGATAAATACCTGGTAAATTAATTCCTTAACACCTATGCTTAGCACTTATTAAGAAATTTTGAAAATAAATATTTTTTTCATTCTGAAAAAATGACCGCAGTTCGTGAACAAAATGGTACAAAACATTGTATTAGAGAAAGAAGATTCCAAGAATCATGAATAAGTAGATACATAGACATACTAGATTTGCAGCGCGGAACATATTTTCGGAATTTTTGTGTTCCAACATCGATGACCTTCAAGCATTAGCAATGTATTGTCTTACAACTAACGTCAGTATAAAACTGGATGCAAAATTTGATTGGCTGCATGAGCGATTTTTTCTTTGAATTACCGATCTAGTATATCTTTGAGTAGATACATACTCGTAATAGGAAACACCGTAGCTACCTACCACAACCCTCAACTCAGAAGTGTTAATAATTAATGTGAGTAGGTATTATATTAAAGCCTATATTAAAGCCTAAATGCCCTAGATTAGAATCTAACATCAATAAGATTACTTGTAACAAAACATTTGATACCTCTGGACATAGGTTTGTACCTACTTTGTTTCTTGTGGAATACCTTTAGTATTTGAAACGAACAAATTAATAACATACCTAGATGAGTAGATAGGTAGGTATGCACCTTCTGTGTGCTAGGCGTTTCACATTTTTTTGTCTCACTTATAATGCATATTAGCATTTACCTACGCGAAATAGGTAGATATGTTTATGCACATGATTTTTATTAGGTAAGTATGTAGGTAATAATTAGAAAATTGTTTATATTACCTATTCCAATTGTTTAACCGTTTAACCTTCATCTCATTTCGAATAGGTAGGTACCCATGTAGCGATATCATATATTAAGTATTACAATATATAATGTAGGTAAATACACGCATGATGTATTTTAACTACGAAGGCATCAATATTTATTGCATAATATTAATATCTACATAATTTGTGTGATATCTAGTCAGACATTTTAATATTATCATCTATTTAAAACTGGGTTGCACTTACATACATCGTGATGTAAAAAACTACATTATGAATGTATTCAATATTAAATATTATCGTTATTATAAATTATTATAGTTGCGGACGGTGAAATGTAATTCAAATACTTGACAGTTACCTGCTCACTATAATTTAGGTACGTGAAACGAGTGTCATTAGTGCACTGGATAATATGTAATATACCTATGCATAGTAGGTATGTTGTAATTATCTTATTTTATTATATCTACATATATAACACGTTACTATGTATGTATGTGACTATGATTTGTGTATTTAGGTAGGTAAGTATCTATATATATGCATTTAGCCAGAGAGCATAGTAAGTATATACAGTATACCTTTATATAATTATATATAGCTATCTACACAGTATTGCAGTCATTATCTGCATATTATTATCGAGATGCAGATGCAGCTGTCCTGCAGTGTAATGTACCTAACTACAATATTATTATTTGGCTTGATTTACAGACGCACACATATCTAGTAATTATTATAATCTCGCTTTCCAGAAGCGACTCATTCGTTATTTCAGCAAACAATACCTGCACGTTGTGTATGAAATTAGTTTTTAAAATAAGATTTATTCAATATCAGGTATCTTGCTAATAATATATCGAAACCATCATTCGAACAATGATGGTCTCGATAGAATACTGGAGGCTTATTCAAGGATTTATAGAAAAAATAATGAGGACAAAAGAGCACGATGAGAATCAGGAAGGAAGATCATAAGACAACACCACGTTTCTGGGTAGGCAGAAAGGCAGGAACCGAGACGTGGTAGAAGATTAGAAGATGAGGGGTTTTAGCCGGTTGGAGTCCGGCACTACCTGGTCAGAAAGGCCGGGTGTCCATGACTAGGATTTCCCCTCAAAAAAAAGGTATCTTGCTAATGTAATTACAGCTCGTATAAAATAAAAGAACAGTTAATACTTAGCTCTGCTGATAGGAAAGGAGGGAAGGAAACCAAACATGAATTTAAATAATTTTTATATTCAAATTTTGAACGTGAAGATAGCTATTATGGAATGAAGATAAATAGATATAGAGAGGGAGTACATTGTATTATAAAGTAGATAGTTTTATTAAATTGACGAAGATTTTAAATAAATGAACTGAATATTACTGATGAAAGAAGACTCTGATGTGTTGTTGAATGTCAAGAGTGGATTAATGATTTTGATAACATAATATTCTGTATGAAGGCAGTATGGGCATCCAATAATAATAATATCCTCTGAATGTCTATGTAATGAGAGTGATGTAATTAATAAAGGTACCTACCTACCTAACTACCAGTTACTAATCTTCAATATTGGTAAGTAGGTAGGTGCGGGCAGGCAGTTGTTACCCTGTAAGTAGTTAATTATGCACGCATGAGAAAGTTGTTTTGTTTGTGATACAGTTTTACATCACCCTGTTTTAAATTTGTTTTTTTAAATACATGAGATGTCCTCTCAGATATTCAGTATTTTCAAAAGCGCAAAACATCGCGCTTGTTTGCGATGATATAAACAAACATTATTCTTTCTCTCTCTATAAATCGTATCATAACTCGAAATTATTTACGAATAATTACATAGTTGTGTTTTGTTTTGTATATTACTTAATAATTCGTATTTTAATTTCAACATGAAAATGTTAACAATGCATATGGCTTTAACATGTTTTGGTTTTGTGTCCTGCGAAAATTATATCTTCGATAATGATTATAAGTTTCCCGTCAACCTAATAAAAGATGATTCAATAGAAAATGTTAAATCATTTAATACGAAACAGTACTGGGGTGCCGGTAGTCTAGGTTCCCATCGCCCCCCAGCACCTGTGATGACATATGCCGTTCTTCCGGAGTACGATGAACTTGGAACTGGTTATATTGAGTGCGGAACAAGAACTGTAGAATTTTCTCATCGAAGAAATGCGAAAATTATTGGAGGATTTGAAACCCCTTACGGAGCTTTTCCTTGGCAGGTATTAAGATGTGCTTACATTTTGTATATAAATAGGTATATAATTATAGTAATTAGTATGTTTGTTTCAATACCTAGATAGTTTTTTCTCTACTCTTGAAGACAGCATTTCACTCATTTTCTTCCAAGTAGGTAATTTATGTACCTATACAAAGTACCTATACAATATTGATTTCCTGTATCTGGTAGGTAGATACCTATGTTGGTACTCACATTTACTTCTTGCAACTTTTTAGTTGCTTTCTATTGGGAATATACCCTTTTAGTGCTAGCGACTTGAATATTTTGGTATTTATACTACTACTATACCATCACGGCATATCCCACAAGTGGGGTAACCAGCAGACCAGCTGCATGTAAGAAACATGCAAGCTGTCCTCTTCGTGCATAAAATTAAGACATTTTTTTACATATATTTTGGTATTTATTAATTTTGAAAATGCTTTGCTTGTTAAAAAAACTTATTCAATTTTGTAAAAATAACAATTTATAAAAAAAATAACAGAATACCTTGTTTATTTCTGAAAAGGTTACTTAATGTAAAAAATCATAGCAATCAGTAGTTACATAATCATGTCAATGGGTATACCGGCAAATGAATCGCAAACAAATAAAAACCATATCAAACTCTTCAAAAAAGGAAACAGTGTTATATTATTAGGTACTTGTTTGATAATATTATTTTGCTATGTACTCATTGCTAATGTGTTTGTGTGGGTACTTTTGTTATATGTTTTTCACAATTCGTTGTTGTTTTATTGTATTTTTTTATGTTAAAGGCTTATATAGCCGTTCACTGTGTAAATAAATAAATAAGGGAAGGTAATTATTTTTTTCATGATGATGATATGAGAGGTAATATCTTTTTTCTTTTCTACGCACCCGAAATTGAGTATTTATATTCTCGATGAAAACGTTTCAGGTGGAGATTAAAATTTATAAGGTGGATAGCCAAGAATATGAACACCACTGCGGGGGAGCTGTGGTCGGATACAGAAGTGTCATTACAGCTGCACACTGCTTCGATAAGGTAGGTTATTTTATTTTTATTTTTTTTATTTTATAGCTTACGCAAACATACAGTTATTACAATACATAGGTAATACAAATAGATAAAAAAAATTGGCACATAAACCAGCAAAGTTTGCTAACACATTACAAAAATAAATCTTACCAAGTACCTACCTACATACTACAGTGAAAGAAAAAAAAGAACATGATAACTTTAAAGATATACTGCCGGGTCCGAAAACCCGCCAATCATGCGCATACATCATAAAGATAAAACCTACAGTAAGGGAAGGATTAGGGACAGAAACGGTTAGGGGAAAGGAAGACATCAATGGAGCGGAGGACCCCTGCCTATGCCCGCCGAGACCCAGAATCTGTCAGAGATCTAGCAATCATCCTTTTAAAACTAGAAATGGACTCATGAAAAATATTTATGTCTACAAAAAAAAGCATTGTAATTGTCACATGACCGGTGAACGAATTAACTTTGGAGACAATTAGTGTTAGTTGTCTATACATACATAATACAATAAGCCTCACATAGCAGGTTAATACATATTTATGTACCTAAAGCCTAAAGCTATAGCATGCTATCTGTGTCTAACTACAGTCATGTATACCTAATATCTTTATCATTCGGTTATTGAGCGACAGAATCAATAAGCCTCACATAGCAGGTTAATACATATGTACCTAGAGCTATAGCATGCTATCTGTGTCTAACTACAGTCATGTATACCTAATATCTTTATCATTCAGTTATTGAGCGACAGAATCAATTCATTATTTATTTTTGATATTATATTATTACTAAAGGGTTTTTCAACAAGGACTTTGTTTTTTAAAACAAAATAAAACAAAAAAATTTGATGAAGATGATTAAAATTTTTATTGAATTACAAAGAGAAAAGTTTGGCAATTATGCATGAAAAATGATATCTGACAAATGTCCACCACGAGCACGCTGACAGATGTCGATTCTTTCATCAAAGTTTTTAATCACTTTTTGGCAAAATGGCGGGACTATTTCGCTAATCACATCACGGATTTTGAGTTTTAAGGCTGCAATCGATTCGATTGGCTCCGTATAGACTCTGTCCTTAACATAGCCCCACAAAAAATAATCCAGTGGCGTTAAATCACACGATCTGGCTGGCCACTTAACAGCTGAGTTTCGTGAAATCATGCGATCGGGAAATTTGGTTTGCAATAAATTGATCGTTTCATTGGCTGTGTGACATGTGGCACCGTCCTGTTGAAACCACATGTCAGTGATATCCACGTCATCAATAATAGGCCAAAATTGAGTTGTCAACATCTTGCGATAGCGTGATCCATTGACCGTTACCGCATTTCCAGTCTCATCTTCGAAAAAAAATGGCCCAATCACGCCTCCAGACCACATAGCGCACCATACAGTGACACGCTGAGCATGCAACGGCTTCTCAATAATTGCTCTAGGATTTTCAGAAGCCCAAATGCGGCAATTTTGCTTGTTGACGTACCCTGACAAGTGAAAATGGGCTTCGTCTGAAAAAATGATTTTTTCAGAAAAACCAGCGGGTTGTTCCTGAATGAATTGAGCGAATCTACGGCGATTTGAATGGTCGTTCGGCTTCAATTCCTGCACCAGTTGAACCTTGTAAGGCTTCAAAGCCAAATCCTTACGCAAAATTCACCATGTGGTGGTTTTGGATAACCCCAATTGTCGAGAACGTCGAGGAATTGACAAATTTGGATCTGCTTCAACACTGTGGCTCACGGCTGCGATGTTTTCAGTTGAACGACCCGGTCGTACACGCGTTGGTGTTAACACATTTTGTATTGAGCCTGTCGACTCAAATTTAGCGACCAAATTCTTAATAGCGGTCTCAGAAGGACGATTATGTTGTCCGAAAATATCACGAATTTGACGAAATGTCACTTTAGCAGAACCACCATTTTCATAATGGATTTTAATTATTTTAATGCGATTTTCAAGCGAAATTGAATTCATTGCAACAATTGCCAATGCATCCACTACGAATACGTCAAAAAATTAAATGTCAAAACTATCATGTTGCTGGTGTTGCCACAATTAAAAAACAAAGTTCTTGTTGAACAACCCTTTATAATTCAAGCATAAATCACCATCAAACTATTAGGTACAATACCTATTCAGCGATACAATAATATAGGAAAAGTGTGGAGTATAGTTTTTGATAAATAATTTAGTGGAATACCTATGTAATACAATATTTATTTATTTATTTATTTATTTTATTCTTCTTGCACATCATCATTCATATAACAAATCAAATAAAGCAGTATACACAAGAAAAAATGTGATGATGTGCAGTGGCGAGATTATCACTATTATAGTGATTTCTTCCATCTAACCACGTCACATTAACACTAAACAGAAATAAAAATAATAATAATAAAAACACAAACACAAACAATTAGAAAAATAGCTTCATAAATTAGATTGAAAAAAAAGAAAAAACTACAATCCACACACTTAACACTCCAAAGGGATCGGGAACTATAGGAAGGGGTTAGGGGACGGATGCTGAGTTAGAGGGCAATAAATATTTCTTGACGGCGTAAACGATTGAAAGATTGAGATATTCTATGAGAAGAAGGGAGATTATTCCAGCAACGAGCACCACATACTGAGAATGATTGAGAATAGAAATTGGGGTTATGTGTAGGAATTGCCAAAAGACGCTCGTTGTTGGATTTACATCACCTTTAACGTAACTGTAACGTTTAAAATAAGATATTTGTTTTGTTTATACTCGTAAATAAAGTAAATATTATAAACTATTCAAGTTCGTTTGTAAGCGCATTTGTTTGTTTGTTTAAATGAGAATAAACTTGCATATGTTTACAATCGATTTTACTAGACAAGGAAAAAAGACAATATATGCTGTTATTCGAATTATTATTATGTTGATGGATTAAAAAACATACATAGGTAAAAATTATGTATACAGATCGAGCTAATCCCAATACTATAACGCGACAATACACATACAAAATGCACAAACGCATACATAATATAACACCCAATCCCAGGACAATTTGAAAAAAGTAATTGTAATATTTTATAAGTATTTCCTGACAGATGTCGGTTTTTAAGCTAGGATAGTGATATTAATTAAGTTTCCATGTCTTTCTATATGTCTCTTACTTTCAAAATGGTGTTACTAGAAATTATAATTATGTATATATAATTGCATGTATCAATGTAGGTCTGGTACATACATCGACATTATATAGTTACACTAATAATGTAAGTAATCCTACACATATGTACATACCTAAAAAGACGTGATAAGACATACAACATACATATATAGGTAGATATGTATATAAATAAATTGCAAGTTATATTAGGTACATTGATCGATGCAAATTGCAAGTTATATTAGGTACATTGATCGATGCAAATTGCAAGTTATATTATTAGGTACATTGATCGATGCAAATTGCAAGTTATATTAGGTACATTGATCGATGCAAATTGCTTTAAAGAGTTTTTTCCTCGAATTTGTTTCAAAGAATAATATATTGTTGATAAGTAATTATTTTTTACCGCAATGATTTAATTATTTCAGTTCATGACTCAGCTGGAATCATTCCGTATAGTCACTGGAGAACACAGGATGGATATAAGGGATCTACATGAACATAGTTTCACAATCAAAAATGTCATCATTCATCCTCAATTTAGGAAAAGTATGTATTATTTTACTTACGCGATTTAAATAATATGTTTATAGTATGCCTTCGCGGCGTTTTCTCATGCGAAAAGTAAACTTAGTTGGAACATAAAACCTTTCTTTAAAATTAATTAAAAATGCACCTAGTCCCGAAAATATTTCCATGTGATACAGTAGGTATAACATTTATCTATATAATCAAGTACGTAACGATGATAATTGTTATAATCTTTTCTTTCACACGATTTTTAGATGGACCTCATGGTAATGATATAGCGCTAATAAGTGTCGGAGTTGGTCCCAGTGGAATCCCATTTTCATCTCATGTCCGCCCCATTTGTCTACCACAGAGGTCAGAGCCGCAGGGTCCGTGTTCTGTGTCTGGATGGGGAGCTACTCATGGTAATGATATATTTACCTACACTACATATTACTTTATAATAATTGGATGCAAGTGGTATCAGGATTATAATATGATATATCTATTTTCTCAATTTGTATGTAATTTAGCTGAATAAAAAAGTGTTCCATACAGCAACGAGTGCAGTCACCGCACCGCACAGATATACATGAGAGACGTAAGTATAAGAAAGACAGGTGGAACTGGTGAACGTTGCTATCGTATAAAGTGCTTAAGCCAGCCTTAGCCGATTCGTAAGCGCAAGGATACCAAACTCTTTCTCTCTCTCTCTCTCTATCCTGCAAGTGATGCATATCTTCAGATTTAATCATATCTTTCGTGAAATATATGACATATAATACACTAATGTACCTAAGTGTAAAATAACCAGTTTGATACGAAAAATCCAAAATTCTCTCAGAGAAAGAGTTTCATTTACGAGTACGAGTATAAATACTCTTGCCCAAAACTACATAATACACTTATGGAAGCAGATATGCAAGTTAACAAATGTTGTAGATTCTTTGTTATAAAATTGATCTGTTACTGGATTTAACTCCTTTGATATGTTTTACCACTTGATATTTGTTTCAGAATACCTGGAATCTACATCTCCAGTATTGAGAGCAGCCTCAGTTCCCATAGTGGATGTATCTGTATGTAGAAAATTGGATGTATATGGCGGAAGGCAGCAACCCATATTAGACACAATGATATGTGCTGGTAAGTAATATTTACATATTAATTTGTATTAAATAGCGAATAAAATATACTTTTATGGATTATTCATCTCTATTATAGAAATTAAAATATCATAAATGCTTCGATTTTGGATGTTAAGTTTTATACCTACAAGGTGTTTCATCATGGATCAGTCGAAATAAGATGATAAAGAACCTTAATAAAAACCCAAAAAACCTTTTATAAGATTGCCTCATATTATGTATTATGATTTTTTTAAGCAAAACTGCATTATCGTGTTATAATCACTATAACTTTTGTGTTACAAAAGTGAATTTTCTTTAAAAAGTAGGTAACTTCGCTTTCACTTACATACACGTGCAAACAGAGGCTCGCATGCCATTGCTACGGGCGGCAAAGGGTGGCAGGAACAAATAGCTCACAGCGTAATGAGAGGATTATATTCGGACCTTCATAAAGCTCCCATCATGAATATCCCTTCAGACACCATGAATGGCGGCTTACAGGTTTGTTAAAGACTACACAATAGACGTACTCACAAGAGAAACTTGGCGAGAGAATGGTCTCTACTCCTTTCGAGATAGAGACGTCGTATATTGTATACAGATGGATCTAAAAAAGACATTCGGGCAGGGTCTGGAGTTTTCGGCATCCACCCAAAATTGAACAAATCAATTTGTCTGGGAGAGTTTGCCATCGTCTTCCAGCCTGAAACGAGCTCAATCATGGAGTGTGGTCATATGAACCTTCACCAAGCATACCAGGAGGTGCTTGGACCCTAGGCTTCGTAGAAGTGAGATCTAAACTAACTTTTGGATGCATACAGGTTCTGGATTGCATGGGCCATAATAACGCGGTAAGGTTGCTTTGCGTACCGGGGCATTGTGGAGTCGCTGCCGATGAACTAGCTAGAACTGAGAATATTGAAAGGACCCTCCACACACCCGGATATCTCAGGAGTCAAAGACTCCTATTTATCCGCACTTGCAAACAAAAAATTTGTCCTCACGGGCGAGCCATATGGGCAGCCTGAATGGCCGGCCGGCCAAATCCGCCTCGTGGGAATCTTTTAAACTACTGTAAAACTTTCAATATCCCCTTAAGGTAGAGAAACACCAATATTTATATTTTTATTAAAATAATACAAGGATCCGAAATAAACACATAGAAAAAAAAATAACAATAAGTATACCCAATAATCAAAATTTGGTACAAAAAGCAGAAATATGATGTCCAGAAACTTTTAAGGATCCAAGATAGAGAGCGCAGGGGTCACCGGTACCAGAGTAATGTGAAAACTATTCTCCCTCCTGAAGGGGACATCCCAACCAATGCTACTCTCCACCAAGGGAGACAGGACGCACAAGAACGAAAAACGAGTTCGCCACACGAAAAACCGCACTCCAAATCAAATCAACCTGCAGATTCACCCGCGTCTGCCGGAGGTAAACCCGGCAAACGCAGGAGGTCCCACCTAGATACCCAGGTATCTACAAACTTTCTGAAGGCTCTAAAATTCTGAGGACACAACAGAACCTCACCAAACCAAATAGGTCTGGGAGTCCCTTCACTCATTTCCTCGAACATCAGATCCCTAGCATCCGTCATCACCGGACACACCCAAAGGATGTGGTCCGCATACTGCTTCCCCATCCCACAAACACACCACGGGCTCTCCGAAAGCCCAAGATCAAAAAGCTTGCCCCTCAGGTCGCCGTGGCCCGTCACCAGCTGGACGGAAAAGTGGTCGAAGGACAGGAAATGCTTTCTCAATCGTTCACAAACATCTGGGAGAAAACTGTAGACTAATCTAGCAGTTCTCCCCCTATCCCATCTATCCTGCCAAACTTCCATCGTTTTCTGCCGCACCCTGCTGACTGCCCTATTAAATCCCCTTATTCCGGGTTCTGCAACAACAGACATATCGAAATGTACAACGTTACCGTCCGCCTTGAGCTTACGCCTGGCCACACAATCTAAGATTTCCAAGTCGGCTGGCAGCACACCAGCGATGACTGGGAGGCCATCGCTAGCTGCAGTCCGATACGCACCTGTGACAGCGAGCAGCGGGAGTCTTTGCCCCCTCAAGACCGCCGCCGACACAGAGCCAACCAATAGCCTATGCGACCAAACACGAGCAGCATACGTAGCCTGAGCCACGTATGTCGCCCGATATATGGTCCTCACAGTGCATGATCTAAGGCCCCATGTACCACGACTTAGTCTGCGGAGAGTGAAAAACAGCACTCCCGCTTTTTCGGCCGTCGCTCTTACATGTGGAAGAAAGGAAAGGCCTCTGTCTAGAACAACACCAAGATAACGAACTTCGTCAACCACCTTTACAGGTGATCCACTCATCCGCAAAACCGGGTTCCTCCTTCCAAGTGAGCCCTTCAACCACATAGCAGAGGTCTTGCTCGGCGAGAAGACAAGCCTATTCACACTGCCCCATGTCAAAATGCGATCGATCGCGAGTTTAAATTTGCTCTCGATGGCGGATCTCGTGTTGCCAGACAGCAAGAGAAGCGCGTCATCTGCATATGCAAAAACTGTACAACCAGGCGGAAAATCCACTTTTAACTCAAACAGGACATTCCACAGAAACGGTCCAAGGACCGAACCCTGCGGGCAACCCATGTCGACAATCCGTTCTACTATAAGCCCCGCATGTGTGATTATCACTGATCTGCTGCCAAAGTAGCTGCTGACGATGTCGAACAGCCAACGAGGACAGCCTCGCATCTTCAGCTTCGTCAAAATGATAGGCCACCATGCATTGTCGAAGGCCCCAGCTATGTCAAGGAAAACACCCAGGACATTCTTATCTGTACATTCATCTCTCCATTTCATGCAGGCGTCTATTGCGTGCTCAGTAGATAAACCCCGGCTAAAGCCAAACTGTTTAGGATCTCCAGACGACAGACTCTCCATAAGCCGATTCCTCACCAAAATTTCAAGAATCTTGCCGAAAGAAGGCAGCAAAGTTATAGGTCTATAAGCCTTAAGATCCGACACCGGCCTATCATTGCCCTTAGGTATAACCCTGAGCAATCCTCTCTTCCAAACTTTTGGGAAAATCCCTTCATTCAAACAAGCCTGGTAGAGGGCCAGCATTTCTGCCGGACAGTACTGCCAGACTTTCTTCACGATGTCACCATTGATTCTGTCAATCCCAGGTGCCTTCCTAGGCCCTAATCTCTTGACGATTTCCCCTAGTTCCGGATGTGTCACATCGACAATTTCGATCATGGACTCATCAGGTGGACAGCGTGACAGGAAACGCAACGCCGCGTGGAATGGCGTGTCCCCCGACATCGAGTCGAGCGGAACTAACCCATCCAGCAGCGTTCTGAGTGTGCCGTCAATACACACTGTTTCACTACCGCCAGCAACAATGCTGGTAAGATAGTGATCAGCAGATCTTTTGGTTTTCACAGCTGTTTTTGTGACCGACCAAGGATCGGCATTTCCCGTTTCAGAAATCCACTCCTTCCAGGCAGAGGCCTTAGCATGCCTTAATGCCAGCTGGTAGGAGCCCCTCGCACGTTGGAGCCTCTCAAGAAGACGCTTACCATCGGGAGAGTCACGCAACACACTGCCACTTCTCACTGGGCAAAAGGCCCGTTCGGCGGACTTAAACTGGCGTCTCAGGTCCGTGAGTTCTGGCGTCCACCAGTTGGTTGATCGCCGTCCCCCAGGCCTACACCTTCCCATCACAATAGCTGCCGTATCAACGACTGCATTGTTAAATCTTTCCCCAGCTATGTCAGCACCCTCTGTCATCCAAATTCTGAAATTTCGCATTCTCTCTTTCAATTCCAGACCAAATTGTCCCCAGTTTGCCTTCGAACGTCTAAAACTCCAGAGGCCTCTTGGCTCGATCTCCAATGAACCACCGACCGACCAAGTGATCAGTCGATGGTCACTGGATACCTCGCCAACGTTCACTCTCCAATCGGATAGTTTCATGAGCAGATCATCAGTGCACAGTGTCAAGTCAATCCAGCTCTCCCCCATTGGACCGGCAAATGTAGCTGGACCAGCAACATTAAGAATATTCAGACCTGCAGAAGATATAAAGTCCTCTACAGGTCCGCCACTCCCAGTGCGGTCAGAACCCGGTCTGTCGAACCATAGAGGAGAACGCGCATTGAAATCACCCGCAACCAAAACCGGCCGGCCTCTAAGAGCATCCAACGTCTGACTCAAACCCCGTAAGTGTGGACCCACAGGGTCCGAGTACTTGAAGTATACAGAAACCAAGAATATCTCTCGGCCATCCATTCGAAGACATACACAGCATCGGTACTCATCCGAGAGTCCATCCAAAAGCATCGGTTGGACTCTATTATGGTCAAAAAGGAAACCCGCCATGGGCTTTGGCCCCTTGTCCACAACGGCAAGGGGAACGTCAGCACCATCAAGAATTACCCTCGAGAATAAATGCTCTTGAACAAAAACAATCGGTATTGATAACTTTGACATGCACCTAATCAGATCAATGGCCGACGCTCGTGAGCGTCCCAAGTTGATTTGACCCAGAACAACGGCATCCGCACTAGCCATTGTAATTCGTTGCCTGTGCTAACCTATCTATTGCAGCCCTATTTGCGGGACAATCCCGATCACCCGTGGGGTGGGCTGCATTTTTCCTGAAACGTGTGCACGTGGCGCACACCCTTCGTTCAACAGGGATTTTGCAATCCCTTTCCTCGTGTCCCTCTTTGGCACAGCGTGCACACATGGGAGTGTTCTGTTTGCACTCTCTTTGAGTGTGCCCATATATTTGACATTTAAAGCACCTTATGGCGCCTACAAAATCTCGACATCTACAAGCGTTCCAGCCCAAATACACAACCCCCTGAGCCAGAAGCACAGTCCTAACCTGCCCGCTGCAGGCTAGTATGCTGCCCACTGTTGGTCCCGTTTTGGAACCAAATTTGGCTACCCGTCTTGTAGTAGCCAAGAAAGCATCTTTCGTGATGCCTGTCCCTTCTATATTGGTGATGAAGATCTCCTTAAGAAGATCCTCATCTGAAAGATCCCGTGGGGTATCGTAGATTACCAAGCGCGGCAATCTACCCTTTGGTTCGGCAGCAGTGAACCCTTTGGATTTTAGCTTCACGGAAGCCAATATCCTCTCAGCACCCTCCTTGGTGGATGTTTCCACCACCACTCCAGCACCGCGCGCCTTCCGCACTCTCACGGCCCTAAATCCATCCTGGACTGGGTCCAAGATTTCCTTAAGGGCTGACTTCGTCTTTTCCGACGAAGCTCCTTCCTGTTGATCAGGACGGATCACAACTACTGCAGCCTTTTTTTCGGTAGCTCGGGTAACGACTCGAGCAGCCCGTTCTGCGTATGTTTCTTTAGGTGCTGTAACCTGAGGCACAGACACCTGCGACACAGCTGTTGCTACCGCCTTAATTTCCCCGCTTATGATCCTAAGATCTCTGCGAAGAGACGCGACTGTTTTTTTCAGCTGCGCTCGCCCTCGCAGCCGCAGCAACCTCACGGAGATGACTCCCCGCAAGGAGGCCACCAGCCACGGCAACGAGGCCCCTTATTTCTGCTTTTTGTTCTGCATTTAGTCCGACCTTTTTTGTATTCAACAATCTCTCAATCCCATTAACAACCTCTTGAAAAGCTAAATTATCCCTTCTGGGGCCCTCTGTACAAAGAGTATCACTTTCTACGGCCGACTCAATGTTACTATCGTCGACGTCATCAGCAATAGGTGTCCCTCTCTCTCTTCTCCTCTTAGTCCTCTTTGGAGCTGGCGTCATACAGGAAAGCACCTCCATCGGAGGATCCCCCGGCGGCAGCTCCCCCGCAGTTTTCATCATTGCACCAAGTCCAGACACTGTAGCCCGCGGCTCCGTCGACATCTCCCCAGTATCGCATGGAGGAGTCCGTGCAAGATACCGCCTGGGAGTAAAAACTTCCACTTCAGAAACATCGGATTCCATATTTCTTCACTCTAATCGACGAAAACTTAAACCAATGTTGTTAGATCAATCATACGAAACAAACACGAATTAAAACAATAGGCAAACTTTTATTTCAAAAATATTGCGCAATAACGAGTAGGTATCAAATCAATTTAAACTTCACAGAGAAATAGTTAACTATTGAATTTCTTTTTTTTTTTAAACAGTAGCCACACACATATAGATTTAAAGATTTGTAGGAATCGAATTCACTAAGAAATTAGAACAAAAATTCATTCACTATGTGAGATTACTACATATTGCGCAACAATAACGCAAAAGATAACACAGATAACACACAATTTTGTAATTGTACACTTAACTATATGTGAGATTACCACATGTTACGCAATAATTACGCAGTAGTCAACAGTCAGTTTTTGTAATTGAACACATTAAACAAAACAAATTTATTCAGAGTTATTAAGGCTCAAATCAATTTATCACTCTTATTCACTAACATAATATAAACTCAGAAAGTCACTTTCTTACAATATAGCAAAGATACTATCACACATTAATTATTCGATATGTAACACATAAACGTTTGGTGTACAATACGATTTTTAAATAAAATAAAATATTGAAACACTAAATTATTCACTCGATGTTCAATTATCCAAATGTAAATTAATTTAACACAAACTAGAAACAAATTTATGATAAGACGTATTAATTCACTTGCCACAAGAAAAATCGCATCCGCACTCGGCGGCTGTCGCTAGCGAACTGTCGCTAGCGAACTAGAACTGAGAAGCCATCAATGGGTCCTGAGCCTATATTATTATTATTGTTATTATTATTCTCTTTAAATTTCCTTTGCACATCATTACAGCTTTAGGCCAATGCGATGTGCAAAAGTATATGTGGACTGCTGCTCAGCACTATCAAGTTCTGCCTGAAAAACTGGGCCATAGACCAGAGCCATGAAATCTGGTTCATCAGAATTTTAAATTTTAATAATCCCAAGGCATATATTCATTCTACACAATGAACATCAACGCGCGTTCGGACATAGCGTAAAAAACACTGAATGTTGAGCGAGATTGAACTGAAATATTACTTACATTGTTTTTTTTAATTACTTAGGAAAACAAAAAATACTTTTCTTAGGAAAATCATAAATGTCTTGAGAATATTTAATAAAAACTACCAATTGCTTGTTGAGATAATAAAATCAAGATATTTTGTAAACCTACCTAATCAAAACTCTAAATAATAAATAAAAACGTCTGATTCGGGGTGAAGCTGATACCATGTATATTTAAATCACATCTAGAATTATATCGTTTTAAAAAAGTTGTATGTTTAATTAATCTGTGCCGAATGTTTCAGGTCACCTTCAGGGTGGAGTAGATGCCTGCGGGGGTGACTCAGGTGGTCCCTTAGCTTGTGAGAGAGACGGGCGTTTCGAATTAATTGGTCTCGTTTCCTGGGGAGATGGATGTGCAAAGAAGGGTCGTCCTGGTGTATACACCAAAGTTCATTCCTACATTCACTGGATAATGCAAACCATGACGGAAATAGGAGAAAGATGAATTACGGCTTACTTACTTACCTATATTACGCTAGTATGGTACTCGTTACATGTTAACATCATCAAAACAAAAACGTATTGGGAATAAACGTATCAGATTTATCAATTACTAAAGATTAGTACACTCAGATAATAATCTTAATTGAATATTAAATGGGAGGTAGGTAGGTACTACTCGTATAATTTCATAGAGCAAATGCATGCGATTGAAATACTTTTATAAGATATTATTTATACTACCTCCTTAGTTTGATCTTTGAAGTTGTGATGGGTAGGTGTAAGCATTAAAACTAAAGAAAACATCTAATATACCTAACTAATTATATATAGGTAGGTACTTATGTACCTACAACATAAATGTAAAGGTGTACCTACCAATTAGAATAATAATATTTTTAATATTAAATAAATATACCTATAGAGTATATAGATCTGTCTTAATAAGCATATCTAGTCAATTAAATAATTTAGATAGGTAATCATTTAATATTAGTCTGTAATAATATAATAATACCTTTTCTAGGTAGCTAGATACATATTATTATACATAGCTATCTACTGAAGTTACAGAACAATTGAAGGTATGGGGGCCGTAGACAAAGCGATCGACTAAACTGGCGAACTTTTCGACAATCTACCTACATGTACCGTATAATTATGCGTTATTGTTGTGGTTATAGTCGAAAATTCGTTTGTAGTCGATCGCCAAGTGCATGTTTGTCTAGGGGGGCAGGTATATGTATAATAATTATAAATTAACTCATAAATATCAACAGATAATATGCCACACATTTAGTACAAATAATCAGTACCTACAGTTTTCCTTACAGTTATGAAACATATTTACATTATGAGTTGTTTAGTGCAACAAAAGCATTACCCTCTCAAGGTTTATTCTGAGATATGAACGTAGGTACATTAACTTTACTGTTTTTTTTTTTTCATTTTTATAAAATACCAAATTTTGACAAAGAATAAAAATAAACATCATAACTATAAAACTTTTTAAAATAATCATACATACCTATCTATACCTATATTTTTTAAATGGGTTAGTTGGAAGATATCGCTTCTACGATTAACTCGCCCATTGCACATATCATTTATTTGTCTCACTTTGTTTTATAACTTGGTAATTATGTATGATTCTTATTGTGCAATAAATTTTTTATTATTAATATTATATTTATCTGAATTAGACTAATTAATTTTTAATTCAATGAGAATATATCACCTTATTAGGTAGGTACCTACTTCTGTACCGAATTTGGTTTAGGTTTTTGTTCAAAAGACGATAGAAATATATTGTTTGGAATTATGGATTAGACTTTTGTTGTAGGTACTAAACAACCCATTATAGCATTAGACTTAAAACTGTTAATAGGTACCTATATTTGCAGTGAAATTTCAGAGTACAATACACCCTCCCCGTTATAGAAATCAGTAAAATACCGTCATTTTTTGTTTGTTTGTTAGATCATACTTTAACTATACTATACTATACCCTCACGCCGTGTCCCAGGTGGGGTAGGAAGAGAGAACGGAGCGCCATATAGACCTATCCTTACATACTTCCTTCGCAACCTTTCTTTCAGATAGATACATCCTCTTCGTCATCCTTTCATCGTGCATTCGCTTAACATATCCAAACCATCGTAACGTATTTACACGAATTCTACCCACAACACTACTTTCGCATCCGCTCATTCTCCTAATATCCTCATTCTTCACTCTATCTCGCAACGTTTTACCAACCATTCTTCTCAGTGAACGCATCTCCACAGCATTTATCATTTATCTATTTCCACTTTCGTCCTTCTTCAACCACGTCCAAGTTTCGCTTGCATACATAAGTGTCGGTACCAGATTGTCATGGTGCACTCTGAGACAGGGTATTATTTTTTACTCTCACGCAAGCGGAACTCTCCACGTAGAGTGAAGAGATTGCACTGTTTGCTCACCCCATACTCCGACAGCACGCGCTACAATCTTTCTCGGTCTACGTCTACACGATCATAAACTATTATTACAAAAAGAAAATAATTAATAGCCTCACCGAATTTTTTGTATTCAGTTTCGAAAAAAATGGTTTTAGACTCTAAAATTAACAAATTGTATTTTTTGTATTTTTCTTAAGAGCTTATAATTAATTTATAACTTTTATAAATTGTTTTTATGATAGGTATATTTATTTGTTCATTCTTTACTTTACATTGATGACATACAATTTCATAGAAGGTATACATTCAAAATAAATAAAAGCAATATACAGAGGGTGAGTTTATCGCAAAGGCGCGATCTCTTCCAACTAACCCAAATAATATTATAATTTATTATCATTTATTATTACCATCAGTACAAATTACTTATTACTAAATACCTACATAGTAAAATCTTGGTGTAAAAATATTCTAAATTAACAGAGTTATGAATGTAACTCTTTTAAAAGAGGTTTATACCTCGCGATATTAAATTCGACAAAAATACATTTTCCTCACTACCTTTGAAGTTTTGAACCTCTATACCTTAGAAAGTACATGATGTAGATTCTAAAGTAGGTAATAAAATCTTATATCGTTTCATAATAAATTTGTAGCTTAGCGGTAGTGATATGTATATAAATATAAAAAATCATCAAACTCTGAAGTGGTGTTTTAGTTTTTTCTCGATGATATAGCATGAGTTGTTTTTTTTTCTTTCATTTATGGCATAATAATAATAATAACTAGACAATTTATAGTGCGCCGTTTTGTGGAATATATTCACTTCAAGGGCGCATAACCTCCCACAAGGATTATTTGTGCTAAAAGCAGTCTCTAAATGTAATTAAATCGTCAAGAAGATAGTCATCACAGAATAATAAAATTGGCCTTCATCGAATAGCATGTATTGTCCCATATAATTAAAAAAAAAGTTTTCATGAAATACCTAGTACTTTGTTATTTAGGTACTATTCGTGATCAATATACAAGTAGATAAACCTATCTCTATACCTATAGGTACCTACCACGTTATTAATACCTAAACATTATACTATAATTATGACAAACACATTGATAAAATATACCTGATTTTTTTACTAGTGTACGCAAATTATGTACTTATGTAATACTATTATATTATAGTTTATGAGTAATAAATTGAAGATAAATATTGTAATCTCCTCGTGTTTGTTCATAATAATTATAAGCACACTACATAATGTATATTTCTATGTTGTAAATATTTCATAATGTGTTTATTTATTTATTCTTTACTCTACATTGATTACAAACAATTATATAAAAGGTTGATATATACCTAAAGGTTGATTATATTCAAGTTTGAAACAATCAATATACAGAGGGCGAGTTTATCGCTAATGCGCGATCTCTTCCAACTAACCCAAAAATAATCTGTCCTATACAGCGGGCCTTACCTAAATGATTAAATTTTACTATGACCTCCAGCCTTTTTAGCAGACTTTAAAATGATAAAATGTTTTTAATTTACAAATTCACAATAATATGTAAGTATAGGGACTCAATTATATTTATTTTTTCTAAAAAATGTCACCACTCCCCTTTACACTCTTTACCTTTGCGGTGATTGATGTTAGGTATATATTTTTTTCATAGTAAGTTTTTTCCCCCCAACTGTCCCACCGGGATATGGTATACAGATAAATGGATCTTTATGTTTCAAGTGACATTCCAGCCAATCTTTAATATTATCAAAATTGGGTTAAAAATGTGTTATTAATAATAAATGTAGCTATTAATAATAATATGAACTAGAATACACAGTTTCCTATACAAAATGCTAAAATTCTTACATATGTATTAGGTACATCAAGTCATCACATGCCTAACTGTATCACAACAATCTAGGACAATCCTTATATCTTATAAAAATGATTTTTGAATTTACATACTAACGAAGACCGGGCTATACTCGCCCATTTCAAGGAATTTGCGTTCCATTGACCTGACCATTACAAGATGAGGTATCTATTTCAAATAAAAACCCACTAAATGCCGTACTTTCTTTTACAGAAGCGAGAAAAACAACAAAAAAGAGTGTAAAAAAAAGTGTGAATGAGATAAAAAATACGTTTTTTGCGTGAGTTTGAAAGAGTGCGAAAATGTTCTTTACCGCCAAAATTGTGTGCCATAAGATATTGCCATATTAAAATTAATTATGAAAAGTACTATAAATATTTATGAGTAATTTCTAAAAAATAAGCACAATCAGACTTTTTTAAGTTCATGCAAATAAAAACATTTAAAATATTTTTAATTTCGTGCAAATAAACACATTTAAAATATTTTTTGCGTAAATAATCCAATTTAAAAATATTAAGCACGTGCTAATTGAAAAGCCAAAAACAATATGTTATTCGTCTGGCAATTATTTGTGTTATTATAGACGTTTCTATGTTTCCCTCCAGGGAAAGAATAGCCGCTGGAGAAACCAAAAGAACGGACTTCCACAGGGTAGCGTCCTGGCTCCAGTTATGTATAACATTTACACAAACGACCAACCTATACTCCATGACGTAAAGCAATTTATCTATGCTGACGATACGGCAATCGTGGCACAGGATGATACCTTCGAGAGCGTGGAAATTAAACTGTCAAGAGCCCTGAATAAACTGTCCGAATACTACAGGGATAATAATCTTAAACCTAATCCAACAAAAACACAACTATGTACCTTCCATCTAAGAAACCGGGATGCCAAGAGAACACTAAACGTGACATGGGAGGGAAAGAAACTGGAAAATTGCGAAAACCCTAAGTACCTTGGTATAGTGTTAGATAGAACACTCTCATTTAAGCAACATTGTCTAAACACCAAGGGGAAAATTTGTGCTCGGAACAATATTCTCCGAAAGCTAGTCGGAACAAAGTGGGGTGCACAACCATCTGTCCTTAGAACTTCAGGACTTGCACTCTGCTACTCGGCAGCTGAGTATGCGGCCCCAGTTTGGTTTCAATCTTGTCATACTAGAAACGTAGATGTTGCTTTGAACGAAACTAACAGACTCATAACTGGATGCCTTAGACCTACTCCTGTGGAAAAAAACCAATTACTAACTGGGATAGCACCACCACATATACGAAGAGTGGTAGCCTCTGAGGAGGAAAAAAGGAGACAGCAAGATGACCCTCGACATCCGCTATATGGCCACATCCCCCCGCCCTCAAGGCTCAAGTCTAGAAACAGCTTCCTCAGGAACCCAACGGTATCAACCTCAACCAGCAAAGGGAGAAGAGTTGAGTTGTGGAAAGAACACTTGGGAAATGAAAATCTACCCAAACCAACAGAGGAACTTCCAACAGGTCACCAACTACCATATGCAACCTGGAAATCCCTGAACAGACTGAGGACAGGCGTAGGAAGATGCAGGGTGAACCTGGACAGATGGGGAATGCTGGAGGCCGGCCAGGATGTGAAGTGCGACTGTGGGGAAACCCAGAACATGACACACCTGCTGAATTGCCCGCTTATGGGAGGGGGGTGCTCTGAGGAAGATCTATGGCGAGCTAATGACAATGCCATTTTGGCTGCGAACTACTGGAGGGACAGAGTATAGATGATTATGGACACGGAAAGTAAGTAAGTATAACATTCCAAAATGGCGATTAATGAACGATGTGTCAAAAAGTACGTTCAATATTTAATTTAACATCAGGTGAGAATTAATTTACGTTTTCTATCTAATTAATTTTTCTATCTAATCTATTAAACCTGCTTTACATTTTTATTACTAAAGAGTTAACAGTATATTTTTTGCAGAAACACAAAACGGTGCATTACGATCTGGATGCTCATTTTTCAATGATGAAATTAATGATTAAGAAATTAGAAATTAAATTGATAATAAATTAATGACAACGACATTATGGCTTTAGGAATGTCGTGGGAAGAAGTGACAATCATTGCAAAGAATCTGAACGGGAAAGACTGTATTCTCTTCTTTCGTTCCCAGGAAAATCTTGAAGGTTGATCGAGTAGTTGTTTTATGAATTTTTGATGCAATAAATGAATTAACATAATAAAACTTTCTCTTTTCCTATGATGTTTTATAAAATATGTAGTTGAATAGGAAATTAAGAAAAAATAGGTGAGTATCCATTATTTTTTTGCATTGATTACGTTCTGGTTATATTTTTTGATGTGACATGACATGATTTATATTTTTGCAAAGTATCTTAATTACAAAAAAGGAGAAGGTATGTATTGTTCTTCTATTTTAATGTTCCCTTTATGCTTTGTGTGGAAAGATGAAAATTTTGACTTATTTTGAAATGCTTTTAAGCCTCAGATTTCAAAAATATAGTAGACCTTTATTTTTTCTTAGTATTTGTGGGAATCGGCACAAATATTTGAGCCCGTACATATCCCTAATTTAGGAAAGGCATGTTGAATAATAAACTCTATACAGACTCCAGACCAAAAATATTTCAAATATCTTATTTATTGACAAAGATATCAACATTTTAATGAGGTAATGAATGAAAATTTGACTTCCTGATTGCCGAAATCGTAAGCAAAACATTTTCATCATATTGAATTAATTTCAAAATGGAAGTGATAAAAAATACAACAAAACTGAATCTTAAAGCTTGGAGATTATTTTGGTTTTAAAACATCATGCTTGCACATCATGAAAACTACTAATTTGTGTAAATTAGAATTGCATATTTTCATTCAATTTCATAGACCACATATGACAGACTAAATATGACACATGAGAAAAAAAAACAAAGAAAAATAATTGTGAAAATGGAATTATGAAATTCATAGACAATATTGTAGGTATGCGTTTTCCAATAAATACACAGGTAGGTACTTTTCTCAATCAACGAGTAGTATTTATTTTGACCTAATATTTTCATGAGTCTTTAAAAAAAATCTGATGGAAGTATTTCAATTAAAAATATAATACTTCAGAATATTGAAGAATGTACATTCATTCATCAAGGTTTCTTTTGGGAATACAGGGAGGGAATGCCTATATAGGAAACATTAATTGTTTCGTTCCTTTTTAAGAACTGTTTTCCTTATAGGTACCTATATATACATATATTTTTTTAGGACTTTTATCCAAGTAGGTACCAACCCACTTTTTTAATGATATATGAGCGTGAAAGGTGTCATACTTCTAGATTTTACAATGGGAAAAGCATTTTAGTACTTTTATCCACGTAGGTACCTACCCATTTTTTTATCGAAATATGGCCGTGTGGGATGTCAAACTTCAAGATTTTACAGTGGAAAAAGGATTTTAGTACTTTTATCCACGTAGGTACCTACCCATTTTTTTTATCGAAATATGGCCGTGTGGGATGTCAAACTTCAAGATTTTACAGTGGGAAAAGGATTTCAGTACTTTTATCCACATAGGTACCTACCCATTTTATTTATTGAAATATGGCCGTGTGGGATGTCAAACTACAATATTTTACAGTGGGAAAAGGATTTCGGTACTTTTATCCACGTAGGTACCTACCCATTTTATTTATTGAACTATGGCCGTGTGGGATGTCAAACTTCAAGATTTTACAGTGGGAAAAGGATTTTAGTACTTTTATCCACGTAGGTACCTACCCATTTTTTTTATTGAAATATGGCCGTGTAGGATGTCAAACTTCAAGATTTTACAGTGGAAAAAGGATTTTAGTACTTTTATCCACGTAGGTACCTACCCATTTTTTTATCGAAATATGGCCGTGTGGGATGTCAAACTTCAAGATTTTACAGTGGGAAAAGGATTATAGTACTTTTATCCACGTAGGTACCTACCCATTTTTTTTATTGAAATATGGCCGTGTGGGATGTCAAACTTCAAGATTTTACAGTGGGAAAAGGTTTTCAGTACTTTTGTCCACGTAGGTACCTACACATTTTTTTATTGAAATATGGCCGATTGGGATGTCAAACTTCAAGATTTTACAGTGGGAAGAGGATTTTACTACTTTTATCCACGTAGGTACCTACCTTTTCTTTTTATTGAAATATGGCCGTGTGGGATGTCAATCTTCAAGCTTTTACTGAGGGAAAAGGTTTTCAGTACTTTTATCCGTGAAATATGGCCGTGTGGGATGTCAAACTTCAAGATTTTACAGTGGGAAAAGGATTTCGGTACTTTTATCCACGTAGGTACCTACCCATTTTTTTTATTGGAATATGGCCGTGTGGGATGTCAAACTTCAAGATTTTACAGTGGGAAAAGGATTTTAGTACTTTTATCCACGTAGGTACCTACCCATTCTTTTTATTGAAATATGGCCGTGTGGGATGTCAAACTTCAAGATTTTACAGTGGGAAGAGGATTTTAGTACTTTTATCCACGTAGGTACCTTCCCATTCTTTTTATTGAAATATGGCCGTGTGGGATGTCAAACTTCAAGATTTTACAGTGGAAAGGGGATTTCAGTACTTTTATCCACGTAGGTACCTACCCATTTTTTTATTGAAATATGGCCGAGTGGGATGTCAAACTTCAAGATTTTACAATGGGAAGAGGATTTTAGTACTTTTATCCACGTAGGTACCTACCAATTTTTTTTATCAAAATATGGCCGTGTGGGATGTCAAACTTCAAGATTTTACAGTGGGAAAAGGTTTTCAGTACTTTTATCCACGTAGGTACCTACCCATTTTTTTAATTGAAATATGGCCGTGTGGGATGTCAGGTTTCAATATTTTACAGTGGGAAAAGGATTTCAGTACTTTTATCCACGTAGGTACCTACCCATTTTATTTATTGAAATATGGCCGTGTGGGATGTCAAGTTTCAATATTTTACAGTGGGAAAAGGATTTTAGTACTTTTATCCACGTAGGTACCTACCCATTTTTTTATTGAAATATGGCCGTGTGGGATGTCAAACTTCAAGATTTTACAGTGGGAAGAGGATTTTAGTACCTTTATCCACGTAGATACTTCCCATTTTTTTATTGAAATATGGCCGTGTGGGATGTCAAACTTCAAGATTTCAATACCCATTTTTTTTAAATTTACATAAATATGAGCTGAAAAGGATGTGTAGTAAAAGTCTGAGAGATTGTGTGCGTAACAGTAATATACAAAAGGAATGTGGAATGAAAGTTGGTGTAATTACAAGGATGAATGTGAATAAGTTAAGATGACAAGCTCATTTAAATCAAATCCTACAGGACGGTCACGTGTTGAGCACATTGAACAGGAGAGCATGCATGAGGAATTGTATGACAGTGACGGAAGCGAAAGATGTATGCAAGGATAGAAGGAAGTGGCTCTCGATCCTTTCTGTCTACCCCGCGAGGAAAGCGGCGTAATGGTATGTATGTATGTATGTGTATGTAATGTAGGTATATTGTTATAATTTTATATACTGTTAGTCTCACTAACATATATTCTATTATATGTTCTCTACTTTAATGTGACACTGTGTATATAGTTGATACAAAAATTATTGCTGCCTACATAAAATAATTTTTATTTATATATCGTTGCCGTGGATGTGAAGTGATCCAACCCACAAGACAGACATTCCGAGAAAAGGGGTGTTGAAGTTACGCTGTTACATCCGAAAATACTAATCTTACAATAACCAAGTTATTTTTGCATGGATTTCACTAAAAAAATTACACAATATTCCTGATCACATATTCCACTCATATAAATAACAAAATATTAAAGAATTTATATATTTTAGAAGTAAACACGAATTTATCACTTGGGTTATTTCACCACTGTAGCTGAGAAAGATCCACCTGTAAAAAAATTGTTGGAAAGTTACGCGCTATGCGGCTTAGATCTTTTCACTTCTATAATTTAATTGAACTATTTGTTCCTATATGCGTTACTGAAATGCTCTAACATACTTGCAATGATTGTAAAAACACTTAACATCTCTTCAAAATCTTCCAAAAATGCCCTTTAGGAATATCAAATCACTTATTTCTCTTCACCACTATGTTCTCCGTGGTTTTCTGAACAAAACTGCAAACTAAACCCATTTTTCAAAAAAGTGTGGCTTGGATCACCTCCACGGCAACGATATACCTATTTACTGTTTTTTTTATATATATATTTCCCGTATTCCCGTGCAACGCCGGGTATTTAAGCTAGTATTATTATATACTTAATACTCCTGATAAGTACAAACCTAGTTACGTACAATATAGATTTGTTAGCTACCCTGCATAATATAATATATGTGTGAATTATCTATAAATTTATTCATAAGGTTAGACAATAAAAATACATTTTTTTATTTATATATACCTAATAGTAACATTCTCAATACACGACAATTCTACGGAAGGTGACACGTTGAGCATCGAAAAGGGAAAATAAGAAAATTTATCATTTACCTACCATCTGCATTACATAAATCTTATCACTTAGGTAAGCTATAGGTATAGCTCTAATATTTTCAAAATATATTTTTTTGTTGCTAAAATGTCTCAATTTTTGATTTGCTATACGAATCACTAAATGCAACGTTTTAATTTTTTAATTATTTTTCTTTGATTATTTGTGAAGTATTATAAAAATTTATTAATGATTCTGAAATTATCTATACCTATATACAAAAGAAAGTTGGGCTAGTTATACCATTTATAACTCAAGAATGGCTGTACCGATTTGAATGATCTCTGATTTGTTGGATTCTTCTCCGCCCCGAATAGCCGATTAGCTATGAAATCATCTTACAATTTCAAGGGGAGAAAAATTACGAAGAAAATTATTTACGCCATTCATTTTTAATTTCAATAAAAAAAAACCATATGAAGAATTATACAAAATCAAACATTTGTGGTTCAGATATTTCAATTTTGAAAAAATCATGGTTCAGAATTTTTATAAATTTAAAATGAATAGGTATCTACTTTAAAAAAATAGAGCATTAATACATTATATGCATTGTTAATTTATAAACAAATTTGAGTTAATTATAATTGTTCAACATAAATGAATTTTATTTATTTACACTACACGATGACACACTTGGATAAGTTATGATGAACACACCCCCGAATTCGATTTTTATAAATATGCTTTTTTATAAACGAAGCTAAAATCGAGTTTTTTTTTTAAGTTTAAGTTCTGTTGTCTAAATATTGGTAATTAATATTTGTTTTCATATTTTATCAAATCAAAATGTTCGTAGGGTCAACAAGTTTTGAGAGTTTGTGTACCAAACTTGATGAAAATTGAATGTTTTATCGTTTTTGCTAAAGGGGCCCCTTAAGTACTGAGGTGGTATTTTTGTATCACCAACACCGATGTGCCGTCTGACAGACGTCATTTAAAATAAATATTTAAAAAATATTTGCGTAGCGATATTCGTTTTATCGCTACGTACTATAAAACATTGGTTTATAAAAATGGTAAACAGTAGCACTATTTTTTAAGAAATGTATATTTATTAATGTTTATAATAATGTTTAATAATGACATAACAAAAAAATGGCAAAAAGAAAGTAACATCAAATGGGCCTTTTCATGGCTAAATTATGATTATAAAATCGCCTGGAATCATCTTAACAGAATCTTTACACCTTAACATTATATAAGAAATCGAAAACTCGAAAATAAAATGAAAAATGAAAAATGAAAAAAATCACATTCCTCCAAAATTGCCTTTTGAAAATTACGGTTTACATAATATACTGCATACTTATTTACTACATACGAGGCATATAGGCATTCAAAAAAAAAGAACAAAAAATCTGGTTCGCCTTTTCAGAGATCTTGGGACATACGCCTGTATTCACCAAGAAAAACTGAGCGAACGATCAGCTGAGCAAACGATCAGCTTAAATCTCCCTCAGCATTCCTCAACGTAGATAGGTATTCACCAACGAAAATTTACAATGCTTAGCTGAGTCGAATTTGATCGTGCGTATCCATGGATACAATGTAAATATTATGAAATGAAACTGACATTTATTTACGGAAACAGCCATTAAAGTAACTAAAAAGTATATTTTTGATAATTATACCAATAAAAATAATTTTTAGCCATTTAAAAAATATATGCATCATTTAAAAATTATATATATATATTTTTTAAATATTTATAAATGCCTTTATTTATACAAAATCAAGACTTGAACTTAAACAGATATTACTTTGATAGCAGTCAATTTGACAGCTAGAATTTAATCGAATCATGCATTGTTGTCAAAATTGTTTGCCGGTGAGGTTGAAATTAAAAGATATTATAAACAAGGATAGAAAAATAACTGAAATACTCCGTATATAACTAAAATACACGGTAATTCACCATCAAGAAATAATTTTAATTCCTTGCAATATTGAACTATTACACTATCCGTGGTATTTTATCACATAGATATGTACAATATGAAAAATTATAAATAAAAATCTTGTTACTATTTTTGTATTTGTTTTTATTTATTTGTAAAAGGCATAAGCTGTTTATAAGATAAATAAATTAAAAATATTCATGTTGTTTAGTAAGTACTCTGTAACATATTTAGTCGAAAGTAGAACTATTATAATTATTATTATTGGACAACATGAAAGTGTCGTTAACGTGCCAAAGCACCTCAATGATACTGAACAATTCATCAATTCTAGGACATTACATCCACATCATTATAGAATCTCGGATACACAACAGCATCCATGTCAGAAGACACATTATGTTGAATTAAATTAAATGTTTTGGATATAATATGTATCCACGTCCATAATATAAAACAGAATACAATATTTAATAGTAGGTAATTAGTAAATTATAAGGTTTTTAGATCCTTTCTGAATGTCTTAAGATCTGCAGCTTGCCTACGCTAGCGAGGCATCCATTCCAGAGGTTGGGTCCCGCCACACAAAAGGCTCTATCCCCATAATTAGTTAAAATTCTCCTCTGCGGGCTCATTTCTTGATATTTCAACCTGCACAATTCAGCAATATAAACTAGGGCATTCTCATTCTGTGCCTTATAAACTAACATTCACACTTTGGACTGCACTATAGTCTCCACTGGTAGCCAATGAAGTTCCTTTAAAAGTGGAGTCATACGTGTACACCTTTGTACTACAAAGATAACACGTGCAGTGGACTTCAAAACTGATTGCAGCCTATCGATCTGACAAGCAGGTAATTCCACTAAAATACTGTTACAATATCCTAGTCTGGATATTACCAGAGCCACAATTAGTGACTTCTTAGCGTCTAATGTGAGACACCTTTTTATCATCCCAATTTGCTGCAGATGAAAGAAACAAGCACTGACAAGAGAACTAATGTGCTTCTCAAAAGTTAGCGAGCTGTCTTTTATGGTTCCCAGAAGTCTGACCTACGTTGACGGTGCCTTTTATGTGTGATAAGAAAGTGCGACTGCGATTGAAAGGATTGTTGTATTGAATCGAACTATTTGTGATTTTTTTTGTATATGTTTAATGGCCTTGTGCCGTATATGTTATTATAAATAAACAAATAAATTAATTAATTAAATAATTTATTTATAAATATACATATATATAAATTATTACATGACGCCTACAAAAATATATTCAATAAATTGTAAATAAAACGCCAACAATACGAAACAAGTATGGCGGACATTATAGAATAATTTTGACAGATCGACGCTGAGCAAAAGTTAATCCACCTCAATTGGCCGATCAAATTTGAGGGAAATTTTCACTCAAATCACGCTGAGGGAGCCTAAAATATGTTGGTGAATACCAATTTTGACGTTGATCGTAATTTGAGCTAATCGAACGCTCAGATTTTCTTGGTGAATACGGGCGTTATTGAACAAGTTTTTCTTACATTTAACGTTACTTTCTGGTTTGTTTCCGAAGGAGGATCAGGCAAATACTTTGGTCCGATCACTCTCTCTTTTGTACTACGCCTCTCAGTAATCTACTTTTATAAACATGTAGCTTTAGGTGAGGTAGGATTAAAAGAACGAGTTGGCAACTTGTCCACGTGGAATGCGTCTCTCTAAGAATGGCAAAGAGGATATACTTGTCTGAAAGAAAGGGTGTGCGGAAACGCGGGCGTCCGAGAACCACGTGACTTGATCACGTGGATCAAATTCTCAAGGACGGCCGCGTGTTGAGTAAGAGGAACCGACGTGCGTGTATGAGAAATTGTATGAATGTGGAGGAAGCGAAGGAAGTGTGTAAAGATAGATTTGTTTGGCGTTCCGATCTCTCTGCCTACCCCACTTGGAACACGGCGTGAGGGTATAGCATAGTATAGTATAGCTCTCTGTACTTTACTAAAAAAATACGTTAACACCGATGTGACATCTTTTGGACGATGGAAAGCACGTACTTACACACCATCACTCCTGCGATAATTAGCATTGACTGTTGGGATGTGATATTTGAGGAAGGTACACGGGGATTCAAGGGGATTCCTTTCCCGCCGTCGGAAATATAGCGAATATTAAAAACATGGGGTCTATTAGACGGGCACCTCAGCGTTTATAAGTTAACATAATAATGTCTAATGTATAAGCGATTGTATTTTAATAAATTTGAGGGCAGGATTACATATTAATAAATTGTGTCTACTACTTAGACATACGGCCGTAAAAAATATGTCACTACCATGTAGGAGTAGGTATTATTGAATTCTTCATCTCAATGCTTCTTCTTGCAAAACGCTTCGTTTACGGTTTAACTGCTGCTTTATGTATGTAGGTAGAATGTTATTGTATCTACATACATAATTGTTAAAGTATATTACATAGGTATTTTATTGTAGTCATGTAGGTACCTATATGTTCTTTTTTATAATTGAATCGATGAATGTTAAAAGGTACCTATGTTATTTTTTCATTAAATGGAGATATTTAAAAAAAAACTGAATATTTCAGTCTAGAGCGAAATTTTCTTTCATTTTTTTAACGAAATAATAAAAATAGGGAGTTGATTGAATGAAAGAGAAAAATATATAAAAAATATATTACATATATTAAAAAAATATACATATATTTCTGGAACTTGGGTCCCTTTTAACAATCAATTTTTTAAAAATTCAAAAATCTTCCCAAAAGCCACAATTAAGTATCTGTCAGTCCTCTATTTCGATGTTTCCTTGGTCTGCTACCTCTGTGCAATCCCACTTAATAATATCTCGGTAAAATTCTGCTGCATCAGGACCAATATATTGGGTTAGTTGGAAGAGATCGCGCCTTTGCGATAAACTCGCCCTCTGTATATTGATTGTATTTAATTTGAATGTATACCTTATATGTTACTGTTTTTAATCAATATACAGTAAAGATAATATAAATAAAATATATTTCAGTAATGTAATCACGTCGTCTATTATTTTTTTTTATTTCCACTTTGCCACTCGGATATGCTTTAATAGATGGCATCCTTATATTTTCAGCAGATCTTATTCGTAAATCAAAGGTATGTTTTACAAAGCTGTCTACATATGGATTTGCAATAGCTACCCCTTTCTGATTGTGAAGAAATTCAAATTACATAAACTGAGTAACATTAAAACTAACTTTTTGCCATATGGAACACGAGAATTCGACGTTTCTACAGAGTTAGTATTTTTTATGAAATTCTAGATTAATATATTCCTAGCCACGCAATCTTGATCTCTTTATAATATTCCTCTTATGAAGTTCAACATTTTTAACTCCCTCATAATTTTTTTCAAAACCTGTTCACCATTATCCTCCATTTTTAAAAAATAACAACCAGCTCCCACCTCTTGTATTCGTAAAATGCAAATAACATCAAAATTTGACAATGCTCTAGAAATAATCGTAGATTACAATAGGATAAAAAATCATAGGCAATCGCAAATTGAATGTTAAAAGGTATCTATGTTGATGACATGAGTACCTTTTAACACTCAACTTCAATATTCGTGGTATTGATTTTAAATGAAATTCTATGATTTTTAGCTTCTTTTTACACTCAAACTACGAGTAATGGTTCAGAATGGAAAATTACATCATTAACTCAAAACCATAAAAAATGGGACATGGGTACCTTTTAACATTCATCGATTCAATTATTATGTTTGTACTTATTTAGGTAGGTATCTATCTATATAATTTTCTCACTATTAGGTATATTTGATTTCCATTACATGTTAACTTCCTGTACCCATATACACTGTTGATTAGAGAATTTGAATGGGATAGTCCTGGGATTGAATTGGTAATGAAAAGTAGTAAAAAAAAGTCACTAAACCATGTCAAAATCAGTTTTTTTAAGTATCTTTTGGCAATGTATTTAAGTTTTAAAAAAAATCTTTTATTTTTCTATAGGTACAATAAATCACAAACGGCTCAGTGAATACCGTGTGCAAAACAAACTTGGTGCTCTGCATCGACAAGTTTTACAATCTTCAGCATTACATAAATAAATAATGATAAATAAAAAATAAATTACATTTGGACCATCAGTGACTATGGTCACAATATCAGTATCGTATCACAGAAAGTTGCTCTTTTAAGATACGAACACAAATTTCGGCTGTCAGAGAGTCATTAATGCGAATGTGTCCCGAATCCCTGACTTATTTAAAAATTGTTTAATCCCGAAAATCCTGAGATTCGTTAAATTTAATACCGAAAATTTCGGGACTAAAATACGACCGGGGTTGAATCCAGTACTGATGATATCACAATAAGTATTTATTTATTTTATTCTTCACTGTACATTGTTTACAATAATACAATTTAACATAGAAAATATCATTTATACAATTCAATGTACAGAGGGCGAGTTTATCGCTAAAATGCGATGTCTTCCAACTAACCCGGTGTGTAGGTTTAACATTTACATGAATTCATACAAATCTATATTTATCTATACATGTACTTACCTATATTTATTTAGTACCTATTAAACCATCTAATATTATAATCGTATAGAACATGCTTGTCTAAAGTGCGGCCCACGGGCCGCATTCGGCCCAAACGCAAATTATGAAAATATTTAAATTTGCTTATTTCTACTAAAAAAATTAATATCAGTTATTTTAGAAGGATTAACTATGTAACAGTTACGAGACATTTTGAATGTTTTTTAAATATTCTACAATGCACATCCGTTACTTGATTTTTTAAAAACGCGATCGATTTCGGTAAACCTTTACCATTGACGAGCGAGATAATACTGACTAATATTTTTGTTAAAACATCTACAAAAACAAAATAATTGAAAACAATAGCTGCACCTGTTAAGGATTAGGCATTGTAAACATTGTGAGAAGAGGTGATTTATAATGATTTATTACTTTATTTACAATATTTACGTTTGAATTCAAAGCTTTATTAATTTCCAATGTTTCCAAAGAACATAGTTTAAAATAATTATTAATATTTGTATGTTTAAAGGAACTATTTGTTTTTACGAAATTGTGATCAAATTCAATTATATGATTCGCGAACTCGGAATAATTACTATTTTTAAGGCAAAGTTCGTGCTCTCTAAGTCTAGTTTTAAAATTTCTTTTGGTCATACCTATATATGTAGCATCGCAGTCATCACACTTAAGTGTGTACACTCCATTTTTTTGCAAGGGTTCGCGAATCATATAATTGAATTTGATCACAATTTCGTAAAAACAAATAGTTCCTTTAAACATACAAATATTAATAATTATTTTAAACTATGTTCTTTGGAAACATTAGAAATTAATAAAGCTTTGAATTCAAACGTAAATATTGTAAATAAAGTAATAAATCATTATAAATCACCTCTTCTCACAATGTTTACAATGCCTAATCCTTAACAGGTGCAGCTATTGTTTTCAATTATTTTGTTTTTGTAGATGTTTTAACAAAAATATTAGTCAGTATTATCTCGCTCGTCAATGGTAAAGGTTTACCGAAATCGATCGCGTTTTTAAAAAATCAAGTAACGGATGTGCATTGTAGAATATTTAAAAAACATTCAAAAAAAAATTAATGTTTGCAATATTTTTCATTTTTGCAAAATATTGAACCCAATATCGATTTGCTTGTTCAACAAAAGCAAATCCATCCATCACATTAATTTAACATAGGTATATATGTAATTATGTACCCTATAATATTTATACATTTTTATACATATGTTCATTTATAATTTTATACATATATATCTAATTCAAATAAAATAAATATAATGAAAAGAAATTATTTTATTTTAATAGAACTACATATAGGTATATAGTAAATTTTATTTCCATTTGTTGAAATAATATTTATGTGCGGCCCAGTATATATATTTTTTTTTGCAATGTGGCCCTCGTATGGTCAAAGTTTAGACACCCATGGTGTATAGAAGTATTGACACGACAATTTATAGGTAGGTACTCGCCAATGTAATTTGTTATTAATAGATAGAGGTACTTTCTCATGTAGCACTGTAATCTAACCAAAACCAACTAGCGTGTCGCTGTCATTGCGCAATAATATGAAATTATGATTAATCAAACACACAATACCAAGACCTAGTTATAGCGACTAGCGAGATATTTTATTTTGCAATATTCATTTGTTGTAGCTTAAGTCATTTGCCTATCTACTTATAAACTAAGATAACAAATCTTATGACAATTGAGAGTAGGTAAATTATTATCTTAAGCTAACATTCATATATTATGCGTGATGACTTCTTCGTCTTTTTTTCTTAAGGCAAGATACCCGGCATTGAGTGAATAATACATATTATTTGTGGTCAAGAATGTTTTAATTCACCTGAAAAATTCTTGTTGTGTCTGGATGGCACATGATACGATGGAGCCTTTCTAGTATAGATAATAACTAATAGGTTAATAAAAATAAGTAGGTATACTTTACGTTAGCCTGATGATGAGAGCAGAAGCTCTTGAAAACCGGCTGGCGATTAATGAAGTCAATGTGGAAGTATTACATATATACTAGTGTTTTATTTTTATTAATTCAAAATGAACTTCCACCGAGTACCGTCAGTGGACAATATTAATTAAACCATATACCATAAGGTACATAATAGGTTAAGTATTGTACCTAAATAATCCTTGAGAAATCTAGACTTTAAATCACACTTATTATAATGCAGCTAAAGGTAAAGGAGAAGAAATGAAGAACTGGACAGGAGTAAAAATAAATGGGAAAAAGGTCGACATGATTAGATATGCTGACGACATAGCACTGCTCGCAGACTCCGAGATGGAGCTGAACGAAGCCTTAGGAAAAATGAAAAGTATACTGTTGTCAAAGTACAACATGAAAATAAATAAAGACAAAACAAAATGTATGGTCGTTGGAAGGGAGGAAGCGACTGAGAACATTGCCATAAATGGAGTGAGCATCAAACACGTAAGAGAATTTGTGTACTTGGGCAGCAGAATAAACCAGGACGGACGCTCCAAATCAGAAATTGTGAGCAGAATAAACCAGGCACGAATTGCCTTTAACAAAAAATCTAAAATATTAGAATCCCCTTGTATTGATCTAAGCGTGAGGAAGAATCTCACTAAAGTCCTTGTGTGGAGCATTTTGCTATATGGGTGCGAGACGTGGACCGTGGACCATCAGCAAGAGTGAAAGCGGACGGTTAGCGGCATTTGAAATATGGTGCTATAGACGCATGCTGAAGATTCATTGGTCGGAACACGTCGAAAACGAAGAAGTGTTAACCAGGGCTGGCGGAAAAAGGCAACTCCTCAAAAGAATCTGCCAACAACGAGCTAACTGGATTGGCCACAACATCAGGCACCCAGGACTGCTCATCGCAATCGCAGAGGGCAGGACCGAAGGCACAAATGGCAGAGGCCGACCGAGAGACGTCTATATGGACCAACTGAAGAGGGACATGAGCTGTGGCTCATACATGGAGTTGAAGAGACTGGCTGAGAATAGGGAGGAGTGGAGAAGAAAGTCCAAACTCGTTGCAGACCAATCCAATGGATTCTAACTCATTATATATAAAGGTAACCTCCTATTCTTTTGCCCTTGGTTCTTTTTGGGAATATGGAGGATATACTTAAAAAAAATTGAATCTATGGAGAGCTAATTTATGATAAAGCTTCCTACTTAACGTTCTGATGTCGTTGTAACAAGAACAGTAAACTGAAAAAAATACTTTTTCAGGCTGTCGGTAACCTTGACTAAAAAATAGCGCAGTTTACCCAAATATCATTGTACATTTTCAAAGCATGACCCAGTCAGAGTTATTTCCATGGCAAAGTACAAACACTATAGGTAGATAGCTACTAAATATGTACCTATTGGATAGGCCCATGTGCCACTAAACTTGACATCACTAATATCCTAATCTGTGAACCCAGAATAAATTTTCCTATTACTATATCAGTAGACACATCATTCTAAACTAGACATGTCTACTGTTTTCTTCAACTCCATAATCCGAACCTTAAATTTGTGCCCTGCTTGTGACTAGGTCTTACTATTAAATTTTATATAGGTACCTACTTATATTATATTCTCTGTATTGTTAGATAAACCTAAATACCTACTTATATCAAATTGGTTAATTATGGAGAAAGGAAAACAATTTTCATGACTGTAAATTAAGCAAAGGCTATGGTTTACAATGTATATTTTCCTTTGCGAATGAATAGCTGAATTTTTATATACTATAGTTATATAGTTGGCATGTGAATATGGTAAACACTACAGTTCAATAGCTACCTACTAAACTCATTCATCACTGAGAGAACCTGTTGCTCTCATCAGATACAGACAGATCTCAGACACACTTACCGCGTTCAATCACTCGCGTCGGTGAGAATTTTAAAGCAAATTATAAAAAAGCAAAGTAATTCTTCTGTAACTTTACCATTACTAATTCTGTACATATTAGTGTATTGTATACATACGTACATACACACAGTAGGTACGTTTGGAGCGTACAATAATACCTATTATATGGAATCACCGAATCACGCGGACCTTTGATAGATCGATTAGAGATTTGTCAATCAATCAATATTACACGTTAATTATCGTAATCTATTACTTCTTTAACGAAGCCCGCAAGATCAACTCGAGCTTGTTCGAATAGTTACAATTGTGAATTATTTCAATTTAATTAAGATTAAAAGTTTGTGTACGTTTCCTGTTTCCTGTCGGCATAACAGAATTCTGTAAGTTTCATGTTTCATCTTCTGTCAAAGTTAAATGTCAAAATAATGTCTAGCTGGTTGTAAATAAATCCAAATATTTAATTTATTCAGTTTTGAGTGTGAAAAAGGATATAATATATGATGTTCGTGTATAATGTATTATTTTCATTGCCGTTAAATAGCCCAAACATCGCGTGAATTAAATCCAATATAAATTATTTTGATTTACTTAAATATAAGTTATTTCTAATATTTTCATTCAAAAATCTATCGATTTTGTGTGTGCTTAAGCAATTTTACTTACAATCCGGTTGATTCATGGTGCTTTGCCATAAAGATAAAAATATTTTCATCGTGTTGTGCAATATCAATTATTAGGTAAGTAGGTATAATACATACCTAATGATGAAAGTAGAAGGTAGGCATGTGTATCAGAATAAAATAAAAGGAACTTGAGGCATTCCAAATTCTATACAGGATAGTCGGACGCAGTTTTTTTTAAGAGAAATTGTGTAAGTGTTAGACTAAATATCTGTGAAGTTTTTTGTAATTTTTCAATAGTTATTTTATGAGGTTCTTGAATGTACATTTTACATAGAATTGCAATGTAAATCAACTTTTTTAAATAATTTATGTATGAAAATACATGGTTCTGTACAGGACACAGTTAGGTGCACATCCTATAATATAATATGGTAGCACATATGACAATAACGGAATATTTTACATTATACCATAGACATACCAGATTTGCAGCGCGGAACATTTTAATGGAATTTTTGTGTACCAGCATCGATGGCCTTCAAGCATTAGCAATGTATTGTCTTACAACCAAAGTCAGTATAAAACTGGATGCAAAATTTGATTGGTTGTATGACCGATTTTTTATTTGAATTACCTATCTAATATACTTTGCATTATACTATAGGTTCCACTTATTGAGAGGACTTATGGTTTTTTGATTTGATTTTTTAATATGTTAAGTAAGTCATTCTTATATTTCAAAATCCAAATTTTCAGCCTCATCAACCTGGAGATTTTCAGTGGTGTAGCAAAAACTATATTTCATTATTAATACTACTAAAAAAATATTCTACGCTCAATCAAGGTATTAGTTTTTACTCCTAATATTTGTTATAATGTTTCGAATGTTTCGAAACTACTACCACGTTACAGTCAAATCAATAAATAAAACTATACTTCAAGTACCCTTTCAAAACCCTTTCCGTGGAGTACCTGGCAAAGAATTAGTCTCCCATTTTTTCTGGAAGTTTTTCGAGTGGCTTGTAAAAGGCAGACGATGGAAAAATTTTCATTCTATGTGAACGTATCAAAACATTGATTATGTTGAATTATTTTTATGAAGATATGTAGTATTTTACCTGGAGAATAAGAATCCATTGGAATTTTGTGGATTTATTAAGTGTGAAATTAATTATTTGCATTTTCGTACGTGTTTGACATGTCACAAGTACTTAAATATTTACGTTTGATTGATTTGTAGGTTAGATAAGTTAGGTAGTCTGGTGTTTTTTTATGAAAAGCACATTTATTGGCAATCATTTTATTATCATATCATTTATTTGGTGAAAAACTATATAATTACATTAATAGAAGTAGAAAATTCCTATATTGTTTTATTATTATTTCTTCTTTATATCACTTTTTGATGTTTTTATTACTTTATTTTATTATCTATCAAAAAGAGAATTGTTTACTAATGATTTGAAGTACATTATTTTATTTAAAGTAGACACAACCATTGTATGAGCTGCATTTGTAAGGTAACTTGTATGATAATTTTGTAAATTGAATATTTTCTTGAAAAATTACTCTCATTATTAGGTATTACCTTAAATTCAGCGATGAATTTTTCTACCCATCCTAAATGTTTTAATTTTTTGTTGGCATGGAGAGTACAGCTTGCATGTTTATCACATGTGGCTGGTCTGCTAACTATCTCTTGTGAGATATGCCTTGATGGTATACTAGTAGTAGTACTATGTATTCCAAATAATTTTCAAGTTTATTACCCAACTTTTGCGACATTGCATTTTACAGAGTAAGTGTTTAAGATAAAGTTGTAAAGCATTTAGCAAGCCAGAACTTTTATAATGGGCAATTTTGAAGAACTTTTATAAAATGAATTTCATAGGGACAAAGATATTTTTCATTTTTGACTTTACATCTAATGTGTACCAATGTCGAAACATAACATCTTTTCGACAAATCCAAGCTGCATATTCTGGTGACGTGCCAAGTCTCGTTCCATATGCAAAGGCATGAGCCAAGTGTCTGCCCGACTGTACACAGTGAAATGGAGTAAAACTTTCACCTCATATATATACCTATATTGCGAATGCTTTGATTTTCGTATTAAACTGGTTATTTGCACTTACGTGAGCCAGCCAGAGCCGATTCGTAAGCATCTGGACACCTAATACTCTCTCTCTACCCTGCAAGTGATGCTTGACTTCATGTTAAAATCATACCTATCGTGATACATCTCACATATATATATATTCGAAAAATCTTTTATCGGATTACTCCGTGTACATGGATTATTACCCAAATGGGCATATTTCCGACGTTTCAGCTGAACACGGTCAGCCATAATCATGGAATAATATTTAAGACATAAATAGAGGTAATAATGAATAAATAAGTGGAAAAAATATATAAAATTAAAGGTGCAAAGAGAAAATATGTACTAAAATATATTGGTTTCCAAACAACAATTTCCCTCTGGTTGTCGTGGAGGATAGTTGTATCCTAGTTGTTGCTGGGTATATCTGTGTTTTTCGACAAGCCTAAGTGAAGTTATCTTAAGTGATTAGTGTTTGGCTTCGGGCAGTTTTGCCGATCACGGGCGTAATATTGTGTTATCTGTGCTACAAGTATAATACCGATATTTTGCCACGAAGGCTGAATTGCTCTACCATACTTGTTATTTAAGTAAAATGTATTTACTTGCTTACACTACTATTTGTGATTGTTGCAGGTGTTTAAGTATAATATCTTCCAATTGAAAGATGGATCCTGGATTTTACAATCATAATAGAAAAAGAAGTCCCCTCAAAGATGCTAATTACTTTTCACAATTTATATTTTGGTATGTCTTTTCATATTTTCATATAGGTAGATATTTATGTCAGTGTATTGCCTCATTTCAAATCAAATGTCTGGAATAATAACTTACTAATCAAAATTTCTAATAGTAGTGATTCATTAAACCATATTATACCTCTCAGGCATCAAATATTTTTCATGTGGGTTCGTGAGAATACAACAATTCATCCTGCAAATCTCGGACAGACAGTGGCCAGTCCATTCATATTACTAAACTTTTTCCTTAAATTATTCAGAACACCCTTAAGCAGCTGTAATAAAAAGAGAAATTAGTATAGAAAGACAGTTTGAATGAATTAATTGATGAATTTATTTTGTTTATGTGTAGGTGGCTGAGAGAATTATTTGGTAAAGGTTTAAAGAGACGCATTGAACTAGATGATTTATATGCACCTCTGGGGAGTCATATGTCCGGCCGTATAGGGTGTCACTTCCAAAAACTCTGGGACCAAAGGAAAGCAGCGGGAGGGACTCCATCACTGCTGTCAATTATTTTCAAAACTCATGGATATTTTGTCATGTCTATTAGTACTATATATAGCATAGCTGATATTGCTGTAAGGTAAATTTTGCTAATTTTATTATTATTTAAATTTTGACTGTAATAGCTATTTGATTTTGTACCTCATTATTTTGTTCACATAAATATGTTGTATTACCACATTCAGTATCTTTATCATGGCCACACTTAATTGTTACATGAAATGCATCTGTGTTGTGTTTTAGGTTGTCTCAAGCATTGTGCCTGGGCGTATTCATATCATACTTTTCACCTGGTCAGACTGATATCACAAAGCAAGAAGCTGTCATGTTTGCTTCTGGAATTGTGTTTTGTATGTTAATTGAAGTACTTATACTTCACCCATTCTTGAATGTTTTATTTCATGTAGCTATGAAAATTCGGGTTGGCTGTTGTTCCCTTATATACAGGAAGGTAATTATATGATTGCTAATATACTTTATGCACCGCACCTATATGTCATCACCCAATGGTTAAGTTAGCCCCATTAACCAAACGGGACCGGTTAGACCGTGACATTCAGTTGAATACTTAAACATTTCCTTAAGTCACAATGATAGGTAATGATTGTTCTATTTGTGTAATTAATTAAATATTCGATGTTGTCCGGATCCTTTACATCCATGAGTACAAAAATACTAAGATTTATCTTGAATTATTTTATGACCTGTTTTATTTTTAATATATATGAAATATGTGATGAATCCTTGTTCTTAATGATCTCTGAAATTAGGAAAGCCAGAAGAAAAATAATACATCCTATATGAGGCACTCTATCTTCTGGGCAGGTTTTAAGCTAAAAACATTTTAAATATCTTATATATTGATATAGATACTACATGAGTCCATGGGCCGTAGACAAACCGTACTTAGCGATCGACTACTGGCGAACTTTTCGACAATCTACCTACATGCACCGTATAATTATGCGTTATTGTTGCAATTATTGACGAAAATTCGTTTGTAGTCGATCGCCAAGTGGGTGTTTGTCTAGGGGGTCATGTCACAAAATTAGCAACTTTTTTTGATGTAGGTACCTACCTATTTTTTGTTACTTAAATATGGGCATGTAGGGAGTCAATAATTAAGTTTTCTCATTGGGAAGAGTCTTAGGTATATCCACGTAAGTGCTTACTCCATTTTTTTAAATAAGATTTTGTCGTTTTAACCCATGTATTTGCACGGTTTTCTGTTTAATTAAACCCGAGCCATGCCGGGTTACATAAACTAGTACTAAATGTATAACAAGTCCAAGTGCCTACATAGTAAAGGCCTAAGGACAACAAAAATAAATAAATAGGTCATCATAAAAAAGAAATCACTGGCTGTTTCACATATTATAGACATTTTAGCCTTCTCCAGCTATTTTTTTGTTACTGTACAATAAAAGAAGATGTAATACAAAATATCAGAACATTCTACAAGCCATATTGACCTAATATTTAATAAAATTCTGCTTTATAGTACCCACTCTTGTATGGGAAAGAGAGGCAAAACTAGACAGTTGGAATGCAAACATCAGACATGTCATGCTTTAGTGTATAATCAATAGCTGGGCAATGTGTAAAGAATACAATTAATTGTCAATTTAGTGTTTTCTCCATGTGATTTTGGATCAATCTTCAGATAAACTTTTGGTAGTTTGTATTTTAACTAAAATGTGATCTTTGATATTTATGATATACTCTAAGATTATTTAACAAGGGGAAAATTTGTAAAATCTATTTGTTAAATTTACTTTGAGCTATTATTTGGGTGTCCATTAGTTGTACCTATTTTTTTAATATATTTTTTGTAATTTCTTTCAGATGCTTAAATTGGACTTAAAAACAAATGATCCTAATTCTGATGGTCTTAGTGGAAAAGCGATAAATCTGCTAACTAATGATGTGAATCGTTTTGATCTGGGGGTGCTATTTTTGCCAGATCTTGTACGAGCACCGCTAGAAGGAATCATGATTATTTTTTTAATGTACTACTACTTGTTACATTATTCAGTTTTAATAGGAGTAGCCTTCCTACTCGGATTCATCCCTTTACAAGGTAATCTTAACAATACAATTTGAATCGATCATTTGAGAAACAACATAAGTCAGGTTTTTAGCGGATATGTTTTTTTTATTTATTTGGTTCCTTTTTCTTGAAACACACATTATTTCATTTAGAAATCACGTAGTTTTCATCTATTTCATACAAATTAACATACTGACTTGTGTTATTTCTCTACTGACTGCCCTGTGACTTGTGTTGTTTCTCTACTGACTGCCCTGTGACTTGTGTTGTTTCTCTACTGACTGCCCTGTGACTTGTGTTGTTTCTCCACTGACTGCCCTGTGACTTGTGTTGTTTCTCTATTGACTGTCCAAGTTGATCAGAAACTGAATGTGCTTATAATGCACAAATTGTTTTCTCATTCAATCCAGTTGTGAATATTAATAAAAAAGTATATTTAAGGCGATTAGAAGAAGAAAGGCGAATTAACTGTAGCCCTAGTTTTCAAAACAACAGTTTTAAGTTTTTATACCTGAATAAATATGCAGCGAACATCATTGATACGAGTATAGCTGTATTTTTCAACGCCCACCGGAACTACTCAAAATGTATGGTATTGTAGATGCGTACAGATGATTATTATATTCTTAAACCTAACTAAATGTAAATTTTTTCAATTATCTTCGAAAACATATTAATATTAGTACATAACTCGCCGATATGTATTTAAATACCTAAGGTTTCCAAGAAATATACTTAACTGTACTCCCAAAGATATTGCCATACTATGATTATCTATGTAAACAAAAGTAACACCTGCGCTTAATCACCTGGATATTCTCATAATTATGATATGGTGTAGGTGTGTAAATTTGGCTATAATAACATTTTTACTTACCCCAATGAGCAAAGACTTGTTACCTGCAAACTTAATGATTTCATTTATTGATAAAATAACCGCTATTATATCAAGAGTATTTACCGTGAAAGGCCTTCTTGGTAGGGAGCAAATAAATGTCTTTTTGGACATATATTCCTTCCCTTCATTTCTTTTTTTTTATTTATGTTAATTTCCCAACTTTCAGGTCTTGATATTCTTTTTCTAGGGTATCCAGAAATGTTTTCCGTTATAATTTCATCAAAAATAATGAGTTAATAAATATATTGAAACACTGAATGAAACTTCTACTAAGCGTAAACAAGGGTATTAGAAACTAGGGAAAGCGGGAGATTAAGATACTGGGTAGGGAAGTTTCGCTAGAAAGAGATAGAACGTATTTATTTGTTTAAAATTAGATTTTTTTACATAATTCATAAATATAAAAACATGTAATATATATCAAAATATTCCTCGTGATAGCCCGCACACATTACACAATTTTTTTTTTCACCTACTTGGCGTTCTCGCCATTCTTCCTTTAATCCCCTCATTTGAAGATTTTTGAGGAACAGTTTAGTCTCCTTTTTGGCCGTCCTCAAGTCGAAACATGTTGTTATTCTGAATAACTGGAAGAAAAAATAAAAAGCAAGGTTCTGAACGATAATACCAAAAAAACAGCTATTGCTGAAAAGCTTGTGCATTATACGAGAGTTCAAAAATATGTTAAAACTGTCTGTTGTCACTAAATTATGTCAGGAAGACCCAGAAATGGGAGGTATTGTTATTGATTATATGCAAAATCTTCTTTAAGAATATGTGGAGCTAATCTGTCCAAATGCGGCATATATTCAAAGACTGGTGGCCCGAGTATTATGAAAAAACTATGTTGTCAAAAGAAATTCAAAGAGGGATTCCATAAGATCAGAAAATAATTCTGACAACATCAAAGTTTCAACACACACGAGCAATACAAGATTTTTAGGAAACAATTTTATATCCCAACTATTAACGTGGATGAAGATGTGGTGATAGTGATTTTTGGTTGTTTAAAAAATAGTCTGGGATAAAAATGTTGATTTTTATTCCCTGAAATGATGTTCATTTGAGAAACAACATAAGTCAAAGGTTTTGAATCAACAAATTAATAAAAAAATAAAATATTTTGACAAAAAATAAAGGTTTAAATAAAAAAAAAAATACACTATAAGTTATATTTTAATTTGATTTAGATATCAACATTTCATTCAAAATTTTATAACAACCGGTTTTTTGTGATTTCTGAAAAGTTTATTTTGACTGACTTATGTTGTTTCTGAAATGACCGATACATTTATGTGTCGTACAATATTGCCTTCTATTTGGTAAAATTTACTAATAATAATATGAAATTTGATTATAGCTTGGCTAGGAAGAGTATTGTCTGAGATCAGAAGAAAATCCGCATTAAAGACAGATAACAGAATGAAAATGATGAATGAAATCATACAAGGTATACAGGTGATCAAGATGTACGCATGGGAATACTGCTTTGCTAATTTGATACGACTGGCTAGGAAGTGAGATATAATACTATTATCTATTTCCTCATCATGTATTGTCTCATCATACGTAATATAACCATTAATTATTTCTATTTGCAGGGATGAGATGAAGTTGATCAAAAAAATTTCTTGGATACGTGCAGTGTCCATATCTTGCATAAAGCTAAACACAAAAATTTCTATCTTCATCAGCATCATAGCTTATGTGGCATTTGGAAATACAATTACGGCCTCAAAGGTCTTTGTATTATTTGCTCTGTATGATTTGATAAAACTATCTGTTGTAGAGTTTTTCCCATTAGCTATTATGTCCGTTTTAGATTGTTATGTTTCTATACAGCGAATTCAGGAGTTCTTAATGGTACCAGAAGTAAGTAAGTTAGCAAAAGTGGAAGACACTAAACTGAATGGTGATTTGTATTCTGATGAGAAATACCTAAAATACATGATCAACAATGACAATTTTATCAAAAACACCCAGGGAAGCATAACAGAGTTTGAAAAAGGTGACATTGAGTTAATTGAAAGTGCTAAATCATACCTGCACAAAGAAGGTGGAGTGGAAATGAAGAATGTGAGTGCGCATTGGAGGACATATTATGAAAGCAAACAAGAGAAAAAAAAAAATTCCTTGGACAATATATCGCTAAAAGTATGTTACATTATTTTTTTGTGAAAACCTTTTTAGTAGCAATACAAAGTTGAACTGCAAAAAGATTGCCACTTCTAAAATAGACAAATTCATTATGCATAGGAAGAGCAGTCTGCTTATTCTGTTAATTACAAGTACATAATCAATATTTTGGACAATAAACAAATTGTAGTTAAAAATAGTGTGACCCTTAAGTTGTCTATATATCTGCAGGTCTCCCCGGGTGAGTTAGTTGCTATTATAGGCCCAGTGGGGAGTGGAAAAAGTACATTACTACATGCCATCTTAGGTGAAATCCCAGTTAGTGAAGAATCTGTCATTCGAGTGTCTGGAAATGGGAGTGTCTCATACTGTAGTCAACAGCCATGGTTATTTGAAGCCAGTATACGTCAGAACATATTGTTTGGAATGCCGATGGAAAGGCAACGCTATACAAGTGTTATTAAATGCTGTCAGTTAAAAAGAGATTTGCAGATACTTCCTTATGGAGACAAAACAATTGTTGGAGAAAGAGGTTAGCACTATCTGTATCAATTACTTTGGTAATATTGTATTGAATGTTATGGTATATAAATTTGTAAAGCACCATTTACTCATAATATGACCTCAAGGGTATGGTAGTTATATTTACATCAAATATATCAGTACTCAATGTTGTTATTGTAAACCTTGTATTATTTTATGCAGGAGTATCATTATCTGGGGGACAGAAGGCTCGTGTTTCTCTAGCACGATGTATATACAGACAAAGTAGCCTTTACCTACTAGATGATCCTCTGTCTGCTGTTGATGCCCATGTTTCCAAAGCCCTCTTTGATTCTTGCATCAAAGGATTTCTTAGGTCCTCCGCTACCATACTTGTTACACACCAAGTACAGCAACTAGTTAATGCAGATAGGATCTATCTCATGGAAGCAGGAAAGGTGAACTATGTTATTATTATATTAGTTCTTCTCTCCCTAAAGATAAATATTGTGTATGTGAGTAAAATAGAATACTTTATCAATAACATGCTTTTTTATTCATAATAATATTGTAGATTGTATTTGAAGGAAATTATGAGGAGTTTCACTTATCTAAATCTAATTTCATCCAACTGCCACCTGCAAACTCTGATATCGATAAAGAAAATCCCGCTGATAAACAAGATTCATTGGTGAGTTAAATATAACTATGTTAAAACCACTATATCCATCACACACTTCCATAGACTAACGACTTGAAATCATCCCTTCCACTTACACAATTCATCCTACGTTTAAAGGATGTATCGGTATAAACAGAGTATTAATAAAGAAAATTAATGGATGAGGTTAAGAATGCATTGAAGAAAGCGAAGAATGGCAAAGCGGTTGGGTATGATATGATCTCTACGGAATTCATCAGTCTGAGTGGGCTGAGGACTCTCGAATGGTGTCATGCACTCTTTAACCAGTGTTGGAGGGAAGGTTGCACGCCAGAAGACTGGAGAAAAGCTGTGATATGCCCTCTATACAAAGGAAAGGGGTCAAGACTAGAATGCGGGAGTTATCGGGCCATCAGTCTGCTGAGCTCGGTGGGGAAACTGTATGCAAGAATATTGATTGAAAGAGTTCGAAAAGTGACTGAGACGAATGTATGGGATGTGCAAGGTGCCTTTCAGAGTGGTAGAGGGTGTGTGGAACAGATCTTCTCCCTGCGAATGGTGACAGAGAAGCTCCTGGAGAAACACCAGAAGCTTTTCTGCGCGTTTGTTGATCTAGAAAAGGCTTATGATAGAGTAGATCGTGAGAAAATGTGGCAAGTATTATCAATGTGTGGGGTGGATGGTCGGCTAATTCGCGCCATTGCGTCCCTATATACAGGAAGTTCTGCGTGTGTTAGAGTGAACAATAACCTGTCGGAATGGTTCACACTGACAAAAGGAGTAAAACAAGGGTGTGTGATGTCGCCATGGCTTTTTAACCTATACATTGATCATTGTATTCGTCCATTGAAAGAAATGAATGTAGGTGTTGATATGAATGGGATGAATGTAAGAGCGTTAATGTTTGCCGATGATTTGGTATTGATGGCTGAAAGTGAAAGTGACCTACAGCGAATGATGACGTGTGTGTATGAAAATTGTGCGATTAATGGATTGAGAATAAATGCAAAAAAGACAAAAATCATGGTGTTTGAAAGAGGAAGTGAGAGAACAGTATGCCAGGTAATGATTGACAATGAAGTGTTAGAGCAAGTTGACGAATGTGTGTACTTAGGTAGTTTGTTCACGAGAGATGGGAAGTGTGAAAGCGATATTGAAAGGAGAAAAGTTGCTGGCAATAAGGTAAATGGTGTAATCCGACCAATAATTGCAAATAGAAACATATCCACCACAGCTAAAAGGTTGGTGCACTCTGCTATCTTAGTGCCATCACTAATGTATGCAAGTGAGACGTGGACATGGTTAAAGAAGGATGAAAGTGGCATAAATGCAGTTGAAATGAGATCACTGAGAAGGATGTGTGGTAAAAGTCTGAGAGATCGTGTGCGTAACAGTGAGATACGAAAGGAATGTGGAATGAAAGTTAGTGTAATAACAAGGATGAATGTAAATAAGTTAAGATGGTTTGGGCACGTGGAAAGAATGAATGAGGACAGAATGACTAAGAAGATATATTTGTCTGAGAGGAATGGTGCTCGGAGACGTGGACGTCCGAGGATTAAATGGCAAGATCATTTAAATCAAATCCTACAGGACGGTCACGTGTTGAGTACGGTGAACAGGAGAGCATGCATGAGGAATTGTATGACAGTGACGGAAGCGAAAGATGTGTGCAAGGATAGAAGGAAGTGGCGCTCATTCCTTTCTGCCTACCCCGCAAGGGAAGTGGCGTGATGGTATGTATGTATGTACCTATGTTAATAAAGAAATAAATAAAACAAATGTTTTATTCTAGTATTTGATTTATTTGACAAGAGAGACTCAATTGATTGACAATGTCCTAACAAGACAAAAGACGTCTCTCTTGTCAAATAATTCAAATACTAGAATAAAACATTTGTTTTATTTATTTCGGTATGGAATTCTACTACCTAAACAGCAACACAGTGAATAGAGTATTAATAGTAATAACTTGAAATTATCAAAGTTTAGTTTTTTTTTGTATACTTATATAGAAAGTGATATTATTTTTACTTGTATATATAGTGAGTTACAATCCATCAGATTAGTCTGCAACAATTTTAGATTTTCTTCTCCATTCCTCCCTATTTTCAGCTAGTCTCTTTAGTTCTACATATGTGCCACAATTCATGTCCTTCTTCAGTTGGTCCATATAAGTATCTCTTGGTCGGCCTCTACCGTTTCTGCCTTCTGTCTTGCCCTCCGCGATGGTGATAAGCAGGCCTGGGTGCCTGATGTTGTGGCTAATTCAGTTAGCTCGTTGTTGGCTGATTCTTTTAAGGAGTTGTCTCATTTCTCCTACCATGTTTGTTATTATAATAAAATAAAATATTCAAGAAAGGTAGCATAGATTAGTGATTCCAATAACTTTTTAGGAAAACGTTCCGATGAAGAAGAATCGTCCATCAATATGTTCAATTAGCTCCAAAGTCTCTTTGGCATCACTGAACTCTGATATGGCTGACCTGGCTAAGCAAGTACATGAACAGGAGCAGCAGGAAGCGGGCTCAGTAGATAGATCTGTGTATATGGCCCTGGGAAAGAGTGCTGGAGGTGTACTCAGTATGGTGACACTCATTGTGCTCTTCATTTTTGGACAGACAGCAATGTCAGCTTGCGATCTGTGGCTAAGTCAATGGTATTTAATATTTTATTCAGTATAAACATGTAGCTTAAATTTAAAATTGCTCCAACTTAAACAAATAATTGTTTTGCACCTTGATAGTAACTACAATTGAGCAGATAGCCTTGTATAGTATTATATTATTTTCAGGGTAAATATGGAGGAAATAGCATCTTCAAATTCCATCAACAACAATGATAACCAAACTTATTACTTAAATGAAACTTCTTCTGTAAGCAATAGATATAACTGGAGTCAAGTCTACGATAGTGAATACAATACATGGAATTTATCAAGGAAATCTAGTGTGATTGTGTATAGTGGATTACTAATCACATGCATTTTAGTGTCTTTGTCAAAACTCATCATATTCTTTGGAATGTGCATAACAGCATCTATTAATTTACACAATAAAATGTTTATGTAAGTATCAAATAATAATAAGAGCAAACAGTACCTGCCCACTTACAAAAGTAAAGTATTGATAAGAGTAATACATATTTAAAATCAACTTGATGTATTGTAGGGGTATAACAAGGGCCACCATGTGGTTCTTTAACAACAATGCTTCAGGAAGAATACTCAACAGATTTTCCAAGGACATGGGTGCAGTAGATATGGTCTTACCTCTTGCTTTAGTTGATTGTTTAAGTGTAAGTATCACACTGATTAATAATTAACATAGCACTAGTATCAGCTTTAACAGACTCATTATGAATTATCTAAAGAGTATATTATTATATTATGATTGCATCAGGTATATTCTTGTACCTCATTTTAGTTTCTTCTGGAGATCCTGGGAATTCTCATTGTGGTATGCATTATTAATGTTTGGCTTCTGATACCAACTTCTGTGGTGGTTGTTTTACTTTATATCATTCGTCATGTTTACATACAAACTGGTAGATCACTGAAACGACTGGAAGGAATAAGTATGTATTTGTGAATTATTTTTGTAGGTATTTCAGCATGCATACATCATGCATCATATTTTAATTAATGTAATTTTACTTGTGTAGGTAGATCTCCAGCATTTACTCATGTGAATGCAACTATGTCAGGGTTGAGTACCATTCGAGCTTCTGAAGGAGCAAGTGACATACTAACTATGGAGTTTGATAGACATCAGGATTTACATTCTTCTGTGTGGACTCTTATACTCAACTCTAATAGAGCTTTTGCCTTGTGGATGGATGTCACATGCTGTTTTTATCTCGCTGCTGTTACTTTCAGCTTTCTCATTTTCAGTACAGAAGGTAGAACTTTTCCATCTCATATAATAAATTCTATTTCCTCCACATGCCATTTCATAAGTCACTATTTAGACAGCAAGATAAGTATTAGAAATTTATAGTTACAACTTTTATAGAAAAATTGTTTTTGATAAATATTAATAAAAGAGTACCTACTCTTTTTTCTACCCTTTCTAGGAGTATAGCTGTGGCTATATTTAAAATTTCCTCCAAATCACTTCACTGTCAAACATTTATGGAAATACATGGATCCATATCACTCACTGTCAAATTCAAATTAACATTGTGATAAGGCGACAAAGCACACATTTTAGCATTTTATTATACAGTCGATTCCGATATTATACACATCGGGACTTGGGCATTTTGTCCCAATTAAGCAGCTGTCCCAATTAAGCGAAGTTCACATTTTTTTTTCATTAATTTATTTGGTCTTGGCAACTTAGGCCACTAACCAGTAAAACACCCATAAAATAACAATGCATATTTTTTTCAATAATTTTATTTTATAAACTCTCGAAAACTGTAAATTACATATACCTAGGTAATATAAATTATCATATAAATTACAAATATGTGATATAAACTTTCAAGAAAAAAAAAATCCTAATTTAAATAATAAATGGGTAGGTACATACAATTTAATTCAACGCAGAAATGAGAATTCTTTGTACATATTTTTTCTTGAGAATATGTGTAACATAATATGTGCTGTTATCTTAAATTTACTGTCCCAATTAAGCGGAATGTTGTCCCAATTAAACATATAAATTTACTATTGGTTTCTTGGTATGGTTTCTGTTCTTTGAGATTTGTCCCAAATAAGCGGCTGTCCCGATTAAGCGGTGTCCCAATTAAGCGGAATCGACTGTATTAATATACTCATTCACTGTTGGCATATTTCAGACACTTTTGGTGGCAAAGTGGGACTAGCCATTACGCAAGTGATGGGCCTGGTAGGGATGTGCCAGTGGGGCATGAGACAAACTGCTGAAGTAGAGAGCTTGATGACATCGGTAAGTATTGTAATATTACAATATAATGAGCCTTCATACATCTCTCCTTTATCTAAACTTAACCTAATTATAATTTACCATTTTAGGTAGAAAGAATTATTGAATATACTAAATTAGATCCAGAACCTCCTTTAGAAACAGATAAAAAAGAATTTGTCAAGAAATATTCAAAAGTAAACCTCAATTCTTGGCCTCAAAATGGTAGGTATCTGTATGTGGTATTTTATTACTGCTACAAAGTGTATTTCTGTATTTTAACATACCTAAGTATTATGTGATTTTTAGGTAGTGTTGAAATTGACCATCTCTATTTGTCATATGATAAAGGAGAAAATGCTAAGAATGTTCTAAATGATGTGAACTTAAAAATACAACCTGGTGAAAAGGTTGGCATAGTTGGAAGGACTGGTGCTGGTAAATCCTCTATTATCGCCGCCCTTTATAGGTGAGTGCTAAATGCATGTTGACTGTTGTACTCTTATATTATCATAATTCTAGGGTCGACGGACTAAAACACAAACCTAAGTCAGAAGTAGCAACTTTACAGGAGAAACAAAAAATACAATAAAAGTCTAGTTAAATAAAAGAAAAAGTATTTTTTATTCTGAAATAAAAGAAAGAGTAAAATGGATATTCTGCAGTGACCGACTATTATTGAACTTTGGGTGTGTGTGTGTTGCAGACTGACTCATACAAAAGGCAGTATATATATTGATGGTATTGACACTGTAGATGTTGGGTTACACAACTTAAGAACAGGCATGAGTATCATTCCACAAGAACCAATGTTATTTAGCGGGACTCTCAGACAAAATCTCGATCCTTGGGAAGCACAAAGAGATCAGGATTTGTGGAAAGCTTTAGAAGAGGTTTGTTAATTATTCATATTAGTAGGTATATAATTTTTGGAATAGGTGTTCTAACTTTTTTATAAATAAATATTTTACTGGATACTGAAATAGATATTATTTATTAATTAAATCAGTGAATGGCCTGAGCCTTTTACAGTAAATAATAACAATAATATGTCAATACAACATTTACACAACCATATTATACTATACAAAAATTATAATAATACTTGTACATACATGAAAAAGATTTCGTATAAAAAACAATAAAAAAACTATACTTTTCCTGACTGGCCTACCATGCAGAAACTTGTAGGTGACAATACAATACAATATCATACATACCATACTCAATGTAAACATAAATATATTTATCAAATATTGCACAGTAATAAATCGTTAGGTTAATTAATAACAAACTTGTTACAGGAAAATAAAATGGTAAGTACAAAGCCAATTTAGCGAAAATATAAACATCAATATTATCAAAGTGATTAATAAAATATAAGTAATAAAAATGATAATAAATAAAATATGTTAAAATAATTCAAATATAAATTAATACTAAAAAATATAATAATATAAAGAAAAGAAAACAATTGGGAATAGGAAAAAAGTAAAGATGAAATGAGCTATAGACTCCATATTAGATTATTAAAATTTGTACTAAGTGAGTAGTTAGAAATAGTATGTTTGAATTGTTTTTTACACCGATATAATGTTTATAAATATATAAATGAAAACAAAATTAAATTTCAATTGTCAGTAGGAGAAAAAGTAAAGATAAAATGAGAAATAAACTCTATAGTAAATACGTAAAATTTGCACATAATAAATAATAATAAATTATGTTTGTATTGTTTATTTCAAGATAATATTCATACAATTAGAAAAATCATTTTTGAATTGTCCTTTATATCAATTTCAATTTGTGTATTATAGACAATTTAAAGGGAAACTCTTTTTTAACAATACAAATATGTTTAGTGATTTAATTTTAACAAAATAACTACACAATAAATAAAGATACCTTAAAAAATTAGTTATGTGTGAGATGAAATAAATTAAATCCAATCAATAAAATAACAATAAAAAGCAACTGCAATACATATCATCAAGAATACATGCAACACTGTCTATGATGGATCCGGGTATTACCAATATTTAAATTAATAATTTGTTGTATTTTTGTACATATTTCATTTTACTGCTACAAAATAATAAAAAGCACCTATATGAAAATCATAGAATGATAATTATGCAGTTGTGATATTATCACTGGTTCAGACATGTGAAACGGATGGATGAGGATAGGATGACAAAGATGATGATGACGGATTATTTATTCAGCACCGTTTATTGGAGTATCCATCTCAAGCGCGTGGAAAGCTCTATTGGAAGAGCAATGTATTCAGATTGCCCTTGAATGTTAATGTCTTTGTCTGTATTACGAATGTGTACATTGATATACGCATTCATTTAAAATATATATCGGCTCGCGTTCTGTACTTTTATTGTCACTTTATGTGTTGTGGGTAGGCAATGTTGTGTTGACATCTCTCAAGTTGTTGATATAGTAGATATTAATTTAACACCTAAATAAGATTTAAATTGAGAGATGATATACATTAATAATGCATATAAACTTTGTTATTTTATTTTGGAATCACACGTCACGAAAACTGAAAATCACAGCATCAATATGAACGGTAAAATCGGGTTTAAATCCAAGAACTTTTGAAGGAGAACCACCGTCCACCCGGATAGCTCAAAAGTCTGGGGACTTCCATTTATCCGATTAAATTTCTACACTAACAAATTTGTCCACACAAGAGGTGCCATGATGGTAAAATTGTGTACAAAAATAATTAAATTTGTCTGTATAATGAATTTTAAACAAAGTAAAATCAATAAAAATATGCACATTTTACAGGTTTTAAGTTTATACATATACCTATTCAAAATGTGAGTTTAAAAAGAAAATTAAATTCATACTTATTGACATTTAAAAAAAAAACAGAAGAAAATTTGCAAAATAGGTGATAAACGTCTTGCCCATTCAATTTCTTACAGCCAATTTTTAATGTTTATGGTTTTTGTAGGTGGAGTTGAAAACAATGGTTTCTCAACTTCCTGGAGGACTGAATTCCCATGTGTCAGACGGTGGATCCAATCTTTCTGTAGGTCAAAGGCAACTGCTTTGTCTTGCCAGAGCATCACTCAGAGGGGCCAAGATCTTACTCATGGATGAAGCTACAGCAAATGTTGATCATGAGTATGTTTTGTTTAAAAAAATCATAACCCATTGGGTTGTTGGGATAATAGTTTAGTTTTTTCGCAACAGAAGACTTTGTTGTATTTTTTCATTACTAAGTCCACACTTCACATAATGAAAAATATAATATGATGTGACAGCTGATACAGCAAGGCTTACTTTTGAAAAAGTCTGATTGATTCGGCAATGAATAGTAGCATTTTTTAATATATTTACTTTTTACTATCGAAAAAGCTAAAATTGATTTATTTATTTAAACATAGACAGCCAATGCCTTCAACATAAAATCGCATTGGCCTTCCGCTGTAATGATCCCTGTAAGAATCGTCTCTTTGTCGGTAATAATAATAATACAGTACATAAAAAAGAAAAGAATCACAAATTACTTATAATTCCTAAACTATATGGACACTTAAAAATGGACATTGCGTTGCATACTTGTTAATTATAATATTGTACTAAATTTATATGTATTGTCTGTAGTGTTCTGTCGATTTTAATAAATAAATAATAAATCAGCTAACTATAAAATTAACAACATCACAATAATTTATCTACTTAATTATCTCATTTCTCCTGCACAGTATTAGTGATAAAATCATCCATTCAGCTCAAACAATACACAAAGAAAATTACATTAATAACAAATTCCAGAAAGCAATTAATCATATATATTACAGAATCACTGTCTTAGAAAATAGACACACTATTAAGGATATGACATATTTACATAAGATATACATGGTACTGTTGATTCCGATTATCTCATTGGACAAATTTCACTTGATTGTCCCTCGAAAACTACAAGGACTTCATTTACATTTAGACTTCCTCGATGTAGGACAAACTACATTAAAAATTCCTTCATACAAAGAGCATGTAACAATTATAACGTTTTTTTCAAAAATATTGAAATATTTCAATGCTCTGCATCAAAATTGAAACTCACTCACTCACAAACTTTTTAACTCACGGTAGCTGGTTTCTGCACGGTTTGGTTTGATTTCCCAAATTTCTTTTATCTTCCATTCCCCCGTTATAAATCGCTATTATATTTTTTTTGTTTTTGCCAATGGCCACTGTATGTTCATGTTCTTTTTCTGTTTTTGTAATGTAATGTTAAGTGAATATGATTGACTCATTTCATGTTTTTGTTTTTTTCTTTCTCTTTTTGTAGATTTGGAAACATACTATTATACATATTAATAAATCTATAATTCAAATTAGCAATATGGGTCAACGATTCGGGGGGGCGAAAAATATTTTTACCAAGTTTCTGAAAATATTGAGGTTGAATTGATTGAACAGGTCCATGTCCGACAAGTGCCAGTTTCCTAAGTTGTGTAATCGCGGAATAACTGTGTGCCTGAGGTAGTTTGTTGTGTAGTTGTAGTTACCCATCCATGAGACGTAACGAAGGCAGTCATTCGAAAATTTCTTCGGAGAAAGCTCCAAATTGTCGCCGAAAGATTTTAGATTTTTGCTTGATGATTGACATTCGCATCCAGCTGTCTGTACGCCACAATAGAAGAATATTGAAAAATCGTCTTTCATTTTCATAAAAAAAATCACACATCAGAAACAAAAAGAAATAAATTACAAATGCATTGAATGTGTAAGAAACTTTTCAGAGAAGGTAGGCAAAGAAATCAGAAAGATAGGCAAATCACTAAGCTTTAGAACATCGAATAACTTAGGAAGTTGTCTGAGAAACTCCAAGGATAAATTAAATAAACAAAGTAAGAGCAGTATATATAAGCTGGAATGTGACACATGTGATGCAAAGTACATAGGTCAAATAGGACGAAGCTTTCAAAAAAGGTTCCATGAACCTAAGAGGTCATGGATTAATGGTAAAACCGATTCTCAGTTTGCCAAACACTTAATAGATCAAAATCATATCATTAATGATAACAATAGTCCAGTCCCGCTCCATTATCAAAGAAAAGGTTACAGGTTAAACTTGTTAGAGCAATTAGAAATAAATAAAAATCTTAATAATAACTTAATAAATGAGCAAATAAATATTCATAGGACTCCATTATTAGATATATTCAAAACTTGAAATAATTAATTGACTACGTAAAAATATTTTCTACTAATTCACATAATTTTAAAATCTTTCCTTTTGATAAAGTCACACTTCAGATGATAATAATAATAGGTACAGGTAATATTTAATTTTGTTTATTTAGTTGCAATATAAAGAATAATATAATTTAGAATGTCCCGTAATAATGATCAATACTTTATTTGAACATTAATAATAATAGTAAAAACAAAAGGATAATTTTTGCCAACTCACATATTATTTTTAACCATCGCCTTACTGAAATAAAAAACTTACGCGCACTCCTAACATGTGTAGTGAGTACACTATTTCAAATAAGCGGTTTAAGATTGAAAAAATAGGAATAATCATAGCCAAACCATTCAGACAGTTATAAGTAAAGTATTTTATATGTGTATTGTATAGGAAATCATAAAAATATATAAATTATTGCTGAAAACGTGAAAAAATAACATTATCTAGCGCTCATGAACCTAGCGAGAAGACAACTCATTATGAATAGCGAAGGCCAACTGACGGCTGACCGCACGCATTATTTTATTTTATTTTATTAATTGGGGTGAAATATGCACCGCGACCTATAAGATCTATTGTACTCCCCCTACTCAGCTTTCCCGGTGTTGCCCGTCAAAGCACACCCTCAAGTCCCAGACATCTAATGAAGTCTAGGATCTTGAGGGGGTCCAAGATGTGGAGAGATTCCACTTCTACCGCACGCATAGCGACACGTTGTGCAATCGGCATTCATCGGCCGATGGTCCGACATACATTTGCGTAAACTGCAGTGGTTGCAAACTATTTAATATGTTATTTAATTAATTTATTTATTGTAACACAATTATAAAGTCAATCAATGCATAGAAAATGGATTATCCAACCTGTTCTAGGATTTAGCTAAGACAAAATATATGTATGTACACATATCAAGATTATAATCAAAGTAAATAAAAAATTAAAGTATAACCAGCACATATAATAGTCCATACAACAGTTCAAAAAAAAAAGAACAGGCAACTTACAAGCTTACAGATAAAAAAATGATTTACAGAAAATAGATAAAATTAAAAATCATTTAAACCGTAAAAGTTATAAGCAGTAATAGATACAATAAGATGAATAATTTTATAACTGTTGGTGTTTGATTGTTTTCAATAAATAAATAAATAAATAAAAAACTTAGTTCTAAATGTCTCTCGAGGAATCCGCACATTAATTAACTCTTAAATAAATTATTTATTTCACAATTAATGATTCTGGATATAATGTAACTCAAAAATTAGATATGCCGGTAAATTTATATATTAAAATTCAAAAATCTATTATAATATTAAATACTTGGAATATTGTAAAAAAAATTTGAACGCAGATATTTCAACATGATGCTGGTATTTTGAACCTGCGTTTTGAGCCTAATACTTTGATATCCTGTATATCTGGATTGGTAAATTTTTCGCGGCATTAGACTATTAAGTTTTTGTATGATCATGACTGATAATATGGAGACTTATCTGGTTGTATAATGCTGAGAAGTGTGGATGGCCATTCCGCCGCGGCGTAAAAAATAATATTATTACGTTTATGTTTATTTTAATTGTAGATAATAATATTTATTTGAAATGTTTACCTACATAATAATATTTATTTTAAATGTTTATATAATAATATTTATAAATAAATCGCTAATAAATCCATAAATGAAGTGCCCTCACAAAGAAACGAACTGAAAAGTAACATTATATGATATACAACTTTCCCTCTTATGATACAATAATATAATGAAAAATTGGTATTTAGAAATGTAAAATGAATACCTACCTAGTTATAATTATTGAAATTATTATGGAACGGAAATAATAAATCACTTTGAAACCTCTGGATTTAAGTCAACTTTGGAAGTTAAAAAATAGATCGCGAATGATAAAACACGACTGAGTGCTATTTCACATAGTCCTTCCACAGCACAGTTCGCGAGAGCAAGATGTAAATAGTATTCACTATCTAACGACAACAGCCGAGTGCGAAGAGTTGAAGACACGTGAGATACAGTTAATACATCGCGCATTTGATTGTATTAGTAAGATATTTTGATTGTGTTTGTAAATTTATTTCCGTTCTCCAAAAAATGTCTTTGAAATAGTCAATAAGTTCCAATTATTATTAATATATTTTTTTAATTTGATGCGTAAATATATGACTGAGGATTACCTAAAATCTTGACCTTCTATTTAGTGTATTTATTGAAATATTAATTATAAACAGAAGCATGTGTACTGGCTACACATTATCGGACGGCGAGTGTTAAATCCTTTCATTGTAATAAAAACTTAATAATAATAATATCAATAATCAACCAGCCAATTTTATATTCGTTTACATTAAAAGGTACAATATTACCTTCAAACATAATACAAACTAATACATATATAACATTAAATATAATACCATAAAATTTCTGGTAAGTTACATTGTTCATAATAGGTCAGATAATGACTTTATAATGAATTTCTTTTGTAGTAAACACTATATAACCAGATGAATAGTTGTAAACAATTCAGATTGATAATGACCTGATAAGTCGAAAGACGTCTCTCTCGGAATCAATAATCTATAGTAGAAAGAAACACTTGTTTCAATTACATAATAAAAAAAAAATATTAATTCCGAAAAACCAAATAGTATGACCTAAATAACAAAATATACTACAAGTAAGCTATGAAGCATTCATTATGCAATCAGTGCGTTCAGTGTAAGGTTTAAATTGTCTAGCACACTGCTTATTTCTGAATATTGAAACCACTAATTAATTTATATAAGTTAACTATAATAAAATATCAATATAAATGTATCGAAATATAATAAAATAATAAAATTAATGTATTACAGAACACTGTTTTACTTCCACTTCACTTAAAACAGTGTTCTGTAATACATTAATTTTATTATTTTATAAAATGTAGTTTATGATTAGTTGCAATATAAAGAATAATATAATTTAGAATGTCCCGTAATAATGATCAATACTTTATTTGAACATTAATAATAATAGTAAAAACAAAAGGATAATTTTTGCCAACTCACATATTATTTTTAACCATCGCCTTACTGAAATAAAAAACTTACGCGCACTCCTAACATGTGTAGTGAGTACACTATTTCAAATAAGCGGTTTAAGATTGAAAAAATAGGAATAATCATAGCCAAACCATTCAGACAGTTATAAGTAAAGTATTTTATATGTGTATTGTATAGGAAATCATAAAAATATATAAATTATTGCTGAAAACGTGAAAAAATAACATTATCTAGCGCTCATGAACCTAGCGAGAAGACAACTCATTATGAATAGCGAAGGCCAACTGACGGCTGACCGCACGCATTATTTTATTTTATTTTATTAATTGGGGTGAAATATGCACCGCGACCTATAAGATCTATTGTACTCCCCCTACTCAGCTTTCTCGGTGTTGCCCGTCAAAGCACACCCTCAAGTCCCAGACATCTAATGAAGTCTAGGATCTTGAGGGGGTCCAAGATATGGAGAGATTCCACTTCTACCGCACGCATAGCGACACGTTGTGCAATCGGCATTCATCGGCCGATGGTCCGACATACATTTGCGTAAACTGCAGTGGTTGCAAACTATTTAATATGTTATTTAATTAATTTATTTATTGTAACACAATTATAAAGTCAATCAATGCATAGAAAATGGATTATCCAACCTGTTCTAGGATTTAGCTAAGACAAAATATATGTATGTACACATATCAAGATTATAATCAAAGTAAATAAAAAATTAAAGTATAACCAGCACATATAATAGTCCATACAACAGTTCAAAAAAAAAAGAACAGGCAACTTACAAGCTTACAGATAAAAAAATGATTTACAGAAAATAGATAAAATTAAAAATCATTTAAACCGTAAAAGTTATAAGCAGTAATAGATACAATAAGATGAATAATTTTATAACTGTTGGTGTTTGATTGTTTTCAATAAATAAATAAATAAATAAAAAACTTAGTTCTAAATGTCTCTCGAGGAATCCGCACATTAATTAACTCTTAAATAAATTATTTATTTCACAATTAATGATTCTGGATATAATGTAACTCAAAAATTAGATATGCCGGTAAATTTATATATTAAAATTCAAAAATCTATTATAATATTAAATACTTGGAATATTGTAAAAAAAATTTGAACGCAGATATTTCAACACGATGCTGGTATTTTGAACCTGCGTTTTGAGCCTAATACTTTGATATCCTGTATATCTGGATTGGTAAATTTTTCGCGGCATTAGACTATTAAGTTTTTGTATGATCATGACTGATAATATGGAGACTTATCTGGTTGTATAATGCTGAGAAGTGTGGATGGCCATTCCGCCGCGGCGTAAAAAATAATATTATTACGTTTATGTTTATTTTAATTGTAGATAATAATATTTATTTGAAATGTTTACCTACATAATAATATTTATTTTAAATGTTTATATAATAATATTTATAAATAAATCGCTAATAAATCCATAAATGAAGTGCCCTCACAAAGAAACGAACTGAAAAGTAACATTATATGATATACAACTTTCCCTCTTATGATACAATAATATAATGAAAAATTGGTATTTAGAAATGTAAAATGAATACCTACCTAGTTATAATTATTGAAATTATTATGGAACGGAAATAATAAATCACTTTGAAACCTCTGGATTTAAGTCAACTTTGGAAGTTAAAAAATAGATCGCGAATGATAAAACACGACTGAGTGCTATTTCACATAGTCCTTCCACAGCACAGTTCGCGAGAGCAAGATGTAAATAGTATTCACTATCTAACGACAACAGCCGAGTGCGAAGAGTTGAAGACACGTGAGATACAGTTAATACATCGCGCATTTGATTGTATTAGTAAGATATTTTGATTGTGTTTGTAAATTTATTTCCGTTCTCCAAAAAATGTCTTTGAAATAGTCAATAAGTTCCAATTATTATTAATATATTTTTTTAATTTGATGCGTAAATATATGACTGAGGATTACCTAAAATCTTGACCTTCTATTTAGTGTATTTATTGAAATATTAATTATAAACAGAAGCATGTGTACTGGCTACACATTATCGGACGGCGAGTGTTAAATCCTTTCATTGTAATAAAAACTTAATAATAATAATATCAATAATCAACCAGCCAATTTTATATTCGTTTACATTAAAAGGTACAATATTACCTTCAAACATAATACAAACTAATACATATATAACATTAAATATAATACCATAAAATTTCTGGTAAGTTACATTGTTCATAATAGGTCAGATAATGACTTTATAATGAATTTCTTTTGTAGTAAACACTATATAACCAGATGAATAGTTGTAAACAATTCAGATTGATAATGACCTGATAAGTCGAAAGACGTCTCTCTCGGAATCAATAATCTATAGTAGAAAGAAACACTTGTTTCAATTACATAATAAAAAAAAAATATTAATTCCGAAAAACCAAATAGTATGACCTAAATAACAAAATATACTACAAGTAAGCTATGAAGCATTCATTATGCAATCAGTGCGTTCAGTGTAAGGTTTAAATTGTCTAGCACACTGCTTATTTCTGAATATTGAAACCACTAATTAATTTATATAAGTTAACTATAATAAAATATCAATATAAATGTATCGAAATATAATAAAATAATAAAATTAATGTATTACAGAACACTGTTTTACTTCCACTTCACTTAAAACAGTGTTCTGTAATACATTAATTTTATTATTTTATAAAATGACGTTCCACAAAGTTTCTCTCGCAAATTTCGAAATATAAGTTGTGTATTAAATAAAATAAAATTAAAAAAAATATTCTTGTTATCTTTTTTTTGATGGATTAACTATGCAATAGTTTCGAGACATGTGTAATCTTTTTAAATGAGTATTCCACAATGCACTTCTGTTACTTGATTAAATATTTCGCCCGTCAATGGCAATGGTTTGCTGAAATCAATGGTGATATGTTAGAAAAGGTGTTTTCGTAGAGCATATTATACCTATGTCTAAAATATTCGTTTTTGGGTACTTACTCTACATACACTAGGTCTAAAGACTAACTAAAAAGACTTTTTCAAGGCTACTGTATTTATCAGAAATGCATTGTGGAATCCTAATTTAAAAACATTAAAAATATTCTTGTCTTTTTACAGTACAGATCAACTTATTCAAAAAACAATAAAGAAAAAATTTGCAGATAAAACTGTTATCACAATAGCTCATCGGCTCTATACCATTATGGATTCTGACAAAGTGGTTGTAATGGACAGGTGAGGAATATACTCTCATACATTTGTAATGATAAGAACTTTGCACTTATCCTTATAACAGAAATATTTATGTGTGGATTATTTCATGTTATTGTAGTGGACATGTGGTAGAAGTAGGACATCCATTTGAACTTTTGAATGTGGATATTGAACCAATACCATGTACAAAACCAACTGCAGTAAGCAGATCAATATCAACTCTCACTGAAACAGAACTACACAGTCCAGAGGCAGATATTGAAGAGCTGCTGGTCAATATGAACAGTGGGAAGGGGATGTTTAAGTCTTTGGTGTTGCAGGCTGGATCACAAACATTTGATGCACTTTACTCTATTGCTGAGAAGGTAATTAAAATCATATTTATCTACAAAAGAAATATGATACTCACATTACCTATGAAAATAATAATATTGCATTTATTTTGTTAATTCATGCATAATAAATTCATAACTATGGATATATATTATTAAGAAAAGTCAATTAGATTGTAAGTAAATGTGTGTTCCCACTTTAAAATGCCATGAGTTCTAAAATTTTTGATCTGCAATTGCAAATAAATAGAAACTCCCGAGTTATCTGGTTGTGTGCAATGTAGGATTGTAACAGATATCTGTATCCACCTTCGCATCCGCATCTGGAACTTTTATTTTAAGAGCTCTGCATCCTCAAAAATTCTTTCAGGATATTGTGGGCATGCAATTTTTTTTTCGCTGATTTAAGAAATTTCATTGTCATAAAATGCATCACTGAATGTATGCCAGTTCAAGCATGTGCTGGACATTTGAGCTATAATCTGGAGTGTGTAATTTCTTTAGATGTCTTATTTGTTAGTTAAAAGACAGACCAAACTAGATTATACATTAGAGTGTTAAATATACTAGGACTTTATTTTTTTTTTTATTTTTTTTTAAAAAGCAGATATATCTTTTTTAAAAAATCTGGGTTTAGTTATAAACCCAAATACAACCTTATACTCCTTTCACAGTAAGCTAAAAGCTTGTGTCGTGAAAGGGGAGTTTGCCGGCACCTGGAATTGAACCACGGACCCCTTGTTCACGAGGCCGAGACTCTACCTCCAGGCTACCGAACTCGATTTATTTATTCATTCTTTACTTACATTGATTATAAATAATTCTGTAGAAGGTATATATTCAAATTTAATACAATTAAAATACAGAGGGGAATTTATTGCAAAGGTGCAATCTTGCTTACCCAAACTTAAAGCAGTTTTTGAAATGTGGAGTCTCTTTCGAGGAAAATATTCATAAAAAATAATTTACACATATTAATATTATTTGTAAATGTGTTGAAATAATTTGAAAAATATTACATTTCCTAAAAAGTGATCTTTTTGTGTAAATAATTATTTTCCCAAATCTTCTAAAATGAGTACCAAAGATTTACCTACCTCAAATTAAATATGAAAAAAAATCATGCGCGATTGTCGACAGAAAAAAAAAACAAGAAACCTTATTGATTTTTTTTAGAATAGACACTTTTTATGCACAGCTATTAATAGTAAAGATTTTCCAAAGGTTTTGTGTATTTTTCTATGGGTAATTTAATTGATGGTACCATTCTGAAAAATCCAAATTTATAACTGTGTATCCGAAATAATTCTCATTATTTATTCTCAAAAATTTGAATATATCAACATGTGCATCATCAAAACAGAGATATACTAAATCCGTATCTGCAAAGTGACATCCATTCTAACTCTAATGCATTGCTCTTTGAATTTCCTTTGGTGTGTTAAATAAAACTCATAGGTGCTTTATAACCAATGGAGAATAATATAAATTAAATTTAATATATGTACAGAGTAAGAAAATAATTAAAAATTAATAACTTTTTCTTTTTTCAGAGTTATGAAAACAAGAAAAATATTTCCAAAAAAGAAGATTAAATATCAAGAAAGCAAATGTTAAAAAAAAGAAGATATTGTAGGAAATTAGTTTGTTTTTATTTCCAAACTTAATTAGGTAAAAGATTATTTTTCGTAAGCCTTATGGAATTTTTTCCATATTCTAATTTATAGGTGAAGTGTAGTGTAGGATACGATAGGCCCATTTTAGCTTTCAGTATTTGTAAAAATGTTGAGCGTCTGAGTAAATGTGATATTTCCATTTTAAAGTTTGTTCTTTAAGCACTGTCATACAGATAATATTGAGGCATTCATAAATAATAATTCCTCTAGTAGATATGTAATATAAGCTAAAGCTATAATGGCATTGTGTTTTAATTTCACAATCACAATCACCCCTTAATGAGCTCTTGTTAATTAGTGCTAAATAAATCTGAAGATATGAAACCTTGACATTTGTAAAATTTTGATAAAAGTTATAAATATATTCAAATAATCTCGAAAATATAGAAAACGAGTGTTATGAGTGTTATAAAATCAATATAATTTGTTTTTGTGCAAAGCATATAAAGGAAAGTAGAATCCCAATCTGACAAAAAAAATGGAGAATATTGGAAGAGTGAGACTAATAAGATTATTTTTTTTAAGTGAAACACAATTGTTAGGTAACCATAAATAACAAAAAAAATCCAAATCATTCTTCAATATTGCAATTTGAGCATTCACACATTGATTCAAATAAATGAAGGTTTGAGCACTCAAAATATAGAAATATTGAACTACATGCTCTAAAGTTCTAACTTAACTTACAGAGATTTTTTCTTGTTTCATTCCATGAATGTTGAGCAGTCTGACCAGTTATTTTTTTCAACCAAAGTCATGCTTGTATTGTTTAAATCAACAAACTTTATGATGAAAATGTTATAAGAACTCAAATGTCATTGGTTTTTTCCATCGGCAAATATTTTAATGGTTACCGAATATACAAATGGTTGACTGGCAATGAACTGACTCTAATACTCTTTATGGGATAAAAATACTGTTGACGACTAACATTTAAAGATATAAAATTTACAACTGGCTTCACTTGGTAAGCGACTGAAAATCCTAAACGAGGGACAAAAAATACTGACTGAATGACTGTATTTTATTTTAATTTTTTTTATACAATATATGGCAATTGCCTTTAAATGTATACAGATAAACTTTGCAATATCACAAAATCATTGAATAAATGTGCAAAAATATAAAATCAAGCAACACATAACTATACACAAAGTAAATTTCAAAATTTAAATACAAATAGGTACAATAAATTAATAAAATATATATATGAAATAGTTTTATAGAAATATAGAAATAGAAATATAACTATTTCAAGTGAATTACAGAAAATACCAAGAGAAATACGTCAATTCAATTATTATTTTTGATTGTTTATATTCAAATGCCTAAATAGATTGTCATATTAAACTACATATGCTTGTATCGCAAAGGTGAAGTTAGTCGGCAGTGAGATTTGGACTTGTGACATTATCTAGCTGCTGACCAACTAATATTTAAAAAAGAAAAATGTTTTGTAAATATGTCTTCCTAGATAAAATGCAGCTCATTTTAAATAATTTGCTGACAAATTTTGATTTCTTTGTTTGCTTCGATGCTGTCAGCTAAACTATATAAGTGGTGGCTCACATGTAGTCTGAATGCAATTTAAATTATCTGTCACTCATCACAATATTTTCCTTTTACATTTACTAAAACTTAAGAGCAGTTCTGGTAAATATGATGACAGATAAAATAATAACATTAATCAGGTTAAAATTGTACATTAATGAAATTAAAATATTTTCTAGACAATGGAAAAATAAAATATAGACACTAGACAACACAGAAAATTAAATAAAACAAACTTGATGGGTACATTCACATACTGATAAAAAAATACCTAATTTTCATATTTACATAAAGTTTATATACTTAAATGCACGTCAGTAGATAAGTGAACTTAACATAAACATTAACATATAGGTAAATATTTGTAATATACACCTAGAAATATGTTAAAAAGGTAACTAAAATATTAAGCCAATAAACATAATATGTACACGTACAGGTATAAACACTTAATAATAGATATGTGTAGTGAGTGATACCTCATCATACAATATGATTGTCATTATAAAATCTTACTACAATGAATTTTGCCTTACTACAATTAATCAGATTTGGTCTGAATTAGGTAATCAATGAAGCCAGTTTCAAAATTGTATCCTTATGCGATCAATGCTCTATAATAATATGCTACATGTATGAATCCTGCATATAAGTTCTAATGCACATTGGAAATGTAAACTAAAAATAAAATGAGTTACCTATGTCAATTAATATTGATGGATGTTTGAAAAAGGCCCTCCAGCAGATTGGAGGGGATTTTTAGTCATATTGAAAATAACCCTAATTAATTTGAATTCAGCTAAATCCACAAGAGAAAGTATTTCATAAAAAACTGTAATAATACAGTGGTACCTTGACCCAACGTACAAGTTTTTGAGATACTAGCCGTCGAACGAGCGATTTTTTGCTTCGAAATACAAGCTATTTAATGACACTTGCCTAACTCATTTCCAGAACATTTTGAATGGGAGGAAGAAATAAACCTTGGATATGTCTTTTTTAAACGGCCTACAAGTGAAAGTGAGAAAACCGTGACGATAAAGGCAAAGACCAGTGAAGAGAAAAGCAGTGACGAAAATTAAGCAAAAGTAACACATAAATCTAGTTATGTCTTTACATTCTCTTTTATTATGTTTTTGTACAATATTTGTCATTTATAAATACATTTTTCTTATTCAAAAACATGTAACAAAAATAACTGTGGTGACATTTTGGGAGCTGGAACGGATTAATGGCACTTCAATTAATTTCCAGGAGGAAATTTGCTTTGAGATAAGAGTAATTTGAAATACAAGCAAGGTTGCGGAAGGAATTAAACTCGTATGTCGAGGTACCACTGTATTAAACTGAAACTTAACTGATAATTATAATAATATTAAACTTTAATAATAATAATCTGGACAATTTATTGAGTGCCGTTTTGTGGTACAAACCACCGCAAGGGCACATTTTCAGTTTTTTTTTTAATTTATTTATTGTTATGATCAAATTTCAATATATTTTATAAGTTTAATTTGACTTTTAAAAAAATTAATGCATTTCTAATTGTCACAAATTTGAAATATGAAACAATTATGTGAGTTCTAATTGTAGGTATTATTAATGTTCATAATAATAAAGCTATAAAAATGTCATTCGTCTACAATAGATGAGTTTGTCGCATAAAGGCAGTGTCTTCTAATCCAAAATATAAATATTATAATAACCTAGACAACAAATCATCATGAGGACGCATTTCGTAGTATAATGTAATATATTTTATGTTTTTTAGTTTAGGAAGTTTCAGTATTATTAGTAGAACCTACTTGATTGGGTGGAAACCGATACCAACTACCAACATACCTTCATGTTAAGATTTTAGCTAGATTCATTCTAATTATATTTGTTAAAAATATATACATCAATGCCTTATAGTAATTCCATTAATATTGTAAATGCATCATTCTCTCTCACTTTGGTGACCTTTAGATATATCAAGGGGAATTTGAAAATAGCCACTATGAGATCAATTATGTGTATTATTCCTAATTAAACATAATGATCATACGAGTACTTTGGTATAAAAATTGGGCAAATCCAAAAATGATATTTTTAAACTAAGTTGCAGAAATATTCTTTGTGCTGAGTTTTATAAAACTACATTCTTCAAAAAAGTCAAACCTTATGAAATTTATATGAAAAATATAGAGAAAATCAATGTTAGTATGGAAATGAGCCAAAACGGATAGTTTTTAGGCTCTATTGCAATTGGGTTTGTCCACATTTTAGATACCAAACCATTCATATGTGAAATAAGTAAGTACAATGTTATAGTAAATATATTTGATTGTGTGCATGTGTAAGTGTTGTGTGGAGTGTACTGTTCAGTTAGTGCATATTTATGTATAAGTATACAAAAGAATATACTTAACAGCTTGAGAGAAAATAATGATTCCAGATTGGGACTAAGATTAATCAATAATCTTTATAATATTGTCAGGATGAAAAAAATATTTATTGGGTAGCCACATATATCTTAATAGGTTAATACTGTTATACTTTAGGTACATTTTAATTGTTAATATTATTTTATATTTGGATAAATTATGATTTAACTATTTATGTTTTAAATTAATAAATTAAATTACATTGTTTTGTCAGAGTTGAATGTGGTATTTTATAAGATGTATTTCAACGCGTTATACATATTGTCATTGCATATTCAAAAAGAGGTATGATCGAATATTTTTATTTGGGCATACTCTTTAAAAACTGTTCATAAGGGTATTAAAATTGCTGTGTGGACCGTTTATTGGCATGTGATATTATTCTTTAAATTTTGAATTTAAATATTTGATACTAAGAATCACTTTGTAAAATGGTGATGATGACATTATAAGCAGTTTATTATAGAAATTTCAACACATTTATAGATCGACATACCCATTTTTGTATATGCAACAATGATATTACATGTGGCTGTAGAAAAACAGGGTTATAATCATATTGTCAGATAGGTTACTAGAAGTGCTAATTAAGGGATTCTGTGATCTTTACTTGTTTATAATAAAATGATTGGTATTTATGAAACATATTATTTCATATTTAACATCATTAATTAAAGGGTAAAATGTGCTATCTACCTTCTTATCTGGAATATATATTTTTATAAAGCTATAAGGGTGATGAGCATATTTATTACACGGATTATTTTACTGACTACTTTATTTGTGTAGATAGATAGAAAAACGTGAGGAAATATTCTACATAAATTTTAAATATATATGCAAAGTGATTCTACAAACTGATTATTACTCCACTTGTGTCAGGATACTGTGTTACTACTATCTATATGCAGAAAATATGTTGTATGTTTTTTTTTTAAAAGATATATCTGGGTTTTGTTTGTTATAAACCCAAATACAACCTTATACACCTTTCACAGTAAGCTACTTAAAGCTTATGTCGTGAAAGGGGAGTTTGCTGGCACCTGGTATCGAACCACGGACCCCTTGTTCACGAGGCCGAGACTCTACCTCCAGGCTACCGACGAACTTGTACATTTCATATACGAGACAGAAGAAAAAAAATTGTAGAGAATATCAAATTTTTTATTGGACTATCAATTTGAACCAGTGTGCCCATACATAAAAATTTTGGAAGCGCTTGAAGTTTTCAAGTAATTTATTTGTATATAAAAGAAATATATATTTATTTTAGAAAGGAAAATGTTTAAGCACTTGTACTAATATTGCCTATAGATAAATATTGCCCTTCATTTTATTATAAATAAGTGGGTATTGTTGAAGTTTTATTAATATATTGTACTTACAATTTAATACTTGTTTACTGGAATTTTACGACCACCGCTTCAATGCGTAGGTATCTATATAGCTACTCCAATATATTGTTGTCTCCTCTGGCAGTGGTGGTTAAATTACTAAATATAGGCCGAATTTACTCCGGCTAAATTATACAAATAATGAATCTTGTAATAGACAGGTAATTTATATTAATTTTAAAGAACCTATTTATTCATAATATTACATAATAAAATAATTGGTTTTGAAATACAATATTATCATTTTCACACATAAAATTTTTTCAAAACATTCAAATTATGTTTTGTTTTTCCTTTCATCTTGCCACTTTGCGCTTTGTTGCCTTTTTTATTTATTTGTGAATCCAGTTGTAGGATATCTTCCAAAAGTTTGATTCTTGATGGAATGGAAGCATCCTCATTAGGTGGATATCTCTGATGTGTGTCGATTATTCTTGCCCTAACTCACATATTCAGTGAGCAAGTTTGGCTGAGTTTCATGTTCTGTACTGAATATTCATAAGTAGTAATTCTGCCAGTTTCATTGTACAAATAATAGTGTAGTCAAAATTATTACATCATATAAAATCTTTCATTATTGTGAAATATTTTCCTAATATCTGTATTTTTATAATATTTAAATGTTTCTCATTAAATTTCTTTGATATTTTGTAATGAATATTTAAAATATAATTTCCATTTTCCTATCCTATATAATTCTTTTCACCTGAAACCAGCTTCATGCCTTCCATACATGCAAATATGCAATGCATGCCTTACAATAAATGTGTAATCTTAAAAATTGTGTAACATAGTAGTGTAGAATTAATCATGAATTTCTAACTACTAAAGTATTTCAGTTTTAAGATTTATTTATTTATTTTAGGGCATGCGTTGCATATTTGCATGTATGGAAGGCACGCACCTGCCTGAAACATAATGTGAAAAAAGTATTCGAGTTAGAAAAAATTACTATTTTTTACTGTCTCATTTAGCAGGACCAACAAAAGATTTATTGCCCATTATCTACCTTAATGTTTAGTCACGCTGAGCATGCATTTTAACCCTTAATTAGTCACATGGGGTCAAAGCAATTTGGCATTGAAATATGAAGCTTTTGCTGCTTCTCAAATTTTCCGGCGCCCCTGCTAGCTTCATAACCTGTGTCGAAGTTTGTATTCCAATAGCGATCATGTCACAGGAATAGAAGGGTGCATCGCTGCGCTCTTGAGCGGTGACCCCGTGCGAGTAATCATGTTACTTTTTTGAAAGAGGTAAGTTGTTTATTTTATGTATTTTTTTGTGTATTATTAATTCGATTTGTATTATCATATATCCAGTGTATAAATTTATTTTATAAATATGTTTTTTACAGCTTGATAAAATGAAATTATTCATAAATTACGTTTTATTGTCAGTATAATAAAAAACCTGCAAATCACATACTCATGTGAGGCGTCATTTTTTGCTGCAATTATCTGTTGAAGTTGTTCACAATCACCAGAAGCGATGAATTGAAGTCAGTGCAACTCCTAATATTGTAAAAAAATGGCTTTTGGAAGTGCATGAGTTGGAAAACCGCGTCCCACCAACAACTACAAAACGTGGGCGTTGGAACAACTGCCCGTGAAAAAACAATCGAAAAAGACCAACAAAATGCGCAAAGTTTGTGTGCAATGATCACCCTCAAATATACTGTCAACAGTGTAATAAAAGTGATTCGGTGAATTCCTAAAAATATTCTAAAATTTTTACTTTGATCTCAGTATAAGTTCAAATTGTTAATTTTTGATAATTATTTTAATTTAGCTTGTTTTTGTTTAATTAGATATTTAGTTTATGTTATTCCTTTTAAATTTAATAAAATTAATAAAGCCCTTTAATAATAAACAAGTTTTATTGACTTATATAATATTAAAAATTATTCCTTATATTTGGGTTCACCAGTGACCCCATGCCAGCAGTTACGTTATTTTCTTTGTGCGAGTAATTAAGGGTTAAGCAACCATTATCAACCATCCTATAAAATGCTAATGGACAAGTCACAATACAATAACACAGTTCATTTCATTATAATTGTCTGAACAGTTAACTGTCTTTCTTTATTATTTACTCAAGTAATCGTTCCAATTAAGGTATTGTTTTTGCAGTACTTATAGTTATTCTTTTAATAAATATGTTTTTTTTTTATATCTGTACGTGGGAGCGAAACTACACCATGTTGAATTTCGGCCGAAGTAACTTATGAAATTAATATTGTAATCCTTGTTATGCTCTTTTAAATAACATATTAATCCGTCTTGAAAACGAGTTATATTTTGAAAAAATATAAAAAATTAGTTACAAAAAAATTTCAATTTTTTTAAAGCAAAACAACAACATTTTAATGCAATATTGTGAAGTTTTTTAAAAAAAGTGTGAGATATGATAAATAGCAATCATTCACAATAATTTTTAAGAGTAATATTGTGTTATATGGAGATAGTAAAGTTTTGCTCCTGTTTATACATATAAACCCTGAAAAATACTTTTGAGATATTTGCCATCCAGTAGGTGAATATAATTCATGTTTTTTCCATTTTACATCTAACACGGGTTACAAAAATTTGTATAACAACTTTTAATTTTCTTTATTTATTTATTTACATGACATTAGCCTTTTACATGTTACACAATACATCAAAAAATACAAATCAAAATTGTCATTCACAACCACTTCACAACACAGTTTGAGCAAGACAAGAACGACTATTGGTAATTAGTAACTTAAATGATTCTCTGTTATATAATTCTTTTTTTTTTCAAAACTATACAGGTTTGAGTGTGAGTATTTCCGTTTGGATTTACGTATTGAAATATCAGAGAAATATAATTACTCAAATTATTCCATTGATTACAGTTTCGTAAGTCAACTTCAAAAACATTATATTCATTAACAAATATTCACAGACAAAAATAATGTTTAAATACTGCTTTTTTGGGTGCTTATAAAATAACTATGAACTGATAATTTGAAAGTATTATATATTTCATTATTATCCTATAGTTTAATTCAAATACAAAAATAAATTTTGCGTTTTTTTTTATCAGAAATTTATTAAGTTTTATAAGTGCAATGAACAGAAAATTATTAAATCATTTTCCCTTCAAAACTAAATGAAAAAAAAGCATGGTCACAATTTCCTCATAATTTATTTAATAATATAAAAAATTTGAGAGTTTTCTCAGTTTCTGAATAACAGAAAGTTTCTAGTTTAAATCCCATTTTTGACCTCTCCAAATTCGTGATACAAACTATTGCTCAGTGTGAAGGTGTTGGTGGGTGCATTTGAGTTCATTTGATTCTTCTTAAAAAAACTAATGTTGTTAACCCAATGGTAAATGTTAGACTTTCAGTTTATTTAGCTGATGGTATAAATTTATCATTGTCAAGTTTATCAGTAGCAGCCTTATCTCTAACTAGAATAAATAAAATGTAAGAATTGGTAGTCGTAAGCTTAGAATAATAAAAATAGTAGATGTATTAAAACATTACTGTTTTCATAAAAATAATAAACATAGCTGATAATTATTCAACAGCACATTATACTTACCTTTGTAATAAATGTTGCTAATTCCATATGAAATATTTGTTCATTTGTATAGTGTTTTAATATGACTTATCAGTGCTGTTGTTCAAGTGATATTATTATATGGGGGGTGAGCTTTTCAAGTGATTATTAGATCACCCAAAGACTGAAACTGAGTTAATTTCAGGAATAGCTTTACTTTAGCTCATATCTACTAGGTACTACATTACACTTAATCCTCATACCATGGGTTAGCAGAGAAAATGGAACGCTATATACACTTACATACTTCTTTTACATTGAAATATTGCCTCAAGGCAATATCTATGCCTTTTCTACAAATTTATGTTTACAATTTTGTGTTATTTATTATGTCACATACTGTTGCACATATATACTCAGGATTTTTCTTGGTAATCCAGTTAACATAGGCATATGTGTCAAGCGTAACCCGTTTTTGTGTAATTATTTTAGCTTACATATTATGTAGGTAATTAAATTTTATGGTTATTTGAGAGTTTTTAAAAATATTTATATATTTTGTGACATGTTTAGTTTAATAATATAATATATTAATATGATCAAAATTTTATCAGAAGATTGTAGAGCATAATATGATGCTAATTTATTATGTTATTAAATATGTGTCTTCATCTATAAACCTATAGGGGCAAACAAGATTGCCAAGTTTGTAATAGGTAGATATATTATGTTCTCAGAGCAGCCATGAGTGAAAAGGTAATTTTATCAGAAGATTGTAGAGCATAATATGATGCTAATTTATTATGTTATTAAATATGTGTCTTCATCTATAAACCTATAGGGGCAAACAAGATTGCCAAGTTTGTAATAGGTAGATATATTATGTTCTCAGAGCAGCCATGAGTGAAAAGGTAATTTTATCAAAAGATTGTAGAGCATAATATGATGCTAATTTATTATGTTATTAAATATGTGTCTTCATCTATAAACCTATAGGGGCAAACAAGATTGCCAAGTTTGTAATAGGTAGATATATTATGTTCTCAGAGCAGCCATGAGTGAAAAGGTAATTTTATCAAAAGATTGTAGGGCATAATATGATGCTGATTTATTATGTTATTAAATATGTGTCTTCATCTATAAACCTATAGGGGCAAACAAGATTGCCAAGTTTGTAATAGGTAGATATATTATGTTCTCAGAGCAGCCATGAGTGAAAAGGTAATTTTAGTGACTGGAGGCTACGGCATGGTGGGGAGTGCCATTCAAAAAGTGATTGAGGAAGAAAGAAACAGAGGTGAAGACAGAAAGGAGAAGTGGGTATTTGTTGGTTCTAAAGATGCCAATCTGTGGTAAGATATCGGGAGCATTATTTTTTTATCTACACATTATAAAAGATGCAACTATAATTTTATTTATGAATAACATATTTTTAGTGACAAAACTGAAACAGAAAACATGTTTATAAAACATAAACCAACTCATGTCATCAATTTAGCAGCCATGGTGGGAGGGATGTTCCATAACATGGCTCAGAATGTGGAATTTCTGGTGAGTTTCCAAAAATTAATGTACCTACTCCTTATTTACATTAATAAATTACAATTAACATTGTGAATCCAACATTGAGGCAAGGGACCCTTTCTGAATGTCTTTATTTTTTTATGACATAGAGAGAAAATGTCGAATGTTAATTTATTGGTTATCTTATTAATGCTGTAATAGCATACTTAGATATAAATATATCCATAATTATAATTATTCACGCAGAAACTAGACTCAATGTGTTTTCAGGCTAACAACCTCCATATTAACGATCATGTCCTAGAAGTCAGCTTCAAGTATGGAGTTGTTAAGGTTGTGTCTTGTCTCTCCTCCTGCATCTTCCCAGACAAGATTACATACCCTATAGATGAAACAATGGTATGTACACAAGGAGCACATATATCTATTCTCCAGTATTTGATAATATAATCATGCGCCAAATAAATTGTTATAATTATATTCATTGTTTTAGTTACATAATGGACCACCGCATCCATCCAACTATGGTTATAGTTATGGTAAAAGGATGATCGATGTTTTCAATAAGTAAACAAAACAATTTTTTTACACATAATTGATATTTTCATTCAATGTAATGACTACCTCTTTAATTTTTAAACTATTGTCAATATCAAAATTGTGCCCTGAGAAGACTTCATTTGACTAATGGCATTCTGTTTACCAACTTAACCTTAATACCTATTACTCTGTAAAGTATCAAGCTTATATTAAGCTTACTTCTAATATAATTATGTATTATTAAAAAGAAAAAAATATGCACATAATGTTTTAACAACATGCTTTTGATATTTTATTTCCACATGATATGGTCAATTGTTTTATTGCAGATGTTATTTTGGGCAGCATGGTTCTATGTTCACATCTGTCATTCCATGCAATGTGTTCGGGCCAAATGATCATTTTCATCCAATCAATAGCCATGCGATTCCTGGACTCATAAGAAAAATGTATGACGCCAAGCAAAGAGGTGTAATAACATGTTTTAACAATTTTTTAACATTATACTTTCAAATAACTACTGAATTATTTTGCTTACCTACTTTACAGCTTTATATGTTGATTGCTTATTTAATTTGTATTATTTACTCTGTTATGTTCATTTATAACTTCTATTGAATAGGTGACACAACATATACTGTTTTGGGAACAGGAAAACCACTAAGACAATTCATATATTCCTTGGATTTAGCCATGCTCATTGTTTGGGTTCTCCGAGAATATGAATCTGTGGAGCCAATTATGTTATGTGTGGATGAAAAAGATGAAGTCACTATTGCTGAAGCAGCTCATGTTATCAAGGAAGCTGTTGGATTTGAAGGAGAATTAGTTTTTGATGTTACAAAGCCAGATGGGCAGATGAAAAAAACGTGTTGCAATAAGAAATTACGCTCTTTTCTTCCTAATTATGAATTTACTGATTTCAAGCAGGCAATCAAAGAAACTGTAAATTGGTACAATGAAAATAAAGATACTGCCAGGGATTAGACAGTTGTGTATTACAGTTTTTTTCTATGTTAATTTCTTATAAATATTATCAGAATCTAATAATATAATTTGTCCACGATGCATAAAGGCTTGAAGACTACCAAAACCATAATTATTATTGATAAATATTTTACTAAGTAATTAAAGGAAATAAAACTTTTATGCTTTGTCAATTTATAACAAGACTATAGTTTTATTTAATATCTATTATCCTTATCCTGTGACATGCAAATTGTGCATTTTTAACAGTTACTTCATTTATGATTATACTTATTCCTTTTTACAAGAAATTGCAAATTATAAAAGTGCATATATAATCAAAATAATACATCAATGTAAAATAATAGTATATACCTACTATGTAATTAATTATTATAGATATTATTCAAAATATGTTTTTTAAGTTAATTCGTTTGCATAAAATCAGGAGTTAAGTGTTAAAAATGGGGACTAGAAAACTCAGTGGCATGCAATTCACTGAGAAAAATTTTTTAAGACAAATACAGAACAATATAATGCTACCGAGTTCAGAAATTGTTTTTTCTTCTTCTTTTCACGCATTATCTCGTCCCAAGGCAAAGAGTTGTTTCCTCTTACATTTTATCGTTTTTGGAACTGTTATCGGCGACTTATCGACGGTATAAGGTTCCCTAGTTATCTGTAGTAAAATATTTTATCAAAAACATTTTGATAATATCAGGCCTAACAGATATAGAAAATAAATATTTATTTAATATTTCATTCTGAGCAGGGTTACTGAAGACGACGCCCTTAGTCGGAACTTGCGTTGCAGCCCAATCTCGACCTGCGCCTTCCAAGAGCAGCAACCAATTTCAGTAGACCGTAGCCTTTAGAGCATGGGTGGCCAACCTTTTCAGAAGCCGGGCCAAATTTCAGAATGAGATTTCATATCGCACAACAATATACTCCACATTGATTATTTTACTTCACCTTAAAATTTCTACCCCCCCGTCCCTGTGGCCAACTTTTCAAAATGGTATAGGAATTTGAAATGTTTCAAAACTCCTCGATTTTCTTTAAGAATATTTTCTCAAACTACGTCTTTCAAAAAAGTAACGGGTAATTGTACCGACTATTATCAAAAAAGTGCGTATGCTTCGCGGGCCACACATAGACACCCAACGAGCCGCGGGCTGGCCACCCTTGCTTTAGAGTAAGCCACCCGCCCAGTACAGAGCTTCAAACACTAGGGCTTCGTACTCGGGTGAAGTACTTCGAACTTAAAGGAACCCGCCCACTTGCCGTGTCGTCCACTGAAAGGGGTGTAGCCACAAGCTCCTTTACTTAACAGCACGAGACTGCATTAGGCTTGTGTAGTACATGTACTAGGTACTATTAGGAACTAATTCCCAGTACTGTACTAGAATGAACTATTCCGTATCTTATTCGCTCTTAGTTCTTTTAGTTCATTCATTCCCAATCGGACAGAACTAAAGTAATGCCAGTGACGTTCGGCATCTTCGCTCGGCGCCACTCGGTTTATGTCGGAACTTTAAACGAGTGGGAGTGAGATAGTTGATGTGATGATTCTATAAAGGATATAGTGCCTTCTCTTTTGCTTCTTATTAGTTATTTTAGTTCAGTGACGTCAAAGAACTAATAAGAAGCACCAAGTACTGTACAAGTACATTCTAGTAGGTAGTATTCTAGTACAGAGTGGTAGATAGATAGATTGCTGTTAGACCTTTTTAGTGTTTTGTTTTGCTATGAACATTGAAAATGGCGCCAATAAGGACGAAAAAGTATCATTACATATAACTTATATAACGGTGTTGTAAGTTAGTAGACTTACTTAGTTAAAATATTATCCCTTATGAACTTCTCATAAACATATATAATAATAATGTAGTAGGTACCTACTGTCGATAGCAAAATTATTAAAATTTATTGAAATGAAAATCCAATGCCTGCAAATTATGAAGGAAAATAAAATATTCTCTGAATTTTCTCTTTGTTAGTTACTAAGTATTGATTTTCATAATCACAAAATTACATAAATGTGCATTTCCTATGTATGTACTCTGTATGCATCCTAAATTCTTATTAGAACATGTACTAATTAGTATAATATGCATCCTGTATTCTTATTAGTACATGTACTACATTCATGACTGAATAATTTTGACATGGAAATATTCAGTGAACTAATAGTACTAATAGTACTAGAAGAGCGTACTAGTTCCGTAGGACAATTGTACTAGATCAGATCGCTCCCAAAAATGACCGAGCAAGAACAAGCCTAGACTGCATGGGTAGTGTTGAAGTATTTCTGTACCTGACAACACTAATAGTACCGGAAGTACTTGCTTACTTGACCACTATCCAGTGTGACCAGATTTGGTAGTTTCCTACTTTTTTGGTAGTTTTTGAGGCATTTGCAAATATGTTTAGTAGTTTTTATTTCTTTGGTAGTTTTTGGTAGTTTTTGTATTTAGTCGGTAATTGATAGATAAATTATCGGGTACTTGGGAAAAGTACCCGATACTTAATTGTCGGTACAAATTCCGGGTACATTTTGGAAAAAGGTACTGCGAGAAAATATTGTTGAAGAAAACCGAGGAGTTTTTGAAATACTTCAAATTCCTATACCATTTTGAAAATTCGGCGACGGGGGGGGGGTAGAAATTTAAGCGAGTAACTTTTTTCAGTAGTCGGTATGAAAATATCCGAAATATAACAATAGTCGGTACAAATACCCGGTAAAAAGGTATTGTGATAAAATATTGTTTAACAAAACCGAGGAGTTCTTGAAATACTTCAAATTCCTATACCATTTTAAGAATTTAGTAGTTTTTGGTAGTTTTTGATTTCCCCATTTAGTAGTTTTTGAAAATAAAATCTGGTCACACTGCCACTATCCGGTGGTGACTTTCTTAACCACGCCACTTGAGTAACTGATTTGTAGTAGTATGTTGTGCAGTCATCCAGAATAAAGTCTTATATATGTTACAATTAAATCTGCGTATTAATTCACAACCTTTAACAAGTTATGGGCCCAGGACTACGTTTGTAACATAAAAAGAACATTGTTTTTTGTGGCATTCGCGTAAAGTGAGCCTGCTCCATACCTTTCCGCTTCCAAGCCGCAAGCGGAAAGGTATGGAGCAGGTTAGCCAGATTGTGCTGCCAAAATTACCTGCATTTTGCCAAAAAAATACCGTACCATTACTGTACACATCGAAAATTCAGCAGCACCTTTTACCTTTCTCAAAATGGGTACGGGTTACGGGTATTTCTACCCCCCCCGCAAAGTTTTCAAAATGGTTAAGGAATTTGGAATATTTCAATAACTTGGTTTTCTTAATGAATATTTTCTCACACAGTACCTTTTTTACAAAGTAACGGGTATTTGTACCGGTGATTGTTTATGTCAATACCGGATACTAATGTTACATCAAATTACCGTATGTTTGTCGTACGGTAATTTATTACCGTACGGGGAATGAAATTATCGTACAATTACGGTAATTACCGTACGTCTGGCAACGCTTCCCAAGAATGATAGATAGCGAATTTCGGTACAAAATCTATCTATCTTTGTTTATTGAAACAGCAAAACCAAAAATTGGATATAGTATCGGGTGCTTTACCAACCGGAAATCCGCCGGCTGACAATATATCGATCATAAAAAGTAACGAGTATTTTTACTCTCTCTCTCTATTTTTTCTAGCATTGCACCCAATGATGTGATCCTGCCAATATTAATCTCTTTAAATCAAACACTTCAGAGTCCGATGTTAATAAGTTTGTGTAAGGATAATAATTATTATGTGAAACAGGAATAGTAAATAGGCAAATAATATCAAATTATGCAGACACAAAAACCAACAACCAGTGAAACTCGTAACATTCACCTTTCGCTACTGAATTTAAGTTACAATAATTTTACTATTTAAATCTACTCGTAGACAAAAATAATTGTACGATTACTCATCAACAACAATCCAAATCAAAAGTTCTCCAGAACAAAATAATAAATTGTATTCCCTATGTAAACTATTTATTATTCGTTTTCGTAATATTCTCCTCATCACACAAATATAGAATATGTACATCATTGCATACTTGCCGTGAAACAAATAAAATAGCTACACAACCCTCTCCTCACACGCAGTGGACAAAAGAGTATTATTACCGACAATTTTTAACCACACCGGTTTACCGGTAGAAAAGTAACGAGTGACATCACTAGTCGTCTCACTAATGTCATCTTTTTTAATATAATTTTGTACTCTATGCTGTATTCTTTGCAAACTTTGGATGTCAGTCACTTGACAGGAGGCGAGATTAAATTATTTAAATTCGGGATAAATTTATACTGTTAATTAGTGCTTGTTATTTATTATGTTATGTGCTAATTAATATTATACGTCACCAAAAAATGTGTGACAGGCTTATCAGTATTGTTTTGATTTTTGAATTCTTTACATAACCTATTAAGTCAAGATAGTAAAATATATAAATATAATATGCGTGCACAGTATTTATAATAAATATGATGTTGTTTATACATAAAACTATTTTCAGTGACTCGATTTGTTTTTATTCGAAACGGAGATTCTTCTGTAACCTCAGTAAATTATTTAAAGGACATCAATCATTATATTGTAATTTCAATGTGTTCCAAGTAAAAAATAACAATATTAATAAAAATACCGAATATAGTTTACGAAATCTGCACACATCAAAGGTGAATTTTGGTATAAAAAATTCTAAGGAAAGCGTCATTAATATTTTTGACAGATCTGCAAAGAAGCTTCAAAGAGACAGAGCTGCTAAACACAAGGATGCTCATGTATTTGACTATTTGAAAAATGAAATTGGTTGGCGATTAGCTGACAGAGTGTTTGACATTAAGCGAGTTTTTAAGAATGCAGTAGATCTAGGTAGATTTTATTTCTCTGTCCTAAATTATATACATGTAGTGCACCAGGTATTATGGAATATTTACATTAATAAATTTGCAATTGCTACCTTTATACATTATTATGCATTCTTTACATTATAGGTTGTTCCCGAGGCTATGTATGTAAGCATTTAACACCAGATAGTGTTGAGAAGATTACATTATGTGACACAAGCCAAAGATTGTTGGATCAAGTGCAGCTACCAGAAGGTGTCCAGATCAACAAAATGATTATGGATGAAGAAAATTTTCAGGTTCCTACCTATATTATTTATTCATTTACTGAATGTGAAATACCACATGGAGTAGAAAGTAAAAGGAAGAAAACTGAATATATTTATAAAAAATACTAAATTTACTCTCCCATTTGGTTATAGGTAAAATGATATTCAAGGAACTATAGAAATCTATTATAGTTCTGTGATTCATTGCAATGAATATTGTGAATATTTAGTTGAAGTAATAAAAACGTTCATACCAAGTGTCATTTCGAGAGAAATAAATAGTTGTTATAGTGCTACGCTACGTACTCTTGGATGTTTCATATGTTTCATATTTATATGGATGTTAATATATATTTTTTATTTATTTAAACATAATTTACGCCACAAGTCTTTGGAGAGTTATCAAATATATATAATATATGAAAAAGGTCTACTTACCGTAACAGCGAAAATTAGTTAGTGTGAAATTAAATATTTTTTCACATATCTTCTACAGTAATTATTACACTAGAACAGTGTATTGGGTTACAATTGTTGGAACTTGAGTACTATTTCATGTTAACCATTTTTACTATGTTTTTTTTTTTAAGTTAAGTAAATAATTTATTAATTTAAATATACATATGCCCCATTGTCTTGATTTCAGTTTCCACCGAGTAGTGTGGATTTAATCATCTCTTCCTTGTGCCTGCACTGGGTCAATAATCTGCCAGCATGCTTCGATAATATTATGACTGCTTTAAAAAATGATGGTGTATGTCTATTCAATATTTTAACAAAAGAAAACCTACGTTGAAATGTCAATTAATTTGAAAATTGTTTAGGAAAAAAAAATTGTCTTCCAACTCAGTATTTGTTATGTGTGTTATATTTTGTTTTCTTTAGTATGTATTATTCTCAATTATATTGTATGTAAGTTAATTTGTTTTATTAGGCATGTGTCTATATTAGTGCTCTGCAACCTTTTCTCATGTACGGCACACCAAAAGCTCAAATATATAGGTATTAAATTGACACACAAATTTTTCTATGATAATTATTTAATAATAATTATTATTTTTTTAATATAATTATTCTATACAATATTTTAAAAAGTAATTTGTTATTGTGTATGAAATACATAATGATAAATTGTAAAATTTCAAATACATTGTATTTGACCGCGGCACACCGGTTGCGAAGCACTAGTCTATATGATATTAGTTTAACATATTCTGAACGTTTGAACAGTTAAACCCTTGCTTTAAAATATTTTCATTATAGAGATGTAGAGAAAAGAATATTTGAATGATATTGTATTTTGTTAGGTATTTTTAGCCACATTATTTGGAGAAGATACACTTTATGAATTAAGATCTTCTTTACAATTAGCTGATTTAGAAAGAAATGGTGGCATAGCTCCACACATATCTCCATTCACAAGAATTAGAGATATTGGTGGACTGCTAAACAGGTAATGTATTAAAACAACTATTCATTTAACTTTGTCACATTTTTATGTAAGCAGTCTTGTGATAACTTTTGGCATTTCAATTAAAAGACGCCTATTCATAGTTGAAATTATTTTGCAGAAATAATTATGTACAGAATTAGATACCTAATTGCAATGTAATATTATTACATGTATTTTTTATTCTCTTAGATCCGGTTTCACTCTCCAAACAATTGATACTGATGAGATTGTTGTTGGATACCCATCCATGTTTGAGTTGATGCATGATCTTCAAGGTATGGCAGAAAATAATGCAGCATTCAACAGACAGCTTCACTTGTCCAGAGACACACAAATGGCTGCTGCCACTTTATATGATGAACTTTATGGGAAGGTACAATTCACAACTTTGTATCAAACTTATTCTGATTCACAGTTTAAAATTATGGTTATTTTGTGTAGTTAATAAATGAAGTTATAAATTGAGTTTATAAATGAATCAATTGACATTTAATTTGTTGGATTACAGACCGATCCTGAAAGTAATAATAGAAGTATTCCTGCCACATTTCACGTGATTTATCTTCTTGGCTGGAAACCAGATAAATCACAACCAAAGCCATTACCAAGAGGTTCTGGCCAAATATCTTTAAAAGATCTTCATAAGTATGTGTTATCTATTTATTTATTTATGTAGGTATATATATTTAATATTGTTCTATCTTGATTCATTATTTTTGTAGGCTAGATGAAATATCCAAGAAATATGGAACCATTGAATTGGAGTCAGAGGGAAGTGATAAGAAGAAATAAAAGGTATTCATGCTGCATCAAATATATTTTCAGCATATAATCTAATGGAAGGTCCTTATGTGAAAGGCATATGGATAAAATAAGCAGAATCAATATTTTTATAAAAATTTGTTCAATATGCCAATGTCAAGGTATAAACAATTTATACTGTTGTAGCATATGAAATGTAGGAAAAAACAAGTGACTCATTGTCAAAATGCTTAAAATATAATCATTGTCCATTGTTGATTACGGTGTTCTAAAAATATTATTTTTCTCAAAACTATTTATCATTTAGTCAGCTTGATTTTTTGTATAACTTTCATGAGTGTTTATTGCACAAGTATAAAATAATTTATTCCTGGATTATATACTACCTATATTTCCATATCATTATGAAATCACTCTCATGACATAGCTGGTGGACTAACATGTGATGGATTCACAGTCAATAATAATTAGTTCTTTGGAAAGTAGGATGCATTTTAAATAAAAATTACCAATTTCATTTTATCACAGTATGAAAATTCATTTTATTTTGTTATATCATCTCAACATTGTTCTGTGGTTGATCTTTATTTTCATATTAAAGTTTATCAGTTTACATGAAAAATATTATGGCCATATAAATTACTTAGTAAGTTTATATTATTTTACAAACAAGTCATAATACAAAACTTTAGTTTGCTTTACTTACCTATTCTCAATTTATACTTAATTCTAATATTTTTAAATTACATAAATTGTATATAATAGTTGAATACTTTGTTTGAGTACAAATTATATCATTAACTATATGTACATATATATGAATGTAGAAATTTGTAATTATAATAAATTAATTAGCGAATAGTTGGCAGGCAATTAATGAAGTTGTGTAAATAAATATTATTGTTTTGCGTGTCTAACAGATGCTGCTTAATATTGCAATAAAACAATGCATTCAAATATCTCAGTTTGTTTGTCTTATAACATATGTACTAATTTATCTTAACCTAAAATTAAATAATATTTTTGTGTGCAGCTATTTGTCTAACAAATATATCAACAAATTTTGTGTTTACAGGGTTCCCGTGATGATCTACTCTGTGTCTGATGTGTGACGTGTACTCCATGCATTAGCACATGGTGTACTGTACATAGGATTAGGAATATCGTATCCATTAGCCACATCTAACATTACTGAAACACCTCAACATTCTATATGATTTCGTAAACCCGTATTATTTGAAATTATCCATTCAGAAAAGATAAATAAAATATCACAAACAAAATGAACTTATTTTAATTAATCAAATCAAAATATCTTTAAATATTTAGTGGAACACTTTCAAATTGTTTATAGTTTCTATCCATCTGTTAGTTCACCCAACTTGGAATAAATTTAATAAATACCACTGTCCTGAACTTACAACAAAATAGCTTTTCAACCTAACTACCATTTAACAAAAATCAGAGATGTTAATGAAATGGAATATAATATTACTGGCCTTGCAATCTATAATATAATATAGTCTGGGACTGTGTTATTTCTTTAAGTATTGTTGATTCTGAATTTACCTGTATTATTACTAAATATATAGCTTGCCACAAGCTCACATATTATGAATTAAAATATCTCTGATGATTGTTACTGTAGTCTTCACTCTGATAAAGTCTTACTTTCCTTCTTCGAAACATTGACACTGAGCGCCATCTGCATGTACGTGACCATTGATAGCTTGTTCAAAAGCTCTTTGCCCATTAAGTGCATAACTCTGACCTTGTTTATGAATCACTTGTTTATATTGAGTAGAATACTGGGCTTGCTGTTCTCGTCGCTGGGCCTGTGCTTGTGCATTGAACTGGGCCCCATTATTTCCTCCAGTAAATTGTTGATTTTGATAAAGTTGGGACTGAACATTTGTTTTTCCAGAAATAGCATCATAGTACCATGATGAATCAAATTTGTAGAATGAAGCCAGTTGGTTAGGTGATGTGCATCCTGCAAAAAAATACTTCATGGTTTATTTCTACATTTTGTTGCTATTTATCTTATAACTATCTCTATGTTTAATTTTCATTTTATAATTTGATATTTTTGTACGCAACTTCTTCATCAAATGTAGTTAGTTCTTAGAACTCGCTGATTACTTTTTCACTCCAGCTAGTACAACTAATAGCTGTACTTCCTGGAAATATTGTTACTTTTGTTTGTCAAAATCGATTTTATAAAAAATACCTTGTTACTTTAATTAATATGATTCATATAAAACAAATGTTACCTGAGTCCCATGAGTATACCCCTTCCATATAGTAGACTCCATCACCATTGGTACATGCCAACGCACTGCCAATGTCCACCTGAAAACATTACAATACTTATAGCTTTAACATATTTATCATTATATGAATACCTTCACTCATTCCTTATTAAAAAATTTATACTTAAATATGGAAAAGACATAACAAATAACAGGTGCTGAAAGTTGTTAATGACTTGCAGTTACCTTGCAAACATTAGCTCCAGCTATACCAGGCTGGCCACAGATACATGTATTGGGATTGTAATTCTCTAGCAGATGAGGATAGTTCTGTGTGATTTGAGCTTGGCATTGTTGTGGAGGAATCAGGTTCATGTCGACTGTGTGCATTATGCTGTTTGGTATATTGACTGAAAGTAAAAATTTGGTGATTTAATATTTTTTGATGATACTCAAATTACTGAAATCATGAAATTATTTCTTTATCTGTAAGTATATCCCAATCTATATTTTGGTTATGATTGTAATTCCTACAAGTAGCTTATATTTTGCTCGTGAAAAGTGCTAACTGATGTGTTAAAACATTTTTATGCAGAAGTAAGAGTGTACTCACTTTGAAGTACTTGTTTACCCCATCCAGTAGTGATGCACTGATATCCACCTGCTCTGTAAAGTCTGGCATCTGCATTTTGATTAGGTGGTGGCAGGCAGATTGGCTCGATGTTTGCTGCAAATCTATAAAATATTTACATTAGGATGTGGAATTTATTATACATACCTAACTGATTTTAGTATAAACTTTGATACATTTTTTTGTCATTGATGCATGTATTACAGGTCTTAAGAAAAATAATAATAATAAGAACACTTTATTGATCAGGGAAAAAAATCATGAGCAATCGGCGAGCTTATTGCCTGGAGGCAATATCTTCCAGCTAACCAATTATATATAATAATAATTAATATTAAAAAATGAAAACACTGTTACCTTAATTTTTCAGCCAAAACTAAAATAGCAATGTCATTTTGTAAGCTTCCAGGGAAGTACTCTGGATGTTTGTGTATCTTGGCTACTTGTACAATCTGGAATGGTAGTGGTTCCTCATCAATTCCCAATTTCCATTCTCCGCCCTTGATGAGAACATTCTTAGCCTCCAATCTGTAACAGTTGATATTTAGTTTATAAATTACGGACTTCATACACTTTATTGAAAGAAATAGTTATGAGATGATAGACTAACCCATCAATGCAGTGTGCACTTGTGACAACAATGTCCTCTCCTGTGATGACACCACCACATAACAAACTCCTGTTGGTTTGTAACAGAACCATAGCTTGCCAGGGAATTTCAGCAAAGTCAGCTTCAAAAAGATCTTTGTTACCAAATGGTCGAGTACCAGTCTGAAATAATAATATCAGTAATAAATATTTAAAGGATGTCATTTACCCCGTGGAGTCCCCATAAAAATATGTCTCCCATTGTTTTCTTTAAGTTATGAGTGATCTGGAAAAGACAAGTGTTTGTAAAACCTCAAGTATAAAACAATTAACATCTACAGTTCAGCGATGAGGCATGTCACCCATCCTAAATGTCTTAGTTTTTTATTGGTCTGAAGAGGAAACTTTCCATGGTTATTCCATGCAGTTTGTCTGTAGGTATAGCAGCAAAATCCATTTTGTGGAAAAATTACTTCAAGAAATTATAATTTACACATTTAGGAATCACAATCTAGTGAATAATAGCTGTACCTGAGAGCCATTAAGACTTAAGAGCATTTTTGACAAAAATGCCAAAGTTAAGAAAAAAGCGGAAATAACACAACAGTCGGGAGTTTTAAGTACAGAAATGCTCAGGGTCTATGTAATAAGCTGTATATACTATGTATAGCTTATTACTAGTAAAATGTTGAGATTTTTTCGATTAAAAAATTGAAGTTGAAAATGGCATTTTAGTACTTACGACTAAATGGCTCTCAGGTACAGATTAGGATCTTTAACCCTATCTTGAACATCTCTATTCTCTCAATAATTCAAGTTTACAATTGAATGCAAATTAAGGGAATATAATTTAGTGGGTACCTACCCTTCTTGCTCCGCAGGTGCCACCAGCTTGAGTCTTGATATTTTGTTGCTTGCCTTGGGCAAAGTTTGACAACACCAACTGTCCTGTGGAATAAGCATTTCCAGTGTTGACTTGTCCATTGGGAATATAACTTGGTTGCTTTGTCTGTTGGTTATTGTTTACGAATGCCACTGGACTGACTGGTTTCGGCAGTTGAACAGATGGATTTCCAAAGCTTCCTTGATTGTTGGGAACATAACTTGGTTGATTTTTCTGTTGGTTGTTATTTATGAATGCTGCTGGATTAACTGGCTTCTGGAGTTGAACAGATGGATTGATTGGTCTTAGATTTGGGTTAGCTGTATATATGGGATTATTTATTGATCCAGCTGGATTTAACCCAAAAGCAGGACTGATGGGCCTATTATCAGGTAATCTTTGGTTGTTTGAGCCTGCATTTGGTCTTGATCCTCCACGATGTTGGTCTGCTCTGTATGCACCAGTATCTCCAAATGCTTCTGGTATCCATTTTCCCAGCTGATTTGTTGGCCAAGGATCGGTGTAAGTTGGATCCCTACAACATTTTCCTATCACCCCAGTAGATGGTTCCCTGCAATCCTGAAACATACATTTTCTAATATTATTATTTTTAACACTTATATTTATCAATACTTCCAATTAATTTAGCTTACCAAATTCTAAGTTTTTTAACAATTTCAAAAATGTTTGCTCCATACAGTTTAGTAACATTATATTTTAAAAAACTATTAGTATAAAATTTTGCCTAAGTGCGTTAAGTGACAACCCAATGTGTTAGATAACAGGGAATCTCATACCTATCTAGGTTAGGGAGGTTTCCTGTTATCTTACATATAACATAATATGTATATTATATAGGTTTCACACACATATAGTGTGCTTACATAGTTATCTAAGTAGGAATAATTAGTTTTAAAATATGAATCTGGGTTTATACATACACCCTCACAGTAAGAAATATACCGGCAATAGGATAAATCAAACTCGGTATTTCTCTTTTTAAAGTCCGACACTTTATCACTCAAATTAACTATGGAATGCTTTAGAATGTACCTAATAGATAGACAGCTTTATGCCTAAATATAACTTACAGTCATTGGAACTCTGTTTTCTTGTTGTGCTTTGGTTAGGATCACTGTGGTGTTAGATATGACGCCATCAGCTGAACAGAACTCTATTGGAGTACATTTAAGGGCAGCAGCACAGGCTGAGGGGATTTGTGCAGGAGGTATTTTGATCACTGGAAATTATATTAAAACAATAATGTAAAAAGGTAATTAAAATATCCTTAATAGAAAAATATTTCTACCTAACTATTATATGAAAATACATCTCTTCCAACTATTAATATAGCTATTAAGAATGCTGAAATTGTAGGAACATAGCTTGTGCAAGGCTCAATTGATTGTGCATAGTATACAAGTAAGAACATTATCAATCAGTTGCAACTATTGTTTTTGCCTACTGTTGTATTCAGACTGTATAAAGTGAAGTGACATGAAGTAAAACAAAATAAATGATGCAGTTGTACAATACAAAACATCATAGTACATAAATGCATATTAAGTAATAGTGTTAAGAACTTGTATTCCGACAAAGATTTGGTCTCTTACTTATTTCCGTAAGTTTTTGAGCATCCTGTAAAAGGCAAGTTTTCGAAAAAATAAAGATATTTTACATCTTTAATTCAGTGATGATGTTTACCACCCATCCTGAATGTCTTAATTTTTTGTTGGCACGGAGAGGACAGATTGCATTTTTATTACATGCAGCTGATCTGCTGGCTACCCTACTTGTGGCATATGCCGTGATGATATATTTATAAATATATTATATAATATTTGTTTTTTCACCCACCTGGTGGTCGTTGACTGAGATTTTCATCTAAAACGATTCCTCCTTCTTCTTCAATAGGTCTAGGTACAATCTGTTGACTTCCAATGGACGACTGTGGCCTCTCATCTTCTTTTGGTGGCAGGTAGGGCTGTGGTGTGGTAATGGGACGATATACTGGACGTGTTGGTTGTGGTGTTGGACGTGTTGGTTGCGGTGTTGGACGAGTTGGTTGAGTCACAAGTGGCACATACCGTGTGGTCGGCCTAGTTGGTGGAATATAAACAGTAGATGGACTATTGGTTACTGGATTGAAAGGTTTCTTTGGTTCGGGGTACACATAAGGTTTAGGAGTATCTTCTGGTGGAAGGTATGGTGTACCAGGCCTGACGGAATTACCAAACGTTGGTCTTTGATAATATTGATCCTGTGTTTGAGAGGAAATTGAGTCTTCAAAAGTGTTTTTTTGTCCACCGCTGACACTGTTCACGAAGGGTGTGTTGATGTTGTTAGTTGGTTTCAATGCTGGGAAACTATTGTATGTCTGTTGTTCAAAACCAGTTTGTTCAAAGTTGCTTTGTTTAGATCCTTGGTTGTTAAAACCTGAATTGAAATGACTAGCAATATTTTCATTAGGTGATCCTGGAATATGAAGCAGTCCTGATGTACCAGTACTATGGAAAGTGTCCGTCTGTGTCTTTGATCCTGATTGAATGTTGTTGTAAGCTTGTGCAGTAGTTTGCGTGGTGTCTTTTTGTTTCAAACGACAGCAAACTTCAGTCGAAGCCTTGCATCGAACCTGAAAATATGAAAATTAAATATTATAAATATTTTATAATAAGGTAGGCTGAGTTTTATTTTCAACAAACAATATATTTTGAGAGGTCAGACAATAGATTCCTCAAGGGAACATTACTTATATTGTCCTCTTTTATTTTAGGTACCTAGATATAGGTAAATATTAAAGGACATTTTTAAATTACTTTGAATTTTCCACCAAACGTCAGCCAGAACAAGAAAACTTTGATTCGATTATTTTAGACCATTTTTCTAATACCCAATAATAAATTTACCTCCAAAGGAGAAAAAAAATTAATAACCTAAATGAGAATGATATGGTATTTATACTTTACGTACTTATAGGTTAGTGTACCTAATTACGTTGTGAAAATAACAACTCATACATATGTTGTGTAGGTACATACTTAGTTATTAGGTATGTTTCTATGTTTGGGTGATTTTGTGCAAAGTTGACCGAAGAAAAAGCAATTCGTGTGACACTCATCTGTGCTGTGCACGAGTTCTATAATAAAGTATTGGTATATTATACCAATGCTCCTCATCTTCGGCACACCAAAAGACTAATTCGGTGCGGCCATAGTATGTACAAAGAACATTACTCAGTTTTCAACAGTTGGCACCAGACGCTGGGAGACCATTAAAAAATTATTAAGTTATAATTTCTTTTCAATATTTTGAAAAATAATTTGTCAATGTGTATTAAATACATAATGAAAAAAAATCAAATACATTGTATTTGACCGCAGTACAATTTTAGTCTGTTCACGGAACACCGGTTGCGAAGCATTGCTATATACCTACAGACGGTGGCCAAATTAATACAATCACTGGAAAAACAATTATTGTATTTTTATCTGTATACAGCAAAATCGATTAATATCGGTATTTTTTTAATGGTTTTTTAACTTTTCATGGTTTTTGTTATATTTGCAACACTTTTTAAGGAAAAACGATTGGAACAAGGTATTTAGAAGGAAAATTAAGTTTTTGTGAAATTTTTTGAATAAAATGGACAAGTTAAAAATTATCGCATGTTTTCAGGTTTGTTTTTCTGATGAACCTTCGATACAAACACTTCAGGACAAAACGCAATATGTGAGAGGAAGGCCAGGTGAAAATTTTTATGAGGAATGTGTTGTCCAAAGTGTGAAACACCCTCAATCAATAATAATCTGGTCAGTGATAAGCGGAGAGGGTAAGGGAAGGTTATATATTGTGAATGGCACGATGCGCCAAGACCAGAGCCCGTAGACAATTTTTGTACTTAGCGATCGTCTACTGGCGAACTTTTCGACAATCTACCTACACGTACCGTATAATTATGCGTTATTGTTGCAGTTATTGACGAAAATTCGTTTGTAGGCGATCGCCAAGTACAAATTGTCTACGGGCTCAGTACATTGACGTTTTAAAAGGGAGACTGAAACCTCAAGTGGTAGAATGGTTTCCAGATAGTAAATTCATATTTATGCATGATTCTGCACCTTGCCGCAAGGCGAAATCCGTTACCAAATTTCTAGAAGGAGAAAAAATAAAGGTATTAGACTGGCCGGAAAATTCGCCGGATCTTCATCCGATTGAAAACGTTTGGGAGGCTCTGAGAAGGGCAATTGCAAAAAAAGGTGTCATCACCAACAAAAGATAACATATTGAAAGTATAATTCAGGCATGGCACAACACACCAGAATTAAAAACATCGCAAACAATTGTATATCTAGCATGCCCAGAAGAATATCAGCAGTAATTAAAGCTAAGGGAAGTTTTACAAAAAATTGATCATTTTACCATAAAATCTTTTTTATTACCAATAAAATGTGGTATTTTCATAGTAAATGCATTTTATTTTACAAAAATATATTAAATCTACCATTATATTTTAGAAAGATCTAAGGAAACTAAAAAAATATAATTTTATATCGTTCGAAGTCTAAAAACTGCTATAAATTCATTTGATTGTATTAATTTGGCCACCGTCTGTAGGTATAAGACTGCGAAGCATTGCTACATAAGACTGCACGCAATGTTTAGTGTGATATTACCCGACTGTTTAGTAAGTAAAGAATAGTTTATACCTACGTACAACACAATTCGTTTATAAATGTGAAGTATTTTAATGTGTGACAGAAAATCAAGTTATAGGTTACAAAAAACGGAATAAACATACATAAAGATCAAATGTGAGCGACCACCTAAAATTAGCTTTTGTGACGATAATAACTATGTAAGGACAGAATTGTGGTTACAATGAAACTGTAAAATTGGAAGGCAATAAACAAAAATATATTGAGAAAATTAAGATGGTCGGCAGCCGAACAGTATTTTCCAATACTGATCTGCGGATCTATACATACTCTAAAATAATACATTGGTACCACCTACCTAAGTACATTTAGACCCAGGGCCGTCTTAGAACAAGCTAGAGCTTCTGGGCACAGTAGCGAAACGGGGCCCCAGATGGCGAAGTTAATTGTCAGTCTCGCTAGGTATTTATTAATTTGGCTTACGCTCAAATTCCCTCCGTGGCTCCGTCTCCCCTCGTCAAAAAATTTAAAATTTTGTATGGCATTTTGAAATATCTCAAGTTCTCCTCTTAATTGTTAATAAAAATAATCTTTAGAATATTTGAGATAGATAACCGAAAAAAATCAGCGCCTTTTTGTCTAGGTAAATATGTCGGTATTTCGGGGCCACGCGCGCTCTAATGGTTAAGACGAAACTGTTCATATCTAATATTTACACTCACTTAATAATTTTATTTTATTAACATTTACACAAAAATAAATTTATATCAAATTCCAATTAAATATGTATTTACTTGCACACATTAATATATTATGCTTATTGTAATATTATATTACAGTTATGCAATCACATCTATGACTGTTACGATTCTCATACAATGCACTCTGTTGTGTTATTACGAGAGTAGCTCTAGGTACCTATCTAAAAGTGTGATGTACCTATTTAATTAATTTATTTATTTTAATTATAGTTCAACTAGAGGAGGCAACCTCTATAATAATGCACATCTCTGATAAGGGTTTTCTGTGGTTTCCCCGTTATCGTACAAAGGCAAATGCTGGAGATGTTTGATATAAGACCGTCCACAGCGGCTCATAATTATTACAATATGGTTGACGATACATGATAATAACACATCTTTTTAATTTTAATTTTTACCATTGTTTTCTGTTTGTCACATACTTAACTTGTAATGAAGCTTCACTTTACTTTTGCCTGACGATGAGAGCGGAAGCTCTTGAAAGCCGGCTCGCAAAAATAAATAAAGTCAATAGTGGAATAACTATATATTGTTTCATTTAAAAAAATATTAATATGAACTTCCACCAAGAACCGTCGGTCGATAAATTAAACTTTATCCTTTGATGGATCCACATGTTAAACGCCTCCAAGCGATTAATGATAATATAATCCTTGAGGGTGGTAAACACTGTTCTACCATAATATCTATATAATATATACCAATATTCCTACCTACCTATCTATGTACCTATATAATATCATAAAACGTTTAACAGTTTTGTTTACAAAATAAGTAAATTATGTAAGTAGGTACCTATATCGAGTTAAAAAAATGCAAGTATTGTTTATTGTAGATACTCGTACCTATATTTACCATAAACATCCATGCCATGGCGCCAAATTACGCGTGGAAAATGTTAATCAAACGAAAACAAGAAAAGCACAAAGCTCTGTACAATGTATGTGTCGTACATATTATTATTTGGTATCATAACATAAACTGCTGAGTAAAAATCTGTACCTGAGAGCCATTAGGACTCAAGTGCCTTTTTGACAAAAATGCCAAAGTTACGAAAAAAGCGGAAATAACACAACAGTCGTGAGTCTTAAGTACAGAAATGCTTAGGGTCTATGTAATAAGCTGTATATACTTTATACAGCTTATTACTAGTAAAATGTTGAGATTTAATCGATTAAAAAATTGAATTTGAAAATAGCATTTTAGTACTTAAGACTAAATGGCTCTCAGGTACAGAAATTATTAAATGATTTTCAAAAAAATATAATGCATGAAGGTAGTAGGTTTAATTTTAATATGTATTGGTATATATAATTATGTACATAAATAGATTCCTACATTAATTGAAAAGCTTATACCGTCCTTTGACGGATGACGAGGTCACACACCGCACACCATACACTACACATCACATACACCACATGATGTGTGACGTGATGACAGCTGAAGTGTGGGTGTGGACTGTGTGGTGTCTGTAACACCACAGAACTACACTCCTTTTATGCACATATTTATATTGTAAAGTTGCAATTAATATTTTTGATTAGAAAGGTTGTTGTAAACATGTATATTTTGATGTAGGTACCTACATATTATAGATGTACCTAGGAGCCTAGGTACGTAACAATTAGATATTATGTAGTATTGACAAATAGGTAGACTGGTGGATAGAATTTAATTGTTGGTAACCTGGTTGGTTGGTTTAAATGTTGATATCATATCGGAAGTACAAATTAAATTCTGCTGCTGTCCACTTACTATAGGTAGGTCCTTAAACAATTTATTAACTGTTCTCTAAAGAATTTCATGAAATAAACGATATTTTCAGGAAAATTATATATATTCTAACTTTTTAAATATTTAATATGAAAACGGACTATTTGCTGCCTTAAATTGAATCCCGTAATGTTGAGGACATTTAGTACCAGCAAGACGGCGCTACTTGCAACACCTCTAGCTCTTAAAACTATGGCTTTATTGCGAGAAAAATTTAACAAAAGCATTAACAATTAGTGAAGTCACTCACTATAAAAGGAATGATATGAGAAAGAGCATAGAGATATGAGTGATATTGGTAAACGTTACCATGCTTTAAAGCGCTTAAGTCAGCTTAAACCGATTCGTAAGCATCGGAACACCTAATACTCTCTCTCTTTCCATCCTGCATGTAATAAATATCTTGCGATTGAATCATACCTACTTATCGTGAAACATATAATGGAAATATTTTATAAAGTGTCGTCTTTTCTATAAGTGTATCTCTTTATTCTTTATAAATAGTAAAATGGCGGCATAAAAATTTAAAAAGTTATTCCGACATCAATACAAAGATATAAAGACCGACGTTACAAAATTTTATAAATATATCATATAGTTACCAAAAATAAAGTTTTATAAGAAACCTTTCACTAGAATTCATAATGATATTGCATAGATACCTGCATAGGGACATAATATTACAATGAATATTGTATATATTTATAGTTGATACAGTTCAAGGAGATTGCGATGAATTTAATGGAGAAAATTAAATAGTAAAAACGTATAAAAAAAAGAGAAATAGCACCACAAAACAGTATTATATAATTATATTATAAATGTATTATGTATTATATGTTATTATTTAGGTAGGAATATATATACCAATCTATTATTCTCTCCATTGACCCATTAATGTCAACCATCTTAGTGCAATTTATTGGAAAAATATTCAAAGAGGGAAAATTAGAATATTTTATCCATTCGACTTGAGATTATATTTATATCTTTGATAATAATATCATGTTTTTGCATTATAATAATAATTGTAATTCAAATTTTGCAAATGTGTTTAACGTTTCGATAAGCGATGCGGATTCGGCACATTTTATATTCGGTAATTTCTTTTTATACAATTTATTACTAAATAGTCAATGTGAATATAATAAACAGATTTATTTATATTTGAATAATAATATAATTCTCCTCTCTTTGCCATTAGGTATATCCGCATACTGATATCATCAGCATCACAAGTCTGTATCAAATACCATAGCACCATAATATCATCAAATGCATCCACATATTTATGAGCTTGCACATCTTAGTGTATTTCAATATAAAATAGATGTTAGCGTACATAGGCGTGCACATCTTAGTGTATTTCAATATAAAATAGATGTTAGCGTACATAGGTGTGCACATCGATTGATTGATCAATGGCAAAATAATATTGCCGTTAGGTGAAAGAAATAACAAACATCGGGTAAGTGTCTTCACAATAAAACACAACTTTTTGTAATATGCTCGTCTTCACTTCTTCACAATAACTTCAACTTCACAATAAAACATGCTCGTCACTTTTTCAAGATGCTCAACGGTATTATATTTAATCCAATAATACTGGAAAATTTTAACATATATGTTCCCGATGCATATGGACGTTCTCGGCATCACGATTTTTTTATCAGCCTCAAAGTAGAACAAACATATTGGCAAAGTCCTCAATAGGAAGGGCTATTCAAATCTTTAACGGTCTGGCTAGATACATTGATATATTTAGCGTGAAGTATGCGGAGTTTGTCAGGAAAATTGAGAATGTGTTGTAGTTGTGTTGTTGTCTAGATACTGTTGGTTTTCTTCTGGGATCGCATTGGCCTTCAGCTGTAATGATCCCTGTAAGAATCGTCTCTTTGTCAGTAATATATTCTGACTTAAGAGAAATTTAGAATTCCGGCATAAATTATACTTCAGGCACTTTGGTCACATATAATATGTTGTGAATGTAGGTAGCTACCTATAAGTCTTACGCATACTCGTATCTGTATAAACTTCATTTTTGTATCTACATCTCATCATCATCTCGCCTTGTAGCGCTCCTTCCAGGAGTGCAGGACAGAAACTAAACTCCTCCATTCAGAGCGTACCTGCTATTACTATCGTCTTCCCACAATATTCCTAGCACTCTGATATCATTAGCGGCCGGGCCGTCGTGCTCTTTTTGTGTAACTATCACTAGACATTCTCAAAACTTGAACCAACCAAGATCATATCGTCTCCCCCGCATTACAAAGACAACAGATCTTTGCTGAGTGCCCTGGTGCACAATATGATTTGTCACATGTACAATGTACATACCACTTAACAACCAAAACCCTTCTAAGTTACTTATTTTCTAATATCTTCCGCTTTGAGTCTTAATTAAGTGTCTATATATGTACAGAATAATATTTTATATATTTTTACAAAACAGTTAATAGTGTGAATGTAGGTGCCTAGGTATATCTACTCGTACATATAAACATCTCATGTTGAAGATGATGTTTACAAAAGCAACATTACAATATTTTACAACAGCTTAATATTGTAATAATTAATAAAATATTATAATCAACATGAGGTGACCTTTCCATCCACGTGACCCCTGATCCGCTGCGCAGAATATTAACAAGGAGACAATAACTCATCCTATCTTCAAGGAGCCGACAGGCTTGTCAGTGAACTGTACTCCGGCGAGCATACAATAAATAACGCATTATATACCTACCCATGTTCTAACTTTTGTGTTATCTTTGTAAGTAGGTATATTGCAATATGTTGTGTGTACAGTACCTACTCATAAAATAATCATACAACTTAAGGCATCAGAAGCTTATTGCGAAAACTTTAAAACTAACATTACAAAATAACAATTAGTTATATTAATCTATACTATACTCGTTAAAGTTATATTAAGTAACGATAATCTATATGAAATTAAAAACAAATGTTTTATCTACTATATTGATTTTTGTTGAGAGATACATCTTTTGTTTTTCAAAAACATTGTCAATCACATTGAAAGACAAAAGACGTATCTCAATAAAAATCAATATGGTCGAAAAATACATAGGTATGTATATTTTTAATTTCATTATTGAATTATTCTACTATTTAAACACTGACACAGTGAATAAGCTATACAGGTTGGCTGGAAGAGATCGCATAAGAGGTAAGCTCGCCTTTTGTTTATTTTTCAAAACATATTATTACGTTTGTGTACAATATTATAGATTGATGTCTAAAAAGTTTTATTTATTTATAATAAAAGAAAGGGTGTGAGGAAACGCGGGCGTCCGAGAACCACGTGGCTTGATCACGTGGATCAAATTCTCAAGGACGGCCGCGTGTTGAGTAAGAGGAACCGACGTGCGTGTATGAGGAACTGTATGAATGTGGAGGAAGCGAAGGAAGTGTGTAAAGATTAGTCATGTGTAACACAGATCCGACCCGAGTCAAATGTTCGGGTCCTTCCAAATTGACCCGCGGGTCTACAGATCACCTACGGATCTTACGGGTCCTAATGATCTGTTTGAGCAGAGACCCGTTGGATCTGTGAGGACCCGATGACCCGAAAGATCTGTTTGAGACGATAACATGTAGGATCCGTTTAAGCGGATGACACGTAAGTTCTGTATGTTTTGTTCACAAATTGAATAGAATGACCGTTTGTACTTACCCATACATACATACCATCACGCCGCTTCCCATACATACAAATCCGTATTCTAATCATATATTGTGTTTTATTGCTGGAAAGTATCGCAAAGTTTTGCTAGTCTCTAAAAACATTTTTCACAAAATAATACTACAATACAAAAACACAAAATATTTCACAAAAAAATATCATGGCGAAACATTTTATGAAACCAATACTTTTTCATATAAAATGTTTCCCTTTAATCAATAGCTTATCCACTATTTATTTTAACTAAACCTTTGCACAGTTCACAATAAAAAGTATTTTCCTATTTGAAATTAATTGGTAGTATGTTGTTTTTTTTCCTTTATTTATATTGTTTTTCTTTGTTTATGCATTATTTCTCTTGACTGTTTTTTTTTAATTTGTATTATTTGTAAAGGCTGATACAGCTGTTTGTTATGTAAATAAATAAATATTTTAAGGCCAATAAATGTCATTATTATTATTCTTATAATTATTGAGTACTCCGTTCAGATATTAAGTGTAAAAATCTCCATACCGTATGAAAGACATAGTGGATCATAGACAATAAGCTATCAACACCGGAAACAGCTCCGACCCGTAGACACAGGTATATGCTGCAACCGGAAAGACCCGCGACCCGTGTATGTACCTACAGCGGAAACGGGTCCGAGCTAAAGACAAAGATCTGGGTTGTAACCGGAAAGACCCGTGACCCGAATCATATGTTCGGTTCACTGCTATCAGTGGACCCGAACGGGTCGGGTCGCCTCAAAGTGATCTGTTACCCATGACTAGTAAAGATAGATCTGTTTGGCGTTCCGTTCTCTCTGCCTACCCCACTTGGGACACGGCGTGAGGGTATAGTATAGTATAGTATAGTAGTATAATAAATGACAACTCAATCCTATAAGTGTATTTAGACATTCTGAGACTAAAAATATTTGCACTTTCTTAATTAAATGATTTTATGAATATTTGTTGCGTTTATATAACCTGAAATATATGTTCGATGTGATCTTAGAGTCTTCGTGTTCTTGTGTTTTTATAACAGAGGGAAATAATCAAATACACATTTTTTCAATAAATTATTCCCTGGTTTATGTTTTTCCCCTTCCAAATGCTAGCACGATAATTAGATATAGGTAGGTACCTACTTAATTGTATATTCCCTATAATTATTAATTAGTAATTTAGCTATATTCAAATCAATTAAGCACATTTTCTATGAAATTATCGTAATTATAATATCAATATATTTGGCGTCAAATTTGAATTATGATCTTCCTATGGATAAATAATTTATTTATATCCCGTGTAGATACCATGTAACGTGATCTTGGAAAAATATTTAAAGTTAATAATTATTTCGTATTGCGCCACTGGTAACAAGAATCTGTCGTCGATAAATAGCCTATAAAAAAGTAATAGCACCGTAAAGGTCAATACCAGCTTATCCGAGGATACATACATGATAGAACAGAACAGAACAGTATTGTGCTAACATGTAAAACAATTAAGAGGATCTAGCTATGGTCACAAAAATAATAAATGGAAAATTTGGTCTCCGAAAAATTAATATTATTTTTCTCGTTCTAAACAACATTATGTTCAAATATCAGCTATCAAAGTAAGACGCCTGCGTATCTTGGCCATGATTTTATTATTTTAATAATTTACTAAATGTGTGTGAAATAATTATTGAAAAACTACTTGGTATCAAATTATTCATATTTTGTTGTAAATTAAAAGATGTAGAAATACAATAAACTTACGAAGATCGAATTCGCGTAGGTGGACATTTATACAATCTCAATCTGTACAAAGGATTTTATGGACATTATTGAAATTTTGACATTTTCTTTTTATTCATATTTTCAACTAAGAAGATCATTTTTAAATATTTTTTGGTCCACTATCATAAATTCTTCATTGCAACGTACCACCTTGAATTACATCCACATAATTGTTATCGTTATGTTAGAACGCAATATTTACATTCGGTGCCATACAATAAACACAGCTCTTACAAAAAAGTTAAAGTACAATTATTGGAGGTTTGTGAAACCTAATAAAAAAGAAAGTATAACTCACCCCACTACGTGCTTGTAATATGTTCTCCCCATTGTCATTGACGAAGCCATTTAGACACAGACTCTTATCCACGCAGATGTATCCTTGTCCTGTACATGTAACAGTTAGTTCTCCAGTAGTTCCACCGCCGATAGTTTCCCTGAACCCACCAGCTGTGGCACCGGGAGGATGTGGCAATCCTGTTGGGGGATTGTTGGGAATGGGCTGTGGAGGAGGAATGCTTGGAATAGGTTTCTGTGAAGGGAATTGTTGTTGAATCTGTTGTTCCTGCCCACAGAATGTTCCACCACAACTAGTTTGAACTTGTCCAAATCCATTAACAACTTGTTGCTGGTTTTGGAATCCACATCCTGAACCACTAGTTCCACATCCTGATGTATGTTTCTGTTCAAAGTTGGTAACAATTTGGGGATTGCTCACTCCACTGTTTACGAATCCTGGTAAGTTAATGTTACCATTCAAGAAAGGATTTTTCGAAGCATCAAATCCTGAAGAGCTACTAGTCGATGCAAATCCTGCCGCTGAACCAAATTGTCCATTCAAAAACGGGTTTGATGCGATGTCAATAGAATTTGTAATAAGTCCTTCGGAACCAGATATTTTATTCTTTTCATTCAAACTTCCGAAGGGACAACTTGGAGTTCCACATGGCGAGGGGAACTGTGGGATTGTTAACCCATTTTCTTTGATAAATTTCTGATACTGCTCAAAAGAATCTTTAAATGGTGAGTCTTTTCCCATCCACCACATTGGTCCATTGAGAGGCACGTTCGCACCGAAAGATGATTTTATATTTTCAGCTTGTAAGGCGAACTTTTTATGAAGTTCAGATGGATCGAGCGAATCAGGTATTTGTCCATCAGCAAGACCTAAGGCGACAGGATTGCCGAAACTTTCAGTAATTTTTCCATTTTCCAATGTAACACTACCGCATCCAGTTGCTGATGAACAACCCTTGTAGGAGGATTTCGTGTGAACAACTGGTGCACTGTTAGAAGCCGCTACGGCCTGGTAGTCATTACTAAAGGATGAGACTTGGTGAAATCCTGTCGGTGACCTTTCTACTCTAATTTGGGAGGTCAGTGATGGTGTGGCACACAAGAAGAGTAACGCCACTGTGCACAGTGGCGACATCTTTGGATGTCTGAAAACAAAAACAAGCATATATTAATTTGTTGCTTTATGGAAGTTCTTTTCTACTTAATTTGAAAATAAATAAATATTCACATTCCCACATACGCATATTATTTTTTCCTTGCATTTATTTGTACGCATATAAATCACATCAAGAAATGTCTCATACTCGAGAAATTCCCATTTTAGTCATTTATTTTGGCATATTTATATTGTGTCAATTAAGAGGTGTAAGGACATTGTCAATTTCTTGATTATCAATCTCAAAGACGAGAGACGTCTCTCTCGTCAATAAATCAATATAGTAGAAGAAATATAGCTGATGATAGTCAGACTGTCACCAGCTTCAGAAGCAAATTAAAAACTGAACTCTTCACTGGCACCCTTGAGACGGTCTAGGGACTGTTAAACGGCGTCAAAAAAATCATCCAAAATCATCATCATCATCGTCAAAACATTTCTGATTTGATTTCGATATGGATTTCTTATACCTAAACACCGACACAGTGAACAACATTATTTTTTATATATTGCCGTGTAAGCATCTATCTACTTATCTGCCAGACTATCAAAATATTCAAATTACTCGTATATATAACCTTCAACTCTTATAAAATTACATAGCCATTTATTTTTTGTTTAAACGAAAACTTAGTAGTTCCATATCAAAAATAATTGTTTTTGACGAAAATACATTTTAATCACAAAACATCCTAATAATGGGTATACATATTAATTGTAATGTACCTCATATGTTTAAAGAAAGAGATACGTACTTGTAGCATGGGCGAGCTCAGGATTATCGCTATGGGGGGAGAGGGACAGCTTACGAAATTTTTACTTTAACTATCAAATGAATGGATCTCTTTTTAGTCTCAGTTTTCACGGTTTAATAAAATAAAAATAAAAATAAAATAAAATAAAATAATCTTTATTGTGGAATAAACAATATAACACAAATGGCGGGTTTATTGCCTTTAGGCAATTTCTACCAACCAACCAAAAGTGAGAGAGATACAAGACACAATTAAAATTGATGTACACATCCAAGTACACAAAAGAAAAAAAAGACATAATAAAAAACAAGTAAAATATAAATAGGTACATACAACCAAAGAAGGCATAAGCACCAAAAACAAAAAAGCATAACAAAATAATATAAATAGTATAAACGTCAAATAATATAAACGGTTTAGTATAAACAATTTGAAATAGTTCACGATCTCCTTGTTTTTGTACAACAATTAGTCTGACTTTTATTAGGGCATCTCCCCATTTTGATGCCAATGTTCCATACTTTTCCCATAAGTACTAAATTTGCCTACTTTACTACTAGTTTCGATATCCTAACCCTATTGAGTACTAGCGCCATAGCTCGTGTCATATTCATTATGTTTCTATAGATAAGTATCTATGTAAGAACTAAGGAAGATTATATTATAATACAATATAAATGTACCTATTAGGATATGTACGAAAGAACATTCTTTTTTTTTTTTTTTTGAAATTCTTTTTTTTTATTTATTTCCCCTCTTACAATAGGTACATTTGACAATTTTCACAATATATTTTAAATTATTATGGACAACACATACCACTCTTTCTTCTTATCAAACTCATCATGGGCTCCCTATAGGGATCTCAGATGAGCGAGCCAGGGGCAGCTCTCACAGGGACCAAAAAATGGATAAATTAGGTATGTTGGTCTTTGTATAAAATAGGGTCACATATCAGGCCACCCCCGGCCCGCCTGATCGTGTACGTCGCTAATTGATTGACGCAAGACAGGGAAATTACACCGTCCCACTAGATTGCTCTGTTCTGGGACGGTGATATATTTATATAGTCTTATGAAAAGGAAGAAACAGTATTATATTAATAAATATTTATATTTTGTGTGAGTAACCATTACTGTATGAAAATTTCACACAACTAATTTAATTAATTGTAAATGTTTTAATCTCACCTTACTAAACTTAACATATTATTAAGAAATATTGATAAAGTGATAACACTTTAGTAACCAGTCGATAATTGGAATGAGGTATGTATATACCTACTATTTATTATTGTATGTAAACTGATAAATAATATATGCAATATTATGACACGTGAACATCTTCTATGCCACTGTAGCTGTGTACCTACCTGCGTAGGGCACATGAGGTCATTTATAATTAATCCTCTATTGAATGCTCATTAGGAATGTCGACATTCAATATCTAGAGAGTGTTTTTCATTTTCCACCGATAGACACAATTTCTATATTCTCTCAAAATACATTCCTGTGAGCTTCAATCATTATTTGGTTTACTGAATTTAATTTATTTATTATAAATTATTACATATCGGAGAACCTATTATATTTCACGTGCGTCGGGTTTCAAAGTCCCATTCGTTGATTTTTTTCGGTGGTTTTGTGATGAAAAAGTTTCAACTCCCTACGCGGTATAATTTTAAAATCTTCAATTCAATTCATGATTATGTACTATTATATATAATTATATTCGCAAATATGTATGTTGATATTATATACGCCGAAAATAATGAACTACTTAACACTCAAGTTGATAAATAATATGAAAATTATATTAAATAATTATATTGTTATATCGACATAATATATGCAGAAAGATTAATTGCCACGGTTTGCTGATAAATTATTCCTTATGTTGCGAGAAGATGGACAATGTGAAGGCACGTATCTAGGTATATATTAACATAACTATAGGTAGGTATATATATTATGTTTCAGATGTAGAAAAAATCGCGTGATAGGTATATCATTATATCTAATATCAATTGTAAATAAATAAATAAATAAATAAATTAGAAATAATACATATCTAATGATGTATCAGAATTAGACAGTAAAGCCAAGCAAGTGTCAATTTCGTTGCTAAGATACACAATAGTTACGAAAATTAACACTTTGGCGCACCATCATCTGCACCCGAACGCTAGCGGAGCGGGAACGTGACGCAATAGTATGTTGTTGACTCAGGCCCCTTGTGTATTTCCATCTCAATATTGTTCTGCACAAATCAAATCCTGGGTATTGTGTAAGGATGAAATTGATTTTATACAAATTCATCTCAATAATTTTTAAATTGAAACACGGTATATAGTTTTTTTTTTTTAATTAAAGAGATTTGTTATTATGTATCATGTATCGTCAATCATATTATTATAATTATGAGCCGCTGTGGACGGTCTTATATCAAACATCTCCAGCATTTGCCTTTGAACGATAACGGGGAAACCACAGAAAACCCTTATCAGAGATGTGCATTATTATAGAGGTTGCCTCCTCTAGTTGAACTATAATTTAAATGTGTGATGTATTTATATGATATAAGTTATATAATTATTTTACAAAATTATTACAAAATGTTCTTTTAATCTTATCTATTATCTCCATTATCATTTTTTTACCTAAGCATGTTGATATTATTTTAAGGTAGGAACCTACCTACCGCATATTGGTTTTCCTTAAGTAGTACCTATATATTTTGTTTTTATATCCTATTGCAATCACAATACAGTATTACTATGAGATTATACAATTCCAAGTACGAGTACAAGTGAAATTCCGCAGTTGATTATAGGTATGTATATGTGGAGACATGAGCTATGTTTGAGTCTATGACATGTCCTATTCACATAATTTATTATGATCTGACATTACGTCATTATTATTATTTGACCATTAACATTTTCTTCCTAGTAGGTAGGTACCTTCGAACATTTATACGATATGTGTGTAATATGATAATCATGATTAGTAGGTAAGCGACATCACATCATTTAATTGTGGTCAGGCGTCGTTGGACCTGTTATCAAATTATTATTTTGTGTTGACATCCGGTTAGACTGGAGAATCCTTCTCTACATATATATGTAGAGAGTATAATTATGTATATTATATATAGCTACAATCACATAGATCAACTCCTCCGTGGTAAGAAGGTGGGAAAACCCAATATATTATACAAAATAACTTGTAATGTAATTGTTTTCACCTCTTTACCTCCTTTATCACTCAGGTCAAACACTAATCTTGTTTATGGGATGAAGGTAATAGGTAGCTACATGTAATATTGCTACAGTAGGCACCTACCTAATATACCTGAATGACTGATGATGATATTGGATGATATTGTTAATATCACACCCGGAAGACCAGTTCAAGCAGATGATATTAACGTTCGATACATCTGGATGAATAATTGTAAACTTTGATTGTTTACAAAAAATATTCTGGACAACAATAACAACAAAATTACCTAACCTTCCATTATTTAATATATTCAACATCAATAATAAGAGGACTTTGGATTGTTTATGATGCAAGGATGTTTTTCGAACATAGTATTAATGAAGTAAAATTCCAAATACACAGTTACCTAGGCATAGACACAAATACACAATACAATAATGTTGATAATTTCGCAACGCATTCTTTTGACACTGGATTTAATATTCACCATTATTAACGCTTCGCCTTATAGTTTTATCTTTATTAAGACGTAATTTGTATTCAAATGTGTCAAGAATTTTCAAAGACGATCACTGATAATATTTCTAACATATTTCAGGTGCAAACATTTAACGATTTTTAAATTTATATCACTATCAATAATGGCTCATTGTGACCATAAACTTTACTTTTAATGTTACTTTTTAGTATTATAAATTAAAGATACATACATTAAAATATTTTTAGAATTGTCTAAATAAGAAGCAGGTAATCATTTTTAAATTATCAAGTATAAAAATTCGTCCTTACCTCTTGATAACTAATTGCAAAACTTCGTGATTTTCTGTGTAGTTACATAAATATCATACACAAAATGATACGCTACGAATCAGAATAATATAATAATAAAATAAGTTTAATGATTTGACTATTTCTGTTAAGTATTTCTTGCGCTTGTTGAAGATTTTACAGAGAGTGGAGTACATACAGCAGAGAGTACAGACGTAGACCGAGTTTCAGTTTTTATTGTATGAATTTACGTGTACGGTATGACTAGGTAGGCTCTAAGTGGTGCCGCAGTACATACCTAATATTATGTATATTTGTACAATATGTACATATTTAAAACATACATACACTATCTCAGCGCCAGTATGTTACCTACATCTCGTGTCAGAAGGTCAGGCATGTGATGGTTTTGTAAATGAAATGAGAGACTTGATCGTTAATCAAAGCCTTAAATAATAATGGTGCCTCCTAACTGATTATGTAAACGACTACCTCTGTGTACCACATTATTATGTTACAATACCTAATATTACATTTTATAATACAGCCAGCAGCATGTAGGTAATATAATGTAAGCTAGACAGTTGACACTTTACCTATATCCATACATAATAAATATTATATGAATACCTATTGTCAACAATACAATATTTTTATTTTATTCCTTTATTTTTGTAATAATCTCCTAAATGTCTATATTATGTAGATATTATTATATTATTATTGTAAAATTAGTCACACGAGAGCTTGTCGAAAATAAAATAACTACCAACTATTACAAATACTTTTACAAGATGTGTTTCAACACAATATTGCAAACACGAAAAATGAGGGATAAATTATTATACAATAATTCCGATACATGCCCATTAGCTAATTCGTTATTTAGTACAAAACGCAGTACAGAGTAGGTATGGTAAAAGTTTGAGTGTACAATATATATATTGGAAACTAACATACATGTTGATAGAGATCTGCACACTATACGAAATACATATAAAGAAAAATCATCGTTGTATTATATCAGATAATTATTTTAAACGAATACGTTATTCCACAAAACTAACCAAAAATATAATTTTTCATAACAACGCAACAAACCTTTTCAGAATACAATATACCTATATGTAGTAGGTACTAGTGATGTAACGAATGTGTGATTTTGGATATTCGCGAATGCGAATGCGAATAGCGAATATTGACTTGCTTAGATTTCGACAATATTGCTCAATCATTAAAATTCCTCCCCCCCCGTCGCCGAATTTTCAAAATGGTATAGGAATTTAAAATATTTCAAAACTCCTCGGTTTTCTTAAAGAACATTTTCTTGCAGTACCTTTTTCTGCAATGTACCGGGTAAGTATCTGGTACTTTTACCGAATATCCGATACTTTATTACCGAAATAATATTCGCAAAACATTCGCATAGTTTTTTGCGAATACGAATATTTGTTACATCACTAGTAGGTACATATCTATAATATCTATAGGTACTTACTTTATATGTTTGTATGTATGTTATTGTATATATCACAAAATAAGATGATAATAGAAAGAATTATTATCGCGTATGATATTATATTTAGGTACCTATAAGAAAGTTTCTACTACTGACAAAAGTTTAACTTTTAGATTTTATCAGACAAATCATAGGGAAATTAAGGGGCCCCTTTAGCAAAAACGATAAAACATTCAATTTTCAACAAGTTTGGTACACACACTCTCAAAACTTGTAGACCCTACGAACATTGTGATTTGATAAAATATGAAAACAAATATTTATTACCAATATCAAACTTTAACTTTAAAAAAAATTGATTTTAGCTTCATTGTATTCGTTTATAAAAAAGCATATTTTTAAAAATCGAAATCGGGGGTGTGTTTGGTACATTAATGCACGAAAATCCTACAAATTTTCATATATTTTATTTAATATTACGAATACTTAGATAGTTATTACAATTATAGAACAAATAAATTCTATTTTTTTTTTGTTTTTTTCGTGGATAGTGACCGATTTAAAAAATATTTTTTTTGATAAATTTTCTCATATTTCGAAACCAAAAATCACCACATGAACTCGATTTTTTGAATACTAAAAAAGTTTGCTAAAATCTATAGTATTTATATGCTTGATAGGATGAATAAAATATATATATTTATATATTCTATAAATAATTTGTGTTTTGATATAACAAAAAGTACCTAAATAAATCTCGTCAGTCTGCGATTTATTTATTTTTTAGTAAAAAACTAATATTGGTAATAAATATTTGTTTATTTATTTCATCAAATCAATATGTTTGCAAGGGTCAACAAGTTTTGGCAGTTTTTCTATCAAATTTGTTGAAAATTGAATATTTTACTGTTTTTGCTAAACGGGGGCCTTTAATTCCACTGTCCAGTTCTATAACTCAACAAATAGAAATGTCTTATATTCGAGAAATCACCATTTTTATAATTTTGGTATTTATATATTATGCTTTAATAACACCACAGAAAGTTAAATATACTATAGGTATAATTGAAAATAGGTAGGTAATTTTCTTCCAAAACTAAATATTTCATATATTTTAAAGCGAACCATGTACCTACTTCGTATAATTATTTGTTTGTGGAATTGGAAGATTGGCATTAGTAGTATAATATTTCCAATATTATATCAAAATCACCTGAGCGTATCCTTAATAAAACTTAATTAACAATTTATTATGTTCTCGAATGTACAACAATCCTACATTTATGTTTACAATAATTTCCATTATAAGACGAGATTTTTCACCATCAAACGTCTTCTTATCGGTTCATATTATTAACTTAACGTGTGACTGGTATTTTGGACCAAATAAATATTCATTTATTTATTTTATTCATTCTTTACTGTACATTGATTACAAACAATCAAGTTAGAAACAATCAATATACAGAGGGCGAGTTTATCGCAAAGGCGCGATCTCTTCCAACTAACCCAAAGTCTGAAAGAAAAGTCATACAACAGCCTTATATCTGTAAGTAGGTACTATTACTACTATACCATCACGGAATATCCTACAAGTGGGGTAGCCAGCAGACCAGCTCAGTAGGTACTCATGATATTATTAACACTTAACACTTAACCCTTAATTATTTATTCTTAATCATACCTTCATAATGCACACTGTCACAACACAATACAAAATTAATATTGCATAAAATATAGATGAATGATCTGTTGAGGGATCCACATAACACCGAGCAATATTATCTTTATCATGAACAAGATAAGGTATAATATTTTCTTCACCGGGGACAAAATACATTTTACTTCTTAGTATAGGGATGTTGTATTCTAATTCTATAAAATAATTAGTATTATTTTATACTCATATATATGTAAATATAATTCCTTGTTAATTGAAAAATATGGTTTATTTATTGTTTATGTTATTTCATAAATACTTCGTAAAGTTCGTCGGTAGCCTGGAGGTAGAGTCTCGGCCTCGTGAACAAGGGGTCCGTGGTTCGATACCAGGTGCCTGGTGCCCGCAAACTCCCCTCACACGACACAAACTTTTAGTAGCTTGCTGTAAAAAGTGTATAAGGTTGTATTTGGGTTTATAACAAAAACCCAGATATATCTTTTTCAAAAAAAAACTTAATTAGCTAACTGATTCACTGAAGTTTATAATAACGATCAAGCAAAAAGCAATGTCTACAGAAACATGATGAGATAACATGACTGCATTGTATCTCAAGAGAAAGCATGTAGTTTTATGATTGAATATATTGTACATGTTGCATAGATCAGATCATTGATTTCTAAATATTTGTATAATCAGGTAATATTATACAAATTATTATTATATAAAAGTCCTTATATTACAAAATAATTTATAAACGAAGAAAAATGAAGCTATTAAGTTAATATTATATACATACACCGGTGACATGGCGCCTCTGAATGTGTTGTAATGAATGTTTATATTATAATATATCGTTGATTATATTATATTTAACTTTTATTAGACAAGTAGGCAATATTCTGTCAGTGATTGCTGATATTATAGCTATGAGCGTTAACTTATTTTTAGAAAAAAATGTTCATGAGATGATAAGAACTTTATGAAGACCCCGAAATAACCCCATTTTCTTTTCTACATCCTAAATTGTAAATAATATTTTATACCCACTTTCGCTCTGTAATTTGTAGGTTCCTATTAATCATTTTTTTACTACTACTACTGCTACTGTACTATCACGGCATATCCCACAAGTGGGGTAGCCAGCAGACCAGCTGAATGTAATAAAAACACGAGCCGTCTTCTCTGTGCCAACAAAAATGAAACAATTTTACCTACACGTACAAATAAGATAGCGATATATTATTACCCATACAACCATTTTGGTATCAGTTAGAGAACATTCACTACACTCGTTTTCCTACACCGGGATCAAATTGGTATCAGGGCGCACACTTTTTGTTAAACGGTTCTTAAAAATGGGGAAGGTTAGTCACAGCTACATATATGTAATATAATAATAATTTTTATGAAATTAATGCACTATACTCGTACCTATTAATTTTAATTCAGTTTCATAATTTACATCAACTAAAATATTATTATAAATGAGAATGCTTGCAGCATAATCCGTATTAATATATCGAATGGCACACATAACATAACATCAATATTACACGTCGCCGATTTTATAATTAAATCACTATAGTATTTAAAAACCATTCAAATCATTTTTACGTTTCACGGGATATTAACTAAAATCATGAGAGTTTTCAAATTATTTCTTAATTATTGTCAATTTGTGAATACATTTGTTGGTTAAAAATATTTTCTTTTTCTAGCAATCCACCCGTAAAGAATGATTTGTGAGGAAGTAAATAATAAATGTACAGTAAGTTTTATAACTTTTGATATTTATTTCAGGGAACAATGTGTTCAAAGTTACAAATTTATTGACATTATGACTATTTTAATTGAATTTTAACAGGTCCTCAGAAAAAGACATAGAAAATTATCTACATGTTATTCCTGAGTGTATATTTTAAATTAAGTAAACTCCATTGATTGCTCATCTTTTGTTATGATAGATGCCTAAAAACTTTGAAATATACCCCACGTATGTACATATAAATCTTATATGTATCGGGCAGGTTACAGATATAAATACCTAACAGTAGCTAGACTAGACTTTATAAATCACTAAGGTCTGCTGACACACACAGACTCTGTCAATAGACTTGTGATGTCGCGTAGAGGGGGGTCTGGCTAACTATGTTGACCGTGCCTTCTGTGTGGCTGGTCCGTTACTGTGGAACAAAATTTCTTATGATTTGCGTACTCTGGAGAGTGTGGAGGTGTTCAAGGCGAGGTTAAAAACCCTATTGTTCGGAAGGTGTTATGATTCTTGAATGGGCCCTTGCGGTGGTTTTCCCACAAAACAGTGCATCTTAAAAAAGTTGTCTTTTTATTATTAATATTATATTGGTCATGGTTTCATAATGTTCTTTTATTATTTCCTCAATTTGGTATGAAACTTGAAGAACATTCGACATTACACCCCCCTTATTATTCAATTTGGTACCTGTAAGAATTTGAAATATTTTCTGCTGGGACAGTTAAAAACTTTTTTGTTAAGCATATGGTGTGTATACCTAGCATAATATTATATGGAAAGCACGTCGTTGCTACCTCCGTATATACGAGTAGATACAATGATATAACACACGAATTATTCTTCTAACAGGATTCAATTAATTTTATGTAAATGTGATGTCAATATGTCTGAAAACATCTACATTTCATTTAAATTGTTATCCCAGTAATCTAATAATATTCTTAATTGCACATTATGCTTCTATTTGAATAATATATTTTATCTATTATGCAAAATAAAATCATGCATTTTGTTGGTCGCTTCACACATTGTAGTCAGCTATGTACAGTAATAATATGATGACCTTGTGAAAATAAAATTGTTCAAATATATCAAAGTCTTTTATATAAAGGTTATTCAATATTATGCAGACAGGTAAAACTACAAAAACATTATTTTTGACAAGCTTTTGGTTTCGTTGAAATAAATTCACGGTAAAATGTATACCTAAAAATAATGAAAAAAAAACAACTTTCCATTTCAAAAGGACACTTTTCTTGGTAGGTACCATCCTGCTTTTTCTTTTCATGTGTTTGTGTTGTTAGCAATTATTATTGTTTGTTTTTTTTTATTCATTTATTTCAAACTTAAAATTATGCTACATAATAAACATGAAAAAAATTATCAAATATCCTTATCGCAATGTAAATAAGTCACCTTTTTTATAATATCAACAAGTTATTAAAATCTAACGAGGAAACAAAAAATATTGTTTAGTGTCTAAATTATTAAAAAAAATATTTGCAAAAGTAAATGTTTTTACTCTATGATATCATTAAAATATTTTTCACGAGTTCTTAAGTAGGTAACTAATCACCTTGATTATTTTTAATGTCAAACTAAAGTTTATCACTGTAAATATTTGCGATAATGTCATTAAGCGTGTCTACAATAACTAAACAGATAAATACTGTACGTACCTACTATAGATTCTATGTAATTGTTAGACATTGAGAGATTATAATTAAAGATTTAAGCTTTGTATATAATGAGTGTGAAAATTAAAGAACTCTTTGAGTTCAATTTGAGTATCAATTAGTTTATATGTTATTTTATTTGTGTCACGTTAATGGCGCTACAAACTAAATAGCTAGGTACACTATTATGATTGTGTGTACATATTATTCACCGACGAAATAAAATATACATTGGTCGTGGAAGATGGATGTGTTGAAGTTCCAATCGTAATTTAGTAATTCGATAATAATTTGTTTGTCATCAAGATAATTAATTAGTAATCAAGGTTTAGTTCGAGTATCATCTTGACCTACATTGAAGAAGTCATCAACCAGAAACGCTATTAATATATAAAATATTAAGAAAAAGAGCTTGTCAAATATTCAAAATAATAAAAATGATGATGCCCTTTGGCAATACAGCTAAATAATTCTTATAATCATGCAGCAATTGTGCGAGTGGAAAGGAACATATATTTGTACAAAGGCATAACTTTATATAATAGATATTTACACATCTTAAATTCAGTAATGAGGTTTGGAGTCCATCCTGAATGTCAGAATTTTTTGTCGGCACAGAGATAACAGCTTGCGTGTTTATTACATGCAGCTGATCTGGTGGCACTTAATTAACACGTAGATATTTAACATGACAAAAGCTGTTGAAGTTATTTTATCCCAATTTTATCAAATTTATATGAAATGTAGTATATATTTTGAATACCTACTTTTTATTATTTTATAACACTTTTGTTTCTGTTGAATATAACTATTATTAGTTACTTTTTACATTTATTTTGTTTACTTACTTTAGATCTCTATGCGTTTATTTTTTATTTATCTATTTCCAATTATATTTAACTAAACTACTACAAAAATCGATATAAGTATACGTTACATTTTCTTAACCTAACCACAATTGTTAACAAAGAAATGGAATTTACTACCTCATTCTTTTACACATATTTATACTAATGTCCGTTTATATCATGTCTTAATATGTGTTATTTGACGAATTTGGTTAAAGGCAAAAAAACGTTTTTTGAAATAAATAAAATATGCGGATGATTTTCAAAGCTTTTCTGTTTTTTAGGTCATTTTATGGATGTCACAATAAAGTTATATGGCATCATGCATTTTTCGTACCTTGATTATAAACAAACGTAATATATACCTATATTTTATGGAATTATAAAAAAAACAAACTTGGTATCTACTATAAACAAAAGATATAATGAGTATTGTAGGTATGTGTGTGTGTATATGTGTATTGAATGTCTTGTTCTGCCAATGAGATGTATAAGCGTGTGTATATGTGTATTGAATGTCTTGTTCTGCCAATGAGATGTATAAGCATATAGCCTACCTATGTATTGTGGTAGAGTTTCAATGATTTAATAGATGAAAAATATGACAATTAAATTATTTGATTAATAATTAGTAGGTTGATGGACGCCTCCTTGAGTAAACAAAGAAATGTATAATGTATTAAGTAAATATACCTGTGTTATTTTGAATGCATTTAATGCACCAACATACGTACACAATCTGTACAGATCTATCTTATTACAGAGAGTTTAATGACCGCCTAGACTTTTATCAATGTCATGTTTCACATCACTTGTGGACATATATTTACATATATATGTAGATGTACTTTATTGTTTAGTTTAGTAATTATGTCTACATTGCAACAACAAAAAATCGATGATATTGCTGCTTTTACGTACAATTGATTATTTTAACTATTCTACCAAAAGACAAATCACAAATTTGAGAAAGAGAAAATAGATTTAAGACAATCAATATTTACCCCTGCTAACACCCTCATATTTTATCTTTTACTCAACAGCCCATCTTTTAAATGGATTATTTACGTATTTTTTTATCAATTTGTATGGGATGTAATACCTGAAGGTTCATAATTATATAGTTTTACGTAAAATATTTTAATTCAACAATAAATATTATTACTTATTGTAGCTACCCAGAAAAATTTCTTCCACGATGTAATCAATCTACGGATCTCCCACGGTTTTGACGATGGTTCACCCGTGAAAACAACTTGCCTTTTGATGTGCGGATAAATAGAAGTCAAAAGGGACGCTCACATGTATTTTGTTCACTGTGATCACTCTGGATGATCCTCCAAAATGAACAGGCGTTTCATCAATAGTGATCACTAGCAATGACGGATGAAAGCGATTACTACCGGACATAATTTTGATGAGAGGTCCTCTTTCACTGAAACGACTATAAATAAATTTTATCCTATTGTCTTATTCTCTATGACTTTGTATTGAAAGTCAGAATCATGCAAAAAATATCATGCTGTCATAAATTCTATTAATTTGTTTTAATTTTCAATAAGTGTCATTTTATTTTTTTATTTGTTTATTTTTTTACGAATATACGTCACAGTACATACAACTTGACCGTAAGTGTTGACATGGCAGTGAAAGCATAGGATGAACAAGTGTGAACAGACATGTTCACTTTCGATGAACAGGTTTGATCCTGACACTCTGGATGATCTGGGGGAATGTGAACGCTACTTAAGACTTCTGAATTATCCGGTAGCGAGGTGAGTCGTTCTTCATTCTCTTACGACAATGATTAATATCTGAGCCGAAAATACGTAACTTATCTGTAATGTACATATACTTATAGTAGGAAAAAATTATAATAACTTGAAAATCTCAAATAAAACTTATTTCATCCTTGCGTTTTCAGGAAAGATGATGGATGAATAAATTAATTCAAATCTATTTGGAAATACAATAAACTTTTAGTTGAATATAAATTAAGATATAGATTTTTTTTTATCTATACGGAGTTTCATTCATATTAACATTTGATATGAACAATTCCAGTTTTATAATAACTTAATAATATAAGATACATATTATCATTTAATATACACTAATCTTATCATAATGATTTCGAATATTAGATATGTTTAGAGACTCGTGTAGTAGACGATATACGGTTCAGTAGATAGGTTGGTATCAAATGTAAGGTCATCATTCTTTCTACATGCATAATTCTCTAATTTTTGTAATTTTTTGTATCAATTTTTTTATTAACTTATGAATTTAAACTAACTGACTTTTAACTGATATTTGTAATTTTTTATACCACATTGATTTGTTTTTTTAATATCTTAAGCATTTTTTTTAACAATTTTGTTCTTTTTTTATAATTTTAAGCTGATTAATGTTACACTGTTTGTTAAACTCTCGTTTTTTATTAATCTTATTGTTTGTGTATTTTTTTAAAGAGATCGATCGGCTTAACATGTGAAAGGCTTTGTCCGTGAGCATCTGTAAAATTAAAATAAATTAAATAAATAATTCAATCTTGTCGAATACAAATTACTACAATACCACAAGCAAGCACAATTTTTACTTGTTCAAAATTCTGGGTTTGATATCTGGTCGGGTCATAGATATTTTTTCATAGAATTTGTCCGTCATTGTTAACAACATACTCAAATGATCGAAAGAATATTATCATCATGATAAGTCGAGCAGCTATATTTTTTTATAGAGAAATATAATAACACAATACGATTTTATTGCAGAGGTTGTGTAATTTGAATGTTCGTCGTTATTCTTTAGTCAAATAGAATACAAAAGATTAATAATAATTATTAAAAGTTTTACGTACGGCGTATGGGCGTGTCTGAGAGTAAATTAATTTGCATTATCGTATTCATGTAATAATACATCACTATTAAATTAGAATCTAAAACTATCTATTGGAATTATTTACCAAAGAAAACTACAAAATAAATATATAATATGATAAATATTTGCCGCTCATAACACTCGGTTATACCTAGTTACTAGTTATAATGTATACCTTCAGCAATCATTATTGTTAAATGTAGAGACTGTGACAAGTCTCAAAAATATTTCACTTACAAATATTCATTTTTGCAAAAAACCATCCACAGCCTACGTTTTAATCGAATAAAAAATAATAATTAATCTTATAAACATTCTCATCTTTAGTTTTTAGGTTGCTTTGTAAAAATTTCGACTAATTTTCTTAGTATTGTTTTGACCTTACATACATAGGTGTGTTAGGACTTGTTTATGGTTTCAAATTCTGCAGGGTTACTCTTGACAAAACCAAACACGATCTTAATCTAGTCTTGATCTTGATCATACGACGCACGAAGGGACTATGGTCAAAAACACCGCGATACCGCTAACGCGCGATCGGTTTGCGTGTATTTTTGGCCTATAGTCACTTCTTGCGTCGTATGATCAAGATCAAGACTAGATTAAGATCGTGTTTAGTTTTGTCAAGAGTAGCCCTGCTGTATAAATACACTATCAATTTTTTTATTTATTTTTCATTTAACATAATATGTACAAGTCCATATATCACAGTGAATTGTGTTCTACATTATAAATATAGTATATTATTACAATTGTTTGATTACAAAGTAATTAAAGTTTTAACTCACAGAACAGAGTCTATTGTTAAAAATGTTATATTGAATGAGTGATGTAATCATAAATAACCAAATACAAACCTACCTACTAGTTAGTCACTACATTTATTTATATCTACATATAGGTAGGTATTATGCATAAACAATCATACTTTTGCAAAATCTTCACACACCAACACTTAACCTTTAATGCTGATTGCTGATTTATAAAGAAAGTGAAAAAAAATTATTTCATAAGTGTTCATTTAACTAGTTAAGATATTTATAATATAATAATGTATAGGTACCTACCTATATTAAAGTTAATAGTTAAGCTGTAGGTAGGTAAGTATAAACACAATTACAACAGCAACTGTAGAATGTACAAATTAATATATATTATGTAGTTTAATAAGTACATAGATACCTATGATAGTTCAACTAAGTTTGTATTGCATATTATATGAAGTCTCGGAAATTATTGTTGTCGTAGTTTACTCATTCATTACCTACCCCGCTTATGGGGGAAGGCAAACAGTACAGGTGATGTCATAAAGATAGATAAATGATGCACCTATAACATAATATATCTGCATTAATGTTGGAACAATATTTAAATGTGAAATATTACAAGGGCTTTGTACGTATGTGTATCTACAAGTTTAGTATGAATGTAATGGGGTTGTGTAAACAAGATTAAATTTATCTATATATATAGGTATACCTATAATTATAATCATTCATTGATGTGACAGAATACCTATTTGTCATCAGTAAAGCGCAGCACACCATGCCTACTATAGTAGGTACTATACATACACCTACTTATTAAGTTACAATCAGATAATTTTTATATTGGTATTGATATACCTACATGTCACGCACGTCATGAACTTACAATATAAATATTTATGGCGAAGCAGCAAATCCAACCGTAATATTTATTGGCCATGTCGTGAATTGTACCTACATAGATAAATTAAAATAAGTAATTTATTAATAAGTGATTCCAATATACATACTGCTAGTCAATGTGTGCGTTTTTATTACGAAATCACTTATAATCGCATACAGATTGCTTTTGATGACAAATTTACGGTTTTCTTCGTTGAAATGCGGGTCATGGCATTTATGTTAATATGTTAACCTGTACAAGAACTGATTGTTATAATATATTTATGTTATTGCATCTTAGCAATACAAGCAGGCAGTCATTATGGAAGCAGCCTGCAGCCTACCATACAGTCCAGACACGGATGCTGATACACGCACCTCATTCATATTATACCAACCAGAAGACAATACTTCCCATAGCATTAAAAAAAACTGTTACCTATCATAAAACAGTATATGACCAAGCATTATGCACTGCGCGCTGCAAATACATTTACATATATATTTTCTCATAGATTGTTGTTACCAAATTAAATATTTATTTACTATTTGTGTAGAATTCACTGCCTTCTATTATGTACCTAGATGCATTACTAACTGTGTTGTGCAATTATTAAAATAATGTCTTTATATTTTTGCTTTTGCTTTATATTTGCTTACTACCTTTAATTAACCGGCATAGCTAGACGTTATATAAGCAGGTAAAAAAGATAAGATGTGCAAATAGATGAGTTAAAATGTCATACGATTTATAAAAAGGGTAAGTACTTACATTGGATTAAAAATATTAAAAAACTCTTATTGTAAAACCTTGAAGTTTGACAACCCACACGGCTATATTTTTCATTACAAAAAAAATAGGAAGGCACATGTAAGGATCAATATGGCATTCCGTTTTCTCTGCTCATCCCACATGGGACGCAGCGTATGGGTATATATATTATAGTAGACAGACGTTTAGGTACTAATTTATTCTATTTTCTTTAGTGTCTGACTAAATATACGGTCAGATATAAAACCTCAATGTATATAATTATCTACATCTAGCCACATATATAAAACTTTAATGTATAGGTATAATTATCTACATCTAGCCACAATCATAACTCTGAAGTGCAGAAACTTTAACACTCACATTTTACGAGCACATGTTAAGGTTATAAATTAAAATTAGATTCATTGGTGACAACCAAATTAAGCATAACGATTTATATTTTAAAAAAGTTGTTTTGTAACACAGCATCTCATTCAATACAAGTTTCATTAAATTCACTAATGGAACATTATAATCTTCTTTTATTTTATTTATAACGATTCATTCTTCTAAACAGCAGCAGAAGATTTGAAAAAGTTAACTTCTCGACCATGTCCATGGTTTGTTATTTTTTATTATTTGTAATTTAATAAGTGTCCTGTAAAAGGCAGGTGTTCGAAAAAATTAAGACATTTTACATCTTAAATTAAGCGATGAGGTTTGCCACCCATCCTGAATGTCTTGATTTTATATTGGCACGAAGACGACAGTTTGCATGTTTCTTACATGCAGCTGATCTGCTGGCTACCCCAGTTGTGAGATATGCCGTGATGGTATAGTATAGTATTTAATAAGTGCAATATGACATATTAAATAAATGTTATTTTTTTTTTCATTTTTTTTTCATTTATTTTATTACACTAATAAATTACAAATCTTATACATATTTTCATTGATGCTGCCCAACTAGGTATAACCTGTACTAGGGCAAACATCTCACAAATATATCAATCATATAGAAACATATACACAATCACAAAAAGCATTCATCTCCTATGTTAACACAATTACATTCATAACAAGAAAAACACTGCTGTAAACCATCCACACATGAAACAACACACAAACAAACCATTTCTCCATATAAAACCAGAAAAAAAACAACATATCCCTCAACCACACACATCACAAATCTCACACCACATACTAACACACGTATATCACCCCACATAAAACACAAAACAAATCATGGAACAAATCCTAAAATATCTTGCAATCTCTCCATTGGCAGATCAAACACCCACCCATAACATGCTCTTTTAAATTCAACAAAAACAGTGATTTCTCTAATCTTTAGAGGCATGATGTTAAACAGTCTAGGTGCCATCCACATAAACTGTCGCTGTCCGAACACTGTAGACCTGAATGGAATGATACAACTAAATGACACCATCTAATATGTATATTAATGAAATATGTGATGGTAGAAAGACTTAATTTATTTCAATAACCTATTTATTCATTAACAACTGAAGTAAAATTTAATATGAGTATTTGTTACATAATTTATAAATAAACTCATAAGTTTTAAAATATATATAGAGAAAATTTGACCAGTTTAACAACTGGCTATTATTTATCAAGTAATTTCATTAACAAGGCTTAACCAAGGCTCAACCAAGGCAAGGCTCACTTAACCAAGGCTCAAGAGCGGAAAATACTAAGCTTTGAAAACAAGTGTCTTAGAAGGATTTTGGATGTCAGATGGTATGAACATGTTACAAATGATGCTGTGCGCCGGCGCACCCAGCAGAGACCTGTAATCTCCGTAATACAGGAGAGACGATGGTCCTGGCTGGGACATGTTTTGAGAATGCCCAATGATAGTTGGCCAAAAAGAGCACTGTTCTTCCGTCCGCAGGGGTTCCGTAGGCCCGGGCGTCCCTCTTTCACAATACACCGTTCCTATGACAACGATATCAGAGCGCAAGGAATGTCGTGGGAAGAGGTGACGCAATTGGCACAGAGACGCTCTGAATGGAGGAGGCTGGTTTCTGCCCTGTGCTCCCGAGAGGAGCGTTGAGGGCGATGATGAATTTCATTAACTATCAACCATCAGTTATTTCACCTTTATTGTGATTGATATATGAATATATACAAAATACATGAATATGTAGGTCCATACATTGTGTCAATGTCCTTAGGCAATTTGAAGCACAATCATATGAATGTTGAAAACAGAACTCAGTAAAGTCGTAGAGAAGTCCTCTGTTTCACCTTTTAAAATAGGTATTATAAAGAAAACTGCTGAATGAACTTCCTAATTTTGTCAAATATCTAATTTACGTTTCCTTCAATTGATTGATATTAGGGACTTTTTTCAATTCACTTGTTTAATAATAAAACAATATCAACTCTCAATAAGTCACATTATTTTATTAACATTGATTTACAATTACCACGTTGTGATGCATTCAACACCGTTAAAAAACGAGTATTTCCCAAGCCACGTAAGGACGCACATACGTATTGAAGTGTTGACGTTTTAGAAATATATTGGTATTTAAACAGTATTTTTAATTTATTTACACCCGTAGACCTTGATTCATTCGCATTCTTTTAAGTTTTAGCTTTACTCTTAACACATTTGGCAGTGTCAAATTTCAACACTCTCTACAAGTAGTAATGTCAACTGGGTTAGTTTCTCATTTGTATCTATACTTAATAATCAAGTTATCCATTTTTATACCTAATCATTGATTATCTACATCTATAGTATCATTATAATAAAATCACCAATGCATGTGATTGAGTTACACGAGTATTTATTTGACTGCAAATACGACACTTATCTTTCCTACTTACATGCCAGTATTGAATCAATCAAAATATTTCATCAATATAGTTGTGTGTTGACTCTTTTTCATTGAAACGTGTTAATGCAGATATAATGATACAAATAGTAAAGTTTTTTTTTTTTTTTTTTTTTTCTTTTTGTACCCTCAAAATTGAGCAGAGCTCGTGCTTGTTAGCAGAGTTAGATGACCAATAGAAAAAAATACATTATAGCCACCTAAGTTTGACTTAACTGGGTTTCTAAATTCACCTACTTATTCTCATGGTCTAAATGTCTCAAGTAATAAACTAATGAGGAAATTCATAAAACTATGTTTATAACACATTAAGGAACGTACTAATTAAGTCTTGTGAATTAATGCTTCATATTTAATAGCTGATCAAAATCAGATTCTTTGATGGACATGTAGTTGTTGTTTTTATCACAGGTACCTACCTATACATTTCATAAAAATAATGATATAGTATGAAATGATATTTTCTTATTTTTCATACAAAAGGAATGTGAACATTTTAGATTTATTAAATTCTTATTTTCCTGGTCACTGCGCTAGCTGTATGTCATGAACAATGTACTTACTTAGTATAACGCATTATCACGATGCCTACTACTGTATTCGCAAATAAAACCATTCAATAAAAATACAGAATTTTTCATACGTCTTTAGGTACTACCTGGGAAATTCGGCGAAGAGGCGTAGGTACATAATGCATCTAATTCTTAATATAAAGGTTAAATTTAATGATTGAGAGAGAAAGCAGCCTGTTTGTTTTTCCATATCAACAATGAAAATACACTTTACCTGTTATTTGTTTTTTTTTTTTCACTTTATTCATGAAAAGTTTACTACAGAATAACACATATTATGTAGGTAATTAATAATATAACTAATGCTATAGTCATGTTTATTTTTGTAAATTATTATAATAATGATGGATCACATGCCTCAGCTGAGAGGTGATTTAATGTTAATGATAGGTATAGATAAGTTTGGATGTAGCTATGTATAATATTTTCAGAGACCTCAGTGTGACTCTGTGACATCAAGCAATATTATCGCGTCACAGACGGATGTATCATCAACATAATAAACATCATCGTGAAAAATATTTGTGTGCAAGGAAATGTATAATATGTTGAATGATTTTAATATAAATACAAAACAACACAATTTATAAGTAGCCTAGCTATAATAATGTATAGGTACTCTTAATATGTGAGTATAATTAGAAGATTAACAAACATAAGTGATGATACCGCAATATAATATTATGAAGTGAGATAAAATATGTTTATTGTATATTTTATCTAATCAAAACAATTTATGTTATGTATTAAAAGTGTCTATTGTGATTTATACAACGAGATGTTTCCCTGGATATGACCTTCGATATCATTAATGTAAAATACTTCTAAATTAAATACCCGTCGGTTTTTCTACAGTAAAATACGAAGAATGTTACCTCGTTATGTACCTACCAATATAAACTAGAAACTACTTAAAATATCAAATACACTTCATGTTTAAGTGGGTAATAAAAATGTTTCTAATAAGAATAATTAGTACCCGCAGACAACAAACTTCCATTGGAAGGAACTTTTTAAAAATTTGAGGAAAACGAGTTTTCCACGCGACGTGATTTTTTGATATAACATTAATATTACCAAAAACGGTCAATGTAATACAATTAAATCTTTATTACAATGGAGATCTACTTCACACTGACCAATAATTTATTTCGTGATGGTGAAGTTGGAAGCAGGATTCGTATTGCGGATTTTTGAAATAATTATTTAAAAAAATAAGTGAAATTTCATCGAACAATATAAACTCAAAAGGAACTGTTGCCAATGAATTTGACAAATACCTAATTGTATTCAGCATGAGATATACTCATACTTAGTTATGCTAGAATAATAACTACGCATGAAGCTATATTTATGCATGAGATATACTCATACTTAGTTATGCTAGAATAATAACTACGCATGAAGCTTTAATAACTACGCATGAAGCTTTATTTACGGTTTATAAGAAAGAATTTCGAAGCCTTTGGTATGTCTCCTGGTAGCTTAATTAGACAAGGTACATGTCGTGATAAAGATGAGAGGGTTACGGGTTCAAGTCCCGTCCAGGGCACTATCAAATAAGGTTACATCGTCTTTTCTAGACTTTTCTAGACTAGCCTTATATCAAGGGTGGCCACGGCCGCGTTGGGTGTTTACGTGCGGCCCGCGAAGCATATGCACACTTTTTTTTAAAATAGTCGGTACAAGTACCCATTACTTTTTTGAAAGAGACATTTTGAGAAAATATTCTTAAAGAAAACCGAGGAGTTTTGAAACATTTCAAATTCCTATACCATTTTGAAAATTTGGCGAAGGGGGGGTTGAAATTTTAAGGTGAAGTAAAATTATCAAATGTTCCATATAATAATGGAGTAAGTATATTGTTGTGCGGCCCGGTAGGAAATCTCATTCTGAAATTTGGCCCGACTGTTGAAAAGGTTAGCCGCACCCATGCCTTATATGGGTTTCATGTGTTAAATTAATTGATAAATACCTCAAGTACCCTAACAATGTACGAAATAAACTTAGAAAATTAAAATGAATCAACTGCAAATATATTAAAAATACTTTCACTCACGAATGAGGGAAAATAATAGAAACCTTATCAATTTGATAACGTTGAATGACCGTTTAATTGAAATTTTCCTTAAAATTTAAAAAATAGTTATTCGAATTAAATATATTCGACGGATAAATTAAATAATTATAAACTAATACAATAGTATTCGTAAATAATAGATGTATAATAATGTAATTATTGTTATTAACAAACTATTACCCACATAATTACAATGTAAATTAGTTGTGAATCTTCTATTAGTGACACATATAGGTACTATTGCAAGATAAAAATGTGAATCAAACTCAGCATTCAGGTTCCTGCTACATTTTTATAATATATCCATATCTTTCCTGCAAAGAATTGGTCTCCCACTCTTTTCTGTAAGTTTTCGAGTGTCCTGTAAAAGGAATGTGTTCGAAAAATAAAAAAGCGTTTTACATCACAAATTCAGCGATGAGGCTTGCTACCCATCCTGAATGTATAAGTTTTTTTGTTGGCACAGAGAGGTGAGCTTGCAGTTTTATTACATGCAGCTGGCCTGCTGGCTACACTACTTGTGGAATACGCTGTGATATACCTAGTAGTAGTGGTAGTAATAGATCTATCCTATTTTTGTATTTTTTATATAAAAAAACAAAAACAAGCATTTGAGGACATTCGATCCTTTCTGCCTACCACGCAAGCGACGTGATGATGAGGTATGAAAAATGTAGTAGCATTTTTAAAATATTTTTTAATAAAACGTTAAGTGAAATTATTAATTGAATATCTTTATAAGAAGATATCTACAATATACTCGTACATAGTTCACTCACATAATGTATGGTAGCAATTAAGATTTTGCTGTGTTCTTCAAATTGTAGGTACTTTTCATGAATTAATTCCAAAATCTATTTTTTATAAGATTTACTCAAATGTATAATCATGTCATCTAGGTATGATAAAAACTAAATAAAAATATATTATGAAACTCCCTGTCGTAAACAAGGAACTCAATATCGCGAATTATCATCGATGTGCCACGGTAAGTAATAATAAGTTTTGTATAAATTAGTCATTAATATAAATAATTTATTGGAAGACTCTTACAATACATCCATATGTATATGAAGTCACATTTAAAAATAAAAAGATTAAGCAAATATTTCTTTATTAAACAGTGCCAAAAACTAGTTTTCCATGTATCCACTATATATATTGTTCCATTTAGGTATGTGATTACGTACATTAGATGGGTACATATAGGTACTTGTTGGATAATCAATATTCAGAGTGTTAGCTTGGAGGATGTGAATGATTTTTTTATTTTGATTCGCATCACACTGTACCAATATTTGTTATATTGTCTATGCAGCAAAAATTATTCAAACATACAGATAGAACACGCTAGTCTCACAACTTAGGGAAAATATATATCGTTTTTGACTTTACTTTTTCATTTATAATATATGTATGTTTATATGTTGAAATACCAATAAGGATATTTTTTTACTATACTTTATGACGAGATTTTTTTCAGCATATCTGATGTATTCATTCATTGATATCACCGCGGTGTTTCCGCACATGGAGTAGCTAGTGGACCAACTACTTGAGCCTAACATACAGATTGTCCTCTGCGTGTCAATAAATTAAAAAAAAAGACAAGACAAAAAGAATGCAAGATCTATTTTATACTAGACATTCCACGGGTAAATATATCTTAATTAATCTAACCAAATTACACACCTACTATAGACAGAATCGATTAGGTACCTACCTACATATTACAAAAATGTTCTGAAGAAAAATGTGTCACAGTGATGAAGTAAATAGTCTGACAATGGCATCCACAAAAATCCCACTTAGAGTCATCGAAATGAGGTCATTACGATTACAAGGATCACTGACTACTATTCCATTAAAATTAGGTAATTCTTTCTAATAATATTAAAATAATACAACCAATACTCTCGTTGTGCATTGATAAATAACGTAAAAATTAGAATGTGCAGTGGAAGAATAAAAATACAACAATGTCGAGACTGTAAAATAAATCATTTATTGTGTAGCCATTAGTAAGCGAATAAATTATAGTGTTATCTATTGGGAGTAAGTAATGTTGTGTAGTCTCATTATTATGAACCAGACAATGAAAAAAACACGCATTGTGCAAAATATTTAAAATATCACCGTGTCAAAGGTATCAAAGATATTTAAACAAAATACATGTATACCACCACAGACAATATCTTATAAATAATGTTCGAAACGACTTATTAAATAATAACCTTAACTGGCTTTTTGGCATACATAAATATAATAGGTATGTATAGATACATTATTAGATAGGTAATGTTATTAAATATCGCACATATTGAATTAACGATATGTCGAACATGTTGAAATAAGTCTAATAATTAATAGCCTAACTATGCAAAAAAAATAGATGGAATTTACTTGGTTGTAATAGAACGTTTTAAAAAGCGCATATAGGTTAATTTAAAGGAATCTATTAATTTAAGTTTGGGTGAACGCATCCAATCTTCGATTGTTTTGAAGTATTTTTATGTAGGTAGATATGCAGTATTTTATCTGTAGAATAGCAATCCGGTGTCATGTAATTTAATTCAGCACAAAATTAATTATTTCGTACGCGTTTGACATGTCACAAGTAGGTACTTATCTACTTAAATTTATACGTTGGGTTAGTTAGGTAGTCTGGTGTTTTTTTTTATGCAAAAGCACATTTATTGACAATCATTTCATTACCATATCCTTTATTGGGTGAAAAACTATATAATGATGTGAATATAAGTAGATTTTTTTTCTGAAAAGTTCACCTCTTTTTCAATGTGGTTTGAAGGCTTTCATGGCGATTTCACCTCTTTTTGATATTCACCCATTTAAAATATTGGCTACCCATTGATCAATATCATCACCGAATCTCAAATTGGCAAGTAGGTATACAATTGATGTGACGATGGAAAAGAATAAATATGTCTGATCTCAATAAGAAAATTTTTAAATTGTGTGCCAATACTTTCTTTAATATTTCATTGCTAGAAAAAGACAGCGAACGTAAAATCTGTGGAATACACAATTTACTTTGCTAATTATATATTATTAAATGAACAGTTCCGTGGTGGTCTGGCAAAGAATTGGTTTCCAACTCTTCTCCGCAAGTTTTGAAATGTCCTGTGAAAGGCAGGTGTTCCAAAAAATAAAGATATTTTACACGGTAAAAACAAAACTGTTCATTGTATCAATATGTTTTTTCACTATGTGTATACACAAACTCTAAACAATTATATTTCACATCTTAAATTCAGCGCTATGTTTGTCACCCACCCTTAATTTAATTAATGAAGAGGACAGCTTGCATGTTTATCACATGAAGCTGTTCTGCTAGTTGTCCCACAACGTGATGGTATAGTATTAGTAACAATACTAATAAAAGGTACCTACTGGATAAATAATTAAATCTTCAACATCTTTGCCTAAAGAATCCTTAAATATTCCAAAATACGATTTGCATATTATTAGAATAAAATTAATAAAAGTATTTCATATACCTACCTTACGACACACACACACACACACTATCTAGCTAGCTGATGTGGGCATTGAGACATCTACATATATGTAGGTAGGTAGGTATAGATATACATACATGTTAGATGGGCTAGCTGGTATCAAGATCCGCAATAGAATTAAATTGTCAGATGTTTTGCTCGTTTTAATTATTTTTCGAATTTTCCCCAAACTTGTCAACAGCAAATTAAACGTTCGGAATTTTTTATTTTATGAATGTAACATTCAATGTGGTTGAAGGTTATGTATATTTTTAAGAACAATTAGATAGGTATGCGTATTTACCCGAGTTATTAATGTAAACATGTAAATTAGAGAGACCTGTCGAGTTAAATAATATAAAATTTGCATTTCCATAAGTGTGAATGAGTATCAATACCTAAATAATAATGTTCGATTTTATGACGTGTACATTGAAAGGAAGGTATATATATACCTACACACTACATAACTAAATTAGGTACGATATTCATTTTCACGCATTTAGTTACGCGCAGCATGTGTCCGGAATATTTTCAATTTTCATGTTAACATACACACACCGCAGTAATAATTGCTCAATATAGGATTTTCTATTAGGTAGCGAAATATTACTCATTAATCCTTCAATACGATAATGAATTGTTATTGTTATAACTACCTGCAATACATTTTTATATTCGAGTTTTAATTTTATAGTTAAAGTTTTAATAAAATTAATTAACGTAGGTATAAGTAACAGATATTAATCATAGCAATATGTTTTTTTTATTTCATGTAGGTAGATTTATTATTCAAAAAAGGGTAAATAAATTAAATCCATTCCTCCCGCTGCCAATCTACTCCACCATCAAGAAACAAGCATATCGCTTACTGTGAGGGCATTTTGGGTGTTTTTAAACCCAGATTTATCCTTCATTTAATGATAGGGACCTAATCGTAATATTTTTCCCCTACTTTTGTAATCATCGGTAGAAATATATACCTGAGTATCTAAAGTAGGTGTCTACGATTATAAAAATTTGTCACAATTTATTTATCATCCAAACTTAAACCGTTTTCACTCCATACGCATGGAATTAATTGTATCGTTATTGACCCGATTATGAAAATGTTTCGTTATAAGTAATCACAATGTTACGTTAAACTCGCCCACTGTATATTACTGTATTGTATTCATACTTTCGTAGTTTTATATTGTAGTAATGAACTGAACTAAATTTAATTTAAGAAATAAATTACAATATTATAATATCAATTACATTCACATTTTAAAACTTTATATCATTTCCTTTAATAAATGTTCGTTTATAATCTAATTAATATATTTATCAACTTAATTTTGTTAGGAATTGTAATTGTTATAAGATTTTGATTCAATATTTTTATGTTTATGAGCAGAATTCACTGACTTATTTTAACAAAATAAACAATCAGTACACAATAAAATACATACACAAATAGAAAATGTTACAAAAATATTATAATGGTCAACAAAAAATCACTCACTTTTTAAGATGATCACAGAGAACACAGTTCCATAAATATCACAGAGTCACGAGTACAAAGCACACTTTTCACCCTTAAGTAACACTCGAAGCTAAGTTCGTTCGTTGAAAGCAATGCGATACTTTTACAAAATAATGAAATCCACCAACAATGTCGAATTGTTAATATGTATGTATGCTATGTATGATAATAATGTAATGTTTTTAATGAAATCACAAAATGAAGTGATTAAATAAGTAAAATGATCGGTAGGGATGATTGTTTTTATCTAGTCGCACAGTGTATGATACTTTACACGCGATAGGTAGATAGGCTGTGATGCGGTAATGTATGCAATGTTCGTTATACAGTATAATGTTATGTTGTATTAGGTAATCCTTTTCCGACCTCGCTCACTAGCGGACCGTTTCGATATGAGACGAGTCTCGTGGTCGATTTGTATTTATATACTCCTTGTATGATTGGATACTAATACGGATAGAATTCGCCCTTGAGAGGAACAATAACCAATGAGACTTTAGGCTTGGGTGTCATCCTGAATAATTATACACACAATAATTAATCAATATCAAAGGATGATTCAAAAGCTCTATGTATTAAGCTTCTGAACATAATTATTAGAAGAGAATCATCATCATTCAATGTCCGGAACATAACGAACCATTGTCTCTATGCGATGTGAGCACTAGAATATTATATAACAGCTATGATTTGTGATAACATTCTGTATAAATTTATTTGTTATAGACCGATGAAAATCTTCTCAATTATTATCTCTGAAACTGTGACGAAAGGTAGCCACATGAAAATAACGACAATAATCGTTGTCTACGGTTTCGGAAATAAGCCTAAAAGTATAAGGAAGCTAACAATATTCTCAATTCAACCACTATCAGTTACCAAACCATAGATAAAAGAAAAAACTGAATTCCCTAAATCAAACCTCTGTGAACAATCTAACATTTTCATTGAATTCTAACATTATGCGATGCACATTTAAACCATTTAACCTATGTATATCCCTCCAATTTTCTTCAAATAATTAAACCAAAGTTTTAGTATTGCGTACTATTTATCCTTAGCTTACTGTGAAAGGCGTTGTTTTTGGATTTATAACAAAAACCTTTTGTGTAACAATTAAGGGGGCCCTTTAGCAAAAACGATAAAACATTCAATTTTCAACAAGTTTGGTACACAAACTCTCAAAATTTGTTGACCCTACGAACATTTTGGTTTGATAAAATATGAAAACAAATATTAATTACCAATATCAAACTTTAACCTTAATAAAAAAAACTCGATTTTAGCTTCATAGTATTCGTTTATAAAAAAGCTTATTTCTAAAAATCGAATTCGGGGGTGTGTTTGGTACATAAATGCACGAGAATCCTACAAATTTTCATATATTTATTTTAATATTGAGAATATTTAGATAGTTATTACAATTATAGAACAAAAAAAACTATTTTTTTCTTTATTTTTCATGGATATTGACCGACTTAAAATTTTTTTTTTTATATAATTTCTCATATTTTGAAACCAAAAATCACCACATGAACTCAATTTTTTGTACACTAAAAAACGTTTGCTAAATTCTATAGTATTTATGTGCTTGATAGGATGAATAAAAAATATATATATTTTACAAATAATTTGTATTTTGATATAACAAAGAGTACCTAAATAAGTCTCGTCAGTCTGCGATTTATTTATTTTTTATTAAAACTAATATTGGTAATAAATATTTGATTTTATATTTTATCAAATCAATATGTTCGCAAGGGTCAACAAGTTTTGGCAGTTTTTCTATCAAATTTATTGAAAATAGAATATTTTACCGTTTTTGCTAAACGGGGCCCTTAAATTGTCAAATAAAGGTACATTGTGTGTTATATTAAATGCATAAAACTTGTTACTCAGTAAATATATGTTGGACATAGAAATTACTTGATTTCATCCACAGATGCATAAGCAGGAACATACATACCTACATTGCATGTGATAATTTAATATAAACTTATACATTTCTTTCAGATTGATCATGCTCGTAATCCTATAATGATAGATTGGGCAAAACCCAACAGAGAAGTGACTGGCTCCTACTTCAATTTTAACCAGTTATTGAATGAAAATTCCACGCTAATACCTGTGTGACTAATATATTTCTATTCCAGTTCACTAGCCTCATGTAATAAACGTACAAGCTATTCTCATTGTTACATGAAATAGAGACATTCAAGACGGGTGGCATACTTCATCGCTGAATTAAGGAAGTGATTTTTTTCAAACACTCACCTTTAGAGGACACTAAACTCCAAAAAAAAATCATTTACTACATATTTTGTTGTAAGCCTATTGAGACCTACGGTATTGTTTAGTTAACCCTGTATTATGTAATATTTTTTTAATTTCCTCAGAAAATCTGCAAAAAAACTGTTCGTTTCTAAACCAAAAGATTGTTCATTATCTTTTCAATATATTTTACACTATTTTGCAAGAAAGGAAAAGCAGGAAGGAAAGGGAATATTATACTATCTGGTAATCTGTCATATTATCTGGTAAGCTGTCATGTTATCTGAATGTCTTAAATTTTTGTTGGCACAGAAAAGACGCCTTATATGTTTATTACATGCTGCTTGTCTACTGGCTAGCCCATTTGCGGGATCTGCCGTGATGATGTAGAAGTAAAATTTTCTGTGTGATAGATAACTACCTTTTTCTGTCTATCGTATATGATTAGGTAGGTACGAGTATGATACATTGGCGTCACTTAAATTCCTGCACCATTTGTGATGAATTTAGTTTATTAAATTTAAGATGTACCTTCACATATGCAGAGTAAAAAAAAACAGTAATAAGAACCTTCGATAAGTTTTGTTTGATACTCTTTTTAAAAATATAAATATATTTCTGTAAAGAAGTGGTAAAAAAATTGTGCCACTTAGATATTTACTTCTCCCTTAGACACAAAAACCATTTTATATAAATAGGTAACATACAATCACAGGTACAGTGTCTACTTACATATTTACATATGTAGTTGCTTTTTTGTAGCACTATGAAAATCTCATTAACAATATTATATAATGCAATTTCGTACAGACATATCTTACCTACTACTAGATATAAAATGAACCACAATAGAAATAATTTGTTGGTACGTTCACTTGTGTACCTCCTGGTAATCAAAATATTTTGACACTTGGTGTTATGATTGGCTGTCAACTGGTTCAGCGTCCGACACGATGGACTGATTATCAGATCACCGGAGCTGAGGTTTTTTAATCATACTACCACGTTTTTATATACCTACAACCATTTATGCCACATAAAACATTTCTAGATGTTGACAGCCGTCAATAGCAAAATTGGCATAATCATATCGACAATATTATCTTATAGAGAACCACTTACAATAGAACCTCACGTCACCTACCTTCAGACACATTAAATAATGTTGACTTGTAAGTTTAATTTACTCAATCATACACATTCAAGTTAGTTGGAAGATATTTATTTTTCATCAAAGTTATAACATAACATAACATACATTTTATCTTAAAGAGTTATCAAGTTATCTTAAAGAATAACAAAATACTTATTAATCTTTTGTTCAGTTCATTTTCATTTATTTTTTATGATAAATATTCTTGGTCTGCCTTTGAATATATATTGTGATTTAGATTTCTTTAATTAATCAGGGAGGTCATAGTAAAACATCATTGCTGTGTGCAGAAAACCAAATTTATATATTATTTATCAATATAAAAGTAAAGGATGTGTGTATATATCTGTGTATTGGATGTTTATAACTACTTACAAAAGAAGATTTACGATAGTATAAAGAAAGAAGTACAAACGGTCTAAAGTTCATTCCAACGGTTTTATGAGAACAAATTACGGAAAATATGCTCGTAAATTCGTATAATCCCGACCGGATAGACTCTACACAAGTAATGAAATAAAAATACTTACTCAATAATGATGATAAACTTCACCGAAATCCATCTCTTCACAAACAGTCATTAAATTATAATAATATGGTGTGGTATTTAATTACTTACGTTTAATTTATAATTTTGTGAATACAGTGTCACACACCTATTTCCGTGAATATTCACACCACTAGGTATACAACATACTGTAGGTAGGTGCTCTACATACAAAGTGCATTTGGTATAAAGTAATACTTGAATAATAACATCTATATGAATACCTACTCACAGTGAACATAATAATTATTACACATTACAACAAAGTGACATCAACTATGATGATGTTAATCATAATAATACCATAGAAAGACAAAGGGGACCCAGCCCTCCCTATACTCGTACAACATTGTATCGTGAATAATATTTATATTAAATCATTCTTATTTGTCACCTTCTAATTTTGTATGTACCTACTCGTATGTTTACCAGTATCTGCCTATTCAAGGTTTTATGAATTATTCAAGACTATTACTCTACTGCAGGTTATCTTATGTAAGGGGAGAACATTATCTTATCCGTCTCAGTATATAGAGATACAAGTAAGGGTGATCAGAAGAAAAATGTCATATTTATGCGGAAATAAAATGGAGTTTAGGTATTTTCCAATTAACATAGGACGAAAAGGGGCTCATTCAAGCTTTTCGCTAATGTGGAAGGAAATTTTTTTTCGAGGGGATTTTATTTCATACAAGAGTGTTGAAAATGGTAATGCCCGTATATCCGTGTAATCTCCTGCGAAGAATTGGCCTCTCACTCTTTTCAGTAAGTTGTCGAGTGTCCTGTAATATTATTATGGTGTTCATAGAATATTACCTATAACTATCATTACAAGATATTTTCAATTTTCAATTCAGCGATGAGATATGCCTCCCATCCTAAATTTCTTAATTTAATTTGCACGGAGAGGACAACTTGCATATTTATTATTTGCAGTGGAAAATTCCGTGATAGTATGAAATTAAAATGGTTTACGATTATTATGGAAATAACAAATCATAGTATTTGATGGTGTAACCTATTTTTAATCATTTATAATGGATTAATGTTATGACATATCTATCTAATGCTTTTACGAGTACCTATATGACATCTGCACCTATTCTATTCTGCCCTTAAATCAAAAACATCAAAAAACCTACAAATGAAAAGTTCAAATACTACCGTCACATATTAATATTAAATTGTTGCTAATATTTCATTTTATTTGTACTATACTATACCCTCACGTCGTGTCCCGATTGGGGTAGGCAGAGAGAACGGAATGCCAAACAGATCTTTTTCAATTTAATTTGTATTCAATGGAAATATAAATATTATTTGTATTCATTGTAAATATAAATATTATATGTAGGTAGGTTCTATGTTACACATATGTTTGCTCTGTGTTGATGAATTTATCATTTTCGATATCTTAATTTTTGAAAGTCAAAACATACATTTGCCTTATTTAAGTGAATTGTGTCAATGGAAAGCTAAGATAACTGTTCATGCTATTTTTAACATTTAAAAAGATTCATAAATGATTGAAATGAGATAAAGAATCGTGTCGAATATTTACATTAAGCATAGGTATTATATTTACAGTTAAGAACGTCAAAACAAAATACGACGTAACAGTCCAATATTAATCATATAAATAGTTCATTATGTCATTTTGTAATGACGTATGACAAGTGTGCTGATCTGATTCCAATTGTTACAATATATTATTATGTATTTAATGTTTGCTTCCTCGAGGCAATTATGTTACGAATATATTTACTATCAACTGACCAATAAACAAAACCAACATGTCTCGAGGATATGAGGCGTTAACCAAGTTTAATGCTTTGTTTCCGTTTCGTACAAAAAAATATAACCGGTGTTTTGTGATATGAATCAATGATAAAAAAAAACTTTCATAACATGTAATAATAGATGGTTTAACAGACCGATTTTGTTATTAGAGTTTTCGAGATAAAGTCTAAATTCTTTTACCATCTAAATTCTCGCGAACGAGAACATACTTACAATGAAATAAAACTAGACTATCCTGAAAACAACTAAAAAATACACTTTCATGCATAATGAACACTATCTACAGTAATAAAATAAAATAAAACAAACATCAGTTGAATTGAACGAATACTTACATTTTAATACATGTATATTTTGTATTAAATATATAAAGCTTTTTGACAGTTATGCGAAGAAAAAAACGGAGTTTATTTTCGACTGTAAGAAGATTCGTGTTAAAAAAAAATTGTATGAGTGTCAGTCATTTTAAATTGATCGTCCTGATATGAAATGGTTCAGCGCTTCTTTCTTACACAATGATAATCATTACAACATCTCTGAATATGTACAGAGTACCTATATATTATATAGTACAGATCTATTGCATATACCTACTCGAAAACAATTATCTACTTGTCAAACTAACATAACTTGTTTCATATCAAATCATATTTATTTATTAAATAGTAGGGAGTTACATTAAATTTCAATAATTGTCATTCACATCCCTAAGTATGGAAATGTAGATAATGAGATCAAATGTTCATATATATGGTCATGCGTAAAATATTTTGGATTACGTGAATATTTAAAGCTCAAAACAACAATCTAAAAAAGCTTTGCGCAGTAAAGAATATCAGTAGTAATTAACAATCAAACAATTACATGTTAAATAAAAAAAAAAAAACAACAACAATAACAATTTGACAGACGATGACAAAAATACAGCTTGTACCAGCATGCATACAAATTGATTATAAATTATATAAATATTCCTGAATTAAAGCCATTAAAGCTATCCTAATTTAAAGCCACATATTCGAGAAATTAATCATATTGTAAGAAAAATCGCGTTTTCTTTTAGAAAACCAAATTATTTCACGGGCCATGAGATTGTTGAAAACGAGAAGATAAAGTTCTGCAATAAATGTAGCCAAGAGCACGAATATTTATAGGTATCATTAAAAGTACAACCACAGTGTGCTATCATTTAAAAAGTTATATGATTGTGTATGTAAGCCTGTAAAAATGAATCAGGTTCGTTAAACCCGAATACATTACACCGATGGAAAAAAACACCGTAAATTATTTAGTAGGTACCTACTTCAAAATAAATAATTATATTGTCTAAGGAATTGCAAGTTGAATCCATCCCGGATACATATTTAACCCTGTGGAGCAGAAGAAGATATTATTAAGAATGATCCATAGTTACTATATTACATAACGCTGTTCATGTTATAAAAGTTCAAAAAGGTTCCCGACATTTTGGCGTCTCTGTAAAAATAATTTCATGTACTCGATATATCATCACTAATGCAGTTCTTGTATTCTGAAAATAAAAACGTCCCTGGGAGCTAGTGTAGGACATGCATTGCAAAGTAGAAATTAATCACAGACAATGGATCTAATGTTTTTATTTTATTCTCATAAATTATCTAGATAAAAAATAATTTGTAGGTACTGAGTATCGCAAAAGCTTGACTAACAATATTATATATTTGGATAGTCAATATAATAGGCTTGGCTTAGTGGGTAAGTAAGTATATGTTTTCTTGAGTAAGGCTGTAAACAAAAATTCATTCGAAAAAAAAACATATCACTATTACTTCGCCGGGAATTTCCCAATCTCCGCGCGAATATCCCGGAACTTTGCAAAAAGTGGTCATACAAGTTAGTAGTTATAAATGTGTTGATGTTTTCAAACACGGAGATGTTAGGAAAACGGTACATATTATATTATCATGTTTTTGTTTACAATATTCCCACATGGATATAATAATTTATATATATTTTTATAAATGTGGACACCTAATGATAGATTTTATAGTGAATAAATAATAGTGCAATTCGTATACTAAATTGTTATGGCAAGTAGATTTAATTGGCGAAAACAGCTTTCATATTCATTGAATAATATAAATATCTTCATTTTTCTTCGTTGTCTTTTTTATGACAAGTATCCTCATATTGTACAAATAATGTAACATAAATATTTTTATTTGTATGTCAAGTAGGTATAGATACTTGTCGAAGACTATCTGTAAAATTTACTGTAAAATCGTTTTCAGATTGTAATAGGGGGAAATCAGCCTAATTTAGGTGCATCGCAAATAATTATAAAAAAAAACTCTATTTGAAAAAAAAAAGATATAAAATTTTATATCTGTATAATTAAAAAATACCGAGTAATTAGGTTGTGAGTATATCGATGGCAGTTATTTATTCTGCACCCACGTTTTTATGATGTTCCATCTCTCATCTTTATATTATAAGGATCCGGGTTTAGTTCCCAGAATAAACTATCAGTTCAATATAATACATACATATTGTACTTTAGCTTTTTTATTTTGTTACATAAAATTATGGGTCATTATACAATATATATATATCTTATGGTGGTTAGAAAATAATACAGGATGTCTCCCAAAGCGGAGATAGTGCCGGAGGTTACTTTTTTGTTATTTATAGTAGGTAATGTCCCTAACACGTTAAATTCGTTCGAATCTTTAATGAATTATTTTATACAACAACCATTCAAATAGGAATCAAATATTTTTTAGGAATATTCGATTCATTGCCAGAAAGAACATCCTCATAAATATCTTAACACTCGTTATTACTGATAATTTTCTTCTTTGCGCCATTAAAATACAAATATTCAAAATGTAGTAACTTCTTTATCGAATCAATTTTTTTGATAATCAAGGGATAATTAGTGTAACATTGTTGAAATAATATAAATAATTGGTGAATTGTTAAAACAAGTGTCTTAGAAGGATTTTGGATGTCAGATGGTATGAACATGTTACAAATGATGCTGTGCGCCGGCGCACCCAGCAGAGACCTGTAATCTCCGTAATACAGGAGAGACGATGGTCCTGGCTGGGACATGTTTTGAGAATGCCTAATGATAGTTGGCCAAAAAGAGCACTGTTCTTCCGTCCCCAGGGGTACCGTCGGCCCGGGCGTCCCTCTTTCACAATACACCGTTCCTATGACAACGATATCAGAGCGCAAGAAATGTCGTGGAAAGAGGTGACGCAATTGGCACAGAGACGCTCTGAATGGAGGAGGCTGGTTTCTGCCCTGTGCTCCCGAGAGGAGCGTTGAGGGCGATGATGATGATGATGATGAATTATTGTATAAATTTACTTACGACTATCTAAAAACCGTTCCGTTTAATTTTTCATCATACAAGTATGGACTTGATATACCTATTGAATTGAACCTTTAATTAATGTACCTAGTACCTATTAGATATTTCTTAAATTCGTGATAAATTTCAGGTATCAGCTTAGCTAATTCAGAAAATAATGAGTAGATTCAATTTTTTATAAACGAATGTACCAAGATACTTTCCACACAATATTTTTAATGCTATCGACCTTCGCATAAAAGTCAGGTTAAATTGTGTTTCGACTCTTGCTTATTTTCGTGAACTATGGATATACAATATATTTTTTTTGTGAAGAAACTCACACGTTTTACAGCGAAAGTTTAATTCCATTAATAATCACCGAGTAATGATTTTAAAGATATGCAAATACATGATAAATAGTGATATGCTGTAACAATTATCCATTTTACATAATGTAGCGGCATTAATTCAACATTTTCACATCGCAATAATATTTCATAACCTTTTCTTATCCTCCGCATACTCACTTTATCTAAAAATAATTATCTAAAGTATTTTATAAAATATATGTGTTTAGAGCATTGTTTATTATGTATATCATCGTGGTAGTACTCATAATACAAGATTCATATCTTAGTTTGGGACGAACTGGATCTGTGTAAACTGTCCATGCATATTATGTTATGTTATTTAGCATCGCCTTTACATTTATTGGATAAAATAAAGTGCAAATGTATATATGCATATACCCAATGGTCATATACATCTGCTAAATATTTTTAATTTCTTTTCTTGTTTTTTTTCAGCCCAAATAAAGTGAAAGTGCACTCGAAATACACCTAAGTCTGTACCTTCACTAATTAATTACCAACATTTGTTTCGAATTAATTACATCGCAGTGGAAGAATAATCTAGAAAGATGTTGTTTTAGAACATCATGAGATGAAGCAGGCACAAATTCAAAAGTGGACGAGAGTAAGTTTATAAGAAGTTATTTTTATTTTCAATACAAATTTTTAATTTGATAAACATTAGCAATATATTTTATTCCATTTATCACCTTTGAATTTAATTTACATTACTCGAAGGCACAATAAAACATCGCCGATATAAAATTGCTCAATTTAATATTAAAAATATATATTGCAATATTTTATTAATGCTTAAAGTTTTGAAGCATTCTAATAAAGCGTCTGTTTGACTATCCATTATGTTATATTGCTCCATTATGATTGGTGTATATTTTACATCAAATATGAAAATTAATTACTAATCCATGGTAATAAAAATTAAATCAGTCATTCATTGCCTTATATAAATTAGTTACAAATTACAACACTCGTGAAAATATTTGGCATGAACTAAATTTGCAATAAAATATAATATAGGTGTATCCACGAATGCAATTTAGTAACACCGAATATGATTCTGACCAATTGTGGAAAGAACTATTTTGCAACGACATGACATATTATACGGTAGGTATACCATATTTCCCTGAATACATTCTAGAAATAAAAATAATTTGACACTTAGGCATACAGAGTACAAATTTATCAAATTACAGGCGTTTATACAAAAATAAATACATTCTGAAAATATACTATATTATTTATTTATTTAATAATGGTTCATTTGATTTTTTACGGGAACGTTTGTTTTTAAGGAAGGTTAATAAAATTATTTGGTCATCTGTAACTTTCTGAAAATACGTCGCAATGTATGTATTTGTCCATCATCATCTGCGTCAGTCCCTCAATTCTGTGGATTATGATTACCGCACTTGATTCTATGGGCCATCCGTTTTCACTTCGCCCTTGTATCATATGCAGAATAAATAATATCAATGAGAAGCCTTAATGCAATTATACTATGATTGTTTGCTTTTCCAGAAATGAGTATCGATCTGTCTGCTAAAATGAAATAGTACATTTTATTGAAAATCTGTATATTATGGCACGAGCCGGGTACATATTCTAGTCAATAAAAACAATATTAAGCTTTCAAAATATAGAATTCACAGTTCAAGTTACTCATTTATTTAAACATCTCCTGTGAAATTCCCATAATACATGGATTCCTAGACCTACCTAAACATGATGAGATGTGAGTCCCGAACCGGATTCTCGAACAGCCGGATCTAACGGCGGACGGGTCATCCATATAATTATTGATAAGAGTTATAGCTATTGTTATTATTATTATCTTATTTCAAGGGTCACCAACTGAATAATATTAAAAATATATTATAAATACTAGACATAAAATCGGTTTATGCAGAGAAATATAAAACTACAATAAAAACTATAATAGAATGAATAACGTGCGTGATATATTTTACACCTATGCGAACACTGGCGAAAATTAATAAAGAAAATTAAACTTACAATGAGTATTTCAATAAAGAAAGTTATAAGTAGTTCGTTCTGCAGTAAAATTTGTTTTTGTCTCACCAATACTATATAAGGTATCTGTGTTAATGAAAAATATACCTATATTAATAATTTTATTATTTAGAAAACTGATCCACCGACAATCCTGATAATGCAAAAGCTTGATGGGCTGGCTCACGGCAAGGGGTATTCATATTCGTCCTTATTGCTTAATAAAAGCGTCCATAAAAGTGTAAATTAAAAACATATATTCATGTTTATGAACTGGCTAAAATATTTTCAATTTTATTTGAACAACATATTACACATCACAAAAATGTCACCTTATAAATCTTTATTTTGTGCTTTACCTACCAATACTAAGTGAGTAATAATAGTGACAGAAAATATGGGTGAGCTTTAAATAGCTTCACAATAACTTAAATAATATTTACATGAAGATTTAATGCACTGCACAAAATCAAACTTATGACAATAATACCAGAGATTATTTTATTAGTTGGAAAAACCGTAAGGCCGTTCAAAGTCACATGATTATAACATAACTAATGATTTCAGGATATGTGTTTCTCGGAAAGTTGTTGATTCATACTGTGTTTTCATAATGTGTTCAATAAAAATCCTTTTGATGTAACTACTAAATTTGCTATGCACTTGAACATATAATCACGACCATCGTCATCATCATCATCGCCCTCAACGCTACTCTCGGGAGTACAGGGCAGAAACCAACGTCCTTCATTCAGAGGGTATCTGTGCCAATCGCGGATGATACACGCATTCAACAGGCGATATAACAGACTCCTGATACTGAGTCCAGTGGGCGTAGTCAAAACACATTTAAGCGTTACGTTTTCGTTTCGTTTTCGTTCAAACGTGGACGACGTTGCGAGAACGCGTCAATTTTCGGAGCTAAAATACACAAGTAGCTCCGAAAATTGTTGAAATAGCTTTATTTCTCGGATATTTCAGGAGTCCAAGGACTCCTATTTATCCGAAAATTGACGCGTTCTCGCAACCTCGTCTTGTTTGAACGAAAACGTAACGCTTAAATGTGTTTTGACTAGGCCTACAGACGCCTTTCAAACTTTGTTCATGTTATTGAAAGCCCCGCGAGCGGATTGGTAATTTCGGCCGGACCCTCTGGCATTATGGTTGTTCCCAAGTACCTGAATTTGTTCCTGAGATATTTGGGAATTTCTTACCATTAATGGTGTGTACTCATACATGCACTATTACATATGTAGGTACTCTCACGACCAACATATTAAAATGTGTATAAACTATATGAGAGATAGATAATTAACTATTTATTTTATCTATGCAATATTGATATTTGTATCAATTTCTCAAAACCATCATTTTCATTGTTTACATATATGAGTACCTATCTACTGCGATTATAGCCCTCTTTAAAATTAATGATGCCATTTATAAATCGATATGTACCCATAATTTAGCAAATAAATTGTTTATAATTTATTTGATTAAAGGAGGAAAAATTTATTGCAAAATGTTTTAGTTGTCCGATTATTAAAATATAATATTTCAAAATAGCTATAATTGTTAAGCAATAGTCACACACAGACTTTATTGTTATAGATCTCGACATAAATATCTTTATGTAAAATGTCACCTTTGTTGTTTATAATGCAACAGTTTATATTTTCATTAAAATCCATCAATTTAATGTGACCTCAACTATCATAATCCGTAATAATAATAATAAGAGGTCATAAACACACAAAGGTTGAGAATTTGTTAACAAAGCATAACATTTTTTTAATGTCATGATCGCCCTGAGATTCTTTGATTAATTGGTTTATAGTTGAAAATGTTTGTATAATTTAAAAACAAATTATTTACTAAATTTGTATTATAATTTTTGCATTGATTTATTACACATATTAGTGGTATTTTTATTAAAAAAAAAACAATACACTTAATATCCAGGAACTATAAACGATTTCACAATAAATTAGTTTTTATTGTGAATCTCGCTATTTTTAGATAATCAATTTTGTACATAAACATACGTAGTTACATACTTATGTGAATAGATATAGTGCAGCGACATATCATGAATATCTTAGTTGTATATTAACTATAAATTGTAATTATTACACATATACGTAGTTACATACTTATGTGAATAGATATAGTGCAGCGACATATCATGAATATCTTAGTTGTATATTAACTATAAATTGTAATTATTACACATATACGTAGTTACATACTTATGTGAATAGATATAGTGCAGCGACATATCATGAATATCTTAGTTGTATATTAACTATAAATTGTAATTATTACACATATACGTAGTTACATACTTATGTGAATAGATATAGTGCAGCGACATATCATGAATATCTTAGTTGTATATTAACTATAAATTGTAATTATTACACAAATATACCTAGTTAAGAAAGAAATCACTGAGACCAGGTGTACAACTAATTGTTTATAATTTTCAGTTACTATTACCTTAAACATAGAATAAAAGCTCCTCTACATGGTTTTCTATAAACAAACTTGTATTTAATAGATATATAACACTTGTATTATTTGTATTATATTAAAACCATAATCAAAACAATGAAACATTTGGAAAACATTTAGATTATCTTGGAATTGCTTTATTTATTATAATAACGCAGTGAATGAGAACATAATATATTTATTAGAATTTGCGCAATAATTATGTAATAATATTATCGTTATGAGGATACAATGGTGAAACAATTTAATAATTTGTTCTAGAATTATAGTCATCGACCGTTTTCACATTAAGAGTATGTTGTTACAGTAGTTATGGACATCTATAGTATGTAATATCTGAAGAAATAATCTGAATCACCGCGTGTATGATGCAACAGTCAGTTGTCATAATAATTATAATCCTTGTTAATTAAATGTAAACTAATTAAGTCATTCCATTGCACTTTAACACATAACTTTGCGTAATGATTACCAAATACAGGGCTTAATTATTTATGAAGCTTTGATTGACCATGAAAAACTTAATCATATTTCACAGCAATTTATTCATCAGATATTATTACATTTAATAAATTCTAAGAACATGTTAGTCAATAGGGGGCGAACGTGTGACGACTTAGGTTTCCAAATAATATAAATTAAATAACTTTAATATCCAAATTAAGTATCCTTCACACGATCATTATTCTTGAAATTTATATATATATTTGTTCTCAATAATAATAAAAGTTACCAATATATTATCGGTTAAATTAATAAAATGATTCACCGTCATGCTTCTGACATATATATGTAAATCTCGCTAAGCTTCTTGTATATTAAATGTTAAATCTTAAGTAAACTAAATTCTTCCTCTACATTCACATTTACAACACTAAAAATCACATAGTAGTGATAAACTTAAGTAGTTTATTATATTCTAGAAATATAAAAGTTATATTTCTAGAATTAGAAGATTAAAATATATGTCATTTCTCCTCAAGCTTTAAGTATTGGTAAAGAATCAAAGTAAAAAAATATTCATACCTGAAATCCAAAGTTGGTCGTGAGTTTAATTTTTTTAGAATTGACTAATTTTATGTAGTGTCTAAAAAATGCCAGTGGTGATTTGTGATATTTGCAATATTATTACTCAATATTACAATAATATTGCAGACATCCCCTTATATATTATATTATTATGCAGCCTAACATTTGATCAGTTAATAGCATTGATAGGCATACCCGGGCTCTCTATTGTAATAGAAAAGTAGAAAAATTAACATTAAAGTATGAGAAAATTATGGAAAATTGACATCAAAGTGGGAAGCTGACCCCTGCTACTAGAAGTCAGGCCAAATATAAGTAATGTAGTACTAAAATAAATTGTTCAACCTTAATTAACAGATTGTGAAACATTTCAAATTTCTATACCAAAATGAAAATATGGCGACGGAGATTTGTACCTGTACCAAATTTCCAAATCGTAAAAACTAATACAAAAGGAATTGACATTCATAACAATAAAATAAATTTTAAGCTATTATAGTACCTACCCCCTCACCCCCTAGACAAGTCCTTTGTGGGTCTTTGGTGGGTCGGTGTACACTGTTTTGATACATTCCCGCCTTATATTAACCATTAAGTATATATAATTATCCATCACGACTTGTTCATGTTAATTTTATGTCTCATTTATTATGCCACGATTTATATTTCATCAGTTTCCAATATTTATTTATATGCATGTCACTGTAATATTTAATTCATATTAATTACACATATCACAATAATATGTATGTACATTATTCTAGTACCTACTTCATAAACTAACAGCTGATGTTTAATTAATTACACTTTGATTCCGTGCCATGCTTGTTGCGATCGAATTTATTTTTTTATATGTTATCCAAGAGAAAATGCATAATATCTATCATGCATTTTTTCTTGGATAGGTAACAAATTAGAACGTACATAGTAAATTAATGTCAATGGTATCTATTTTTTGTGAGCCCCACTTGTGGGAAATGCCTTGATGGGATGGATAATTTCGATAAATAAATATACTTAGTACAATCGACTTGAAGTAAGATACCTCTAGGCGTAGGTATGTGATACAGTGATACTGTCACAGATATCAACGCCAATAAACATTAAATGAGATTAACAATTTTTAGCATGATTCCACATACTGTGAAATTTACGCGATAAATTGCCACATTTGAATTGGCTAATGGTGATGTTTATTCCATTGCTTGTTGGAATTCACACAATCACAATCCCATATGTTACAGATATTATGTATTTTATTATAGGTATATGTTATTGCCAATTTTAAATGTAAATAAACATAGCAGATGATCATGATGAATGTAAAGGAAAACCAAATGTTTTAAAGTGTTTTTGAAATAGGTACGACATGTTGTGGTAACTGTACTTTATATTTATCTGAAATGTATTTTTTATATAATATATTACAACTTTATGGGCCATAGCATATGTGTGTGAGGGTGTGTGTGAGGGTGTGTGTGCGTGTGTGAGGGTGGGTGCGCGTGTGTGTGTGCGTGTGTGTGAGAGAGAGACAGTGAATAAATGTATGTTTATATTTTCATCATGTTAACCCTCTTTTACACGAGATTTGTCTCTATAAGGAGGATGTTTAGATTTAAGTTTTATCAAATAGTCTATGTATTGTAATGTCTGTATAATTATTGTTAAATAAAATAAATAAAAAATAATTATAATGAAATATATCAATTAATAAGTTTGTGTACCTACACTGTTTAAATGGGCAATGCATGGTTTCTTGTGAAAGAATATAATTGTTTGTATTTATTTGTGTTATCTGAAGTGAATAACTGGTTATGAATAAGTAAATAATTTAAAATAATTAAATAAGTAATATAAACCTGCCAACTTTTTCAGATAAAATTATGAATACGAAAAGATGAATTTTCTCGTGAAGTAGTTAAGTTTGTTAGAAAAAAGTTAAATTAATATCAATAAATTTTGTCCATTTATTTTGTATTAAATAGCTACAACTTAGATTAAGGCAATATATACCAATATATTGGGATTGCAAAATATCCAATATGTAATTATACGACAGCATCAAACGCAGCCGCACCCCAAGGCTTGTAAGAAAAATACTTCTCGTGATCTCAGTCACTCAACCCTCCATCAATGCACTATACTTCCTTTCCTATATGGCACAGAGTATAAATATAATAGCAAAAGCAAACTCATTTCAACAGTTGAAAGGTTTTAAGTTTAAGAACAACATCAATAGAAATAAATATTTATAAAGCAAAATAAAATAATATTGTGATTAAATAATAATAAGAACACTTTATTGATCAGAAAAAAAAATCATGAGCAATTGGCGAGCTTATTGCCTGGAGGCAATATCTTCCAGCTAACCAAAATTAAATACATACTAACCGACCACAAAGGAAATAAATCAGGAAATCCAAGATGGATATTCTTAATTATTATAATTTACAATCCAAAATACTTCTAAAATAATGCAAGCCGAATGCAGGAACTGCAGACCCCGACCGAGAGACATATTCATGGATCAAGTGAAGATGGACACGCGTTGTGCCACATACGTAGAATTAAAGAGGCTAGCAGAAAAAAGGAGAAATGGAGAAAATAAACCAAACTCGTTGCAGAACAATCCAATGGATTGCATCCAACTATACATTTAGTATCTATAAGCAAAACAATTAATAATAGGTGAATAAATATTGTTCTAGAAATGTCTGGTCTTTGCCTCATCTATAATGTTAGAAGCAGTGGCATTTTGTACATCATCTACCATAGCTGATGCTTTACATTCTTGCATATTATTTTTCTATTTTTATGGTTCATCAATAAAACTACTTAGTTGTTAAGTAGGTAGGTATACCACATTTAATCTCATCTTATATAATAGTGGTTTGTATTGAATATGGAATTTGCATATGTTTTGCCACGAGCTGTGACGATTTAATATTTTTAATATTATACTTATAAATCAATACAATTTCCTATTGTCAATAATAATGAGTCAATAAAGTATGATTCCAATCAAAGCACTGCCACTGGACGAGTGATTTGTATAAATATCCCAAGGTTACCTAACGATGCGATGGAGACCTCAGGGGAGACTGCTTGTTATTTATTCGACATTATACATATAATAAATTTACGAAGAATGTTTACCTTATCTTTAGAAAGGTGAAGCATCTTTTAAATTAATGATGCAAAATTCAATGAATTAAAATAATTTAATAAGTCTCACAGCTATACAGTTTTTTTTTAATTCCGTAACTTATTGTAGATATGTATACTTATCACTATTTATAATAACATTTTTTTCTCAAACAGTGATATTTTAAATAATGAAGACACATAAGAAGTTCAAATACCCGGTTGCGGTTGCATCCATATCTCCAGCGGGTCACCTCCAGTAGACTAGCAGTTCACTTGAGAGGTGCCATCAGGACAATAACATCAACAGGATTTAGAGGACACCAGGACTTAGTCTAAAAACAAACTTTAATACTGTCTAACATTCCAATATTTATGTATTTTTACAAATCTCAACACTTTACCAATAATCAATACTGAAAGATTAATTAACAATCTTAACAGTACCTAACCTAACAGCATTTTATTACTTTTTTTGTTCTAAATAGGTGGATATATTGCATTACAAAGAAAGTTGAAATGGAAGCACTATAAATGAAATATATTTACTGCATGCTAATATGATGATTGAAATATTGAAATGAATTTTTAGCAGATATTTTCCCGTTCACGATTCTTAAGAAGCGTCACCAACATAATTAGGAAGACGTATGACTAACAAAATAACGTAAGTACATGAAGTCACAATAGATGATTAAAAATGTTGCGTTGTTTTTCGTGACTTCGAAAAAATTACCGCGCCGACGTAATAGATATTTATTTGTCAGCTATACTTTATACAAATAAGTGAGGGAGATTTTCAAGAAACTAATATATTATGTAGGTGCGTTGGTAAATCATGAATAACTTCAATGATGATGAATAACCCCTCCGCACAAGCATTTAGTTGCTTATGGAGGGAGATTTTCAAGAAACTAATATATTATGTAGGTGCGTTGGTAAATCATGAATAACTACAATGATGATGAATAACCCCTCCGCCAAACATTTAGTTGCTTATGGAGGGAGATTTTCAAGAAACTAATATATTATGTAGGTGCGTTGGTAAATCATGAATAACTACAACGATGATGAATAACCCCTCCGCACAAGCATTTAGTTGCTTATGGAGGGAGATTTTCAAGAAACTAATATATATGTAGGTGCGTTGGTAAATCATGAATAACTACAATGATGATGAATAACCCCTCCGCACAAGCATTTAGTTGCTTATGGAGGGAGAATTTTTACTGTGTGTAATATTATTTTGTTATTGTAATATCAATGTATACTGTGTATTTATGAATGAAAGAGAATAAATAAAAAATAGGGTTTAAGTTTATGTTTTAATTATAACTTTTGTGACATCTATTATTGTTTTTCTGCCCGTTAGTATACAATACAATACAATAATACGTAATACATAACTTGGTTTACACTTTATATTAAGTTTATGAGTATTGGGGTACTAAGTTTAAATTATGTCCTGTTAATGTGGGTAGTATATAGATGTATGTATATACATAGGTATATATTAATGTCTTGATGAAAAAGAATAGATGTTTTGTTGTTCTATTATATTATTATACTCCGATATATTTTTATTGGAAATGCCATCACCGCCCACAGCTTTCTAGCTTCCTATTGTGGAATAGAACATTGTCTGAGGACGTCCTTGATTGAGTACACTCATCTGTTTGGTGCGACGCAACAATCATACTACAATATTTATTTCGTAATTCACACTACATAACATAACTCTAATTGTAATACATACATATAACAACAGAAGTATGTGGATCTACCAACTTATCTATCAAGTAACTACTCCAATCTCTAATAATTGTCCTTCTTTGTACTCCCACCAAGAGACAAATTCAATATCACTTACCTACTCACTGAATATGATTCTTACACTCCCCACTGCCTACAGCGAAGTCGGAATCCCAAGTTTGGATTGACAGTGATTTCCTTGATATAAGAACCAAGTTACTATAATATGATTCTTGCTCATATTACAATACTATAAATATATATATTTTTTTTTTTTAAAAAAAAGATATATCTGGGTTTGTTATAAACCCAAACACAACCTTATACACCTTTCACACTAAGCTAAAAGCTTGTGCCGTGAAAGGGGAGTTTGCCGGCACCTGGGATCGAACCACGGACCCCTTGTTCTGAAGGCCGAGACTCTACCCCCAGGCTACCGACGAACTCGATATACTGATGTACATCTAATATTGTGTACTACTCCATATTGTCTTTTTGTAGGTACCTGTAGATATGAATTTATATACATATATATATATGCATAACGAAATGACCTAAGAAATTCTCCCAAATCTTAAAAAGGTTATTGTCTTGTAACCGACGTTTGGCATAGCATATTGACACGTATGATATAGGTACTTATGTATAATATTTAAATTCCTTAAATAAAATATTTTCCCAATAAAAGCACATTTTTCAATCTGTTATATGATATTTATTTATTTATCTATTTATTTATCACTTGTACACGGCGTGAGCCTTTTACACGTTAAACATATAACAAAGTAGAAAAAAACAATTTGACAGACAACAACAATAAAAACTGATAAAAAATGAATTGGTACAATTTATAAAAATAGGCATTTAGATGTAACAAAAATGGTAGTAATTTGAACAAACAGCAATAGTAATAGAATAAAACAATTCAATTAAACAATACAGAGACTGGACAAAATTTGATGTATGCAAACATTAAAAGACAGAATGTGATATACAAATTAAAATAAATATCCAATTAAAATAGTTCAAGATGATAATTGTCAAATTCATTAGATTAGATGTCAAAAAATAGAATCATTAATAAACAACATATAAATTAAACATATAAATAGATTAAGAAATAATGTATAAAATTCGAAATAATAACAATAATAAATAATTGCTAATAATATTAATAAGCAATGGACAGATGATTAAGAAAAAATTAAAATCGTGAAATGGTATTCAAATAGGTCAATTGATTAATTGTCAAGTAAGTTAAAAAAAACAGTAATACAAGTACAAATTGATGGAGTCATTGGAAACATATCTAGTATTAGGTGAAGCGACCCTCGATTGCCCGTTGTTAGTTTACATATGGAAATAATAGTTTATTACGTCAGATTTAGATATGTGTATAGATTTGTATATAGAATATATATGGACAATTTGTAAAGCGCCGTTTACTCATAACGTGACCTTAATGGTGCCGTATACCGCGTCCATCACCCAAAACTCCCAGCAAAAAGGTGCGTCTTCAGCCCTCTTTTAAAGAACTCTCTCCATTCACCTCCTCCCGCAGACACAGAGGCAGCTTGTTCCAGTATCTGGGACCCGCAACACTAAACACTCAATCTCCAAAGCCTGATCTGCGAGATCGAGATGACTCAATTAATCTGCCATGCAAAGAGAAGCATGAGCCGTCTTTCACTGAAGGTCTCGATCTCGCACATCTCCGACAAATAAGAAAAAGACATCGAAAACAAAAAAATATTTACTTGTAGGTATATCAAAAGTAAATCTAACTTTATTGTATTGCTACTAGTTTAGGATACGCCACTGCATAAAATAAATCCTGCGATTTAATTTATAGGAAGTATTTATATTTTTAAAGAAGCACTCTCTTCTTGTTTTGTCAATGAAAATTAATATGTACACGTGTACAAACCATAATAAAGAAACTACTTACTGTCTGGTGTCAAGGCTCGAATTTCAAATAAATTTAAACTCGTGTGAAGCCAATGTAGATAAACTGTTTGAAGAAAATTACATTGTAATACCTATTAGGTACATATAAGATGTGTCCTAAAGGTCACGAAACATGTTTAAGATGTAAGTTGTTAATCAACATATATGTTTAATTGGCAGGCTGTTTACCTCAAACTTCAATGATGGGCTCTTCGAAAAACTTATCATACTGATTAGTGGAACCAGTATCGTTATCGTTGAATGGAAACTATTTTTTTAACGCATAGAGTCTGAGTCAGATCTAAAAATACTACGTATCAACAAATAGAGTAATAATAATAAAGTTGTAATGAATTTTGGTAATGATTCAATCACATACTTATGTAAATATATTCAAAAATACTTAAATAAACGTGTGACATTGGACGTGTGATCTGAATATTTCTTGATTAATTTATAAGTGATAAAACATGTATGCTATTATTGGAAATTTCTTATATATTTTACGAGAAAAAAAAGGTATCACGTTGTTTTGTTTTATAGAATTGTTGTTTTTTTATAATTAAAGTAGCGTTTCATTTTGCTCGTAATTTTATATATTATTGTGTTGTTTCTAAATCACTCGCAAACGAGTGGATGGCCTTGAGAAGAATAGAATTGTGTTGTTTTTCTCAGAAATTTAATGAAAAATTACACCCCAAGGTGAGTATCGCGCGATCAAGTATTCATATAAAACTATACTAATGCCCATTGTATAATGTTGTTTTTCTTACTTTTTTAATTTGTTTATTATTGTTTTTATATTTTTCTGAATACTCGTTATTTGTACTGCGAATAAATTAAATTCCATTATTGAAGTAATCTTTTAGGCCATGTATGTCTTCCAAGTAGATATTAATGTAGTATATACCTTGTACTCAAAAAGTTTCAGATCGTTTGTAATGAAACAATATTACTAAAAGCACGCACCTAACACAGTACAAATTATAAAAGTTGACATCATGAATTTAATTATGATAATAGAGTGGATCACAATTTATGCTAATGTTTTTAAAGAATATGTGGACCAAAGTGGATAAATTTATGTAATATAATTAAAGGGAACGTCAAACACTTCAACTAATTATTCAAATCAATATATTTTACATAAAATGTGCAGAGTAAACATAATCCAAATGACATCATCGTCTAATGGGATGATTTGCATCCACGTTATCTGTACATATATTTTTAGAACCACCCACTTGCAATTTATTGAATGTGAACGAAGGTAAAAGCTGAGTCAGATGAATGTTCATGTTGCGCTTGCTATTTCCATAATGACATGGGTGTACTGAGGTAGATCCTTATCCAAATGTGATCACCTTTCATTGATTGGATGATTGTATCATGACATTATATCTTATTGGTTGTTTATTATTACAAGTGATATTATCTAGGTAGGTATAGATTAATATAGTTCACTTCATTAGATAGATTAGCAACTCCAATATATTTAGGTCGACTTGTCACTAATCACAATTCAAATCACTATCAAGTAACCACATCTACATTTTATGATTAGAGATAATTTGCTGAGATAAATACAAATCATACTAACAGTCATCCCCGTTAGATATTTGAAGGCTTCTTTTCGTGATGGAAACATAATAATTTATTTTATTTGTTGTCTGGTAGCCTTTCTCTCTCCCTAGATAGGTTGCCCCTTCATTCATAAACATTGATACTGATAGTTCAGTAATACAATATTTATGTATAAATTACTTATATATACAACGTACATATCCGAAAATCATACCTATATCTAGTTATTTAAACATTAATAATAATAATAATAATATTTATTTGTCAAAAATATTCACAGAAACATATGTAGTTACATAAATTTATTAAATATTGCACTAAATATATTTAAATCACCCTTAAAAAGACAAGTGTTGTGTAAAGGGGGATACATTCCCTGAAACGATATAGTATACTTAAATTAAACAATTTTCCAGTTTAATACATACTTTAAAAGTTTTTCTTTTTAATTGCTCGAAGATTCTTATAACACTTATTACATCTTTATTAATTACACATTCAATATATACGCATTTAGTTACACTTTATTTATATTTTTAATTACACACACAGATATATTCAATATACATAACAACACCAGAAACTACATACCACCAGGAACCACGTCAACATTTATGTGTTTTTAAATTCACCTACCTACTTATTTTTAACCATTCAACATTTCATAATTCGTCGTAATACAATTATATTTCTTCCTCTCCTTAGGCATTTATTTGTCCCTAATGGTGGTCGAGACTGCCTTCATATTTTATTTCTTTATGAGGATCTAGATGCATTACATCTTTACAATTAAAATTCGGGAAAATTTTCATCTAATTTACTTTACTTATAGGAATTCTTATATTAAGAATATCGTATAAAAAGCAAATAATATTATCAATTCACAAATCAATATGAGGGCATTGTGTTTAATTTACGTGATTTAATTATGTTTTTACTTATGTCTTAATACGCATTAATTACTTTCTCACACTTAATCTATGTATCTAAAATAATTATTTATACCTAACGTGAGAATTAAGAGAATTAACCTTCGCTACTACTTGTACATACATAAGTGTAAATTATTCTTAGTTTTGGCAATGTATTCAAGCGTTGGGATTGCCTAAGAACCTACACACGAGGTGTCAGCTATTTAAATTTCCACATTGGTTTTCCTTCACTGCATCGACCCTGGTAGAGTTCACGCAAGGTGCTGCAGGATATGAATATTATTGTTTTACAAATTCATTCACGCCATTATTTTTCATTTATAATTTATTATTCACAGTCAAGTTCACGAATCATGTCGGGTGTGTGTTGTACTCGTATAATGATATGTGACATTTAAATGAGAACAATAGTAACATGATCTAATTGTATATTTATGTATATTATATTAAATAGCTACCTACCTACATACGTGTGGAATAGAATCTAAGAAGATTATTTCAATTCAAACATAAAGGTCAAGCACGAAGATAAATCTCAACATAGGTATATAATTTATGTCACAATAAAGAGATTCATTGGAATATTAAAGAAATATTATTGTAAATTTTATTTATTTATTGAGTGAACATTTATTTTGTAAAACTTCATATTAGTTTATGTAAAAAAAATCAAATTGTTTAATGGGGCGTGTGTGCAACAGCAGCTTACTTAGAATTTTTGTTACTTCAAACGCAACCTGTGAATTTTTTAGGGTATTTACTAATAGCGTGCGTATTTTACTATAAATTAAGGTTAGTTCTATTCAAATCAATTTACTTAAAAAATGATAGCATTTTTAATGAAATTTTAGACGTATAAATATGATCATTTACATAGGTACATTTACTTCAATACCTATTAGATATAATACATATTGAAAAGTAAATAGAAAAAAATAAGAAATAAACAAAACAAATTCACTTTGTATATTTATTTCTTGAACGTTATTTCAAATGATCCCACGATCATTTAAGTAATCAAGGATAGTATTTATTCTGATTAATTGCCATGTAACACCTACACAACGAAAGATAGATTGCCAGGAAAATTTGGTTGGAACATTTCAAATACATTATAAATTCTGTAGTGCAGGCGCATCCGTGACCATTATTTAGACTAAATAAATTACATGTATTTATTTATATTATATACCTCTATATAAAATAAATATACTTCTCACTAAATGCATGCTCAGATATAAAGTGGGTACACAGATTCCAACGTGTTAGAAACTTAGTTAGAGTTCGTCGGTAGCCTGGAGGTAGAGTCTCGGCCTCGTGAACAAGGGGTCCGTGGTTCGAAACCAGGTGCCGGCAAACTCCCCTTTCACGACACAAGCTTTTAGTAGCTTACTGTGAAAGGTGTATGAGGTTGTATTTGGGTTTATAACAAAAACCCAGATATATCTTTTTTTAAAAAAAAAAAAAGTAAGTGTATGCAAAAATAAAATCAATTTAGTCAATTTTCATATTTTATATTAGGTAAATCAACATTATGATAGAGATCGTTGATTGAAAATATAAAATATATTAAAACTTCATTCACAATACCCATATGGTACAATTAATAACGACACCAATATACCAAACATTTTGCCTTATAAATAAATATCTAATGAATGCCGATTCACACATAGTCAAATATAAATTATTGAAGGAGACCCACCATTGGATTGGTAACTAAATTGTGTTGTTTTGAATTGTGTTCATTGGTTGACGAATAATAATATTGCAACAATATTCCCTTCCACGGCGTGTGGTGAGAGGGTAGTGTGACTTTTTTGTTTGTTTCATGTCTAGTGTACAATGAAGTAGGTACGTATTTGTGTTTACATGATGAGAATTATTTCGAAAACAGATAGTTGATGGAATACAATTTATTATATTATTGTTGGAGAACTTTTGATTTGGATTGTAATACATGTAGATTGATAATGGCAGCATCACTCATATATTGGGTGCAATGCCAAAAAGAGAGAGAGAGAGAGAGAGAGAGAGAGAGAGAGAGAGAGACCCACCATATACCAGGACCATAGAAATCTAGGAACTTCCATCTGCATAAAATTCTGCAGTTAACAAATCTTGTCCATATAACAACAAAAAATATTTTCTTAACCTAGGTTACAATAAAAAAGTATGTAAATGTTCTTCTGGGTATTCACGATGGTGAATCCGAGCGTCATCGTTGTCGGTGTCGTTGCAGAAACGATTTTCTCTTCAAGAAACATCACATTCAGACCTAATAATTTTCCTAAGGGAGACTGAATAATACAAAGACGAAGATCTAGTTCGCCAGCGATAACCACAATCATACGCAAGGCAATATCAACCATTAAGCTCTCCCAAGAAAACCAGAGTTGAGCCCAGCTTACGTAAAAGATCCCACTGAGATACTCGGACATCCAGAAACTTCTAGAAGGCTCTGAAATAAATATCAACTCCCCCGACCATTCTGGTCTGGTGCCGTTACCCATAGGTACTATTAGTCATCACATTTCTTGGATTTATCGTCATTGAGCACTCTCACACAATGTTCAGAAAGAGTAAGATAAATAGAAATTAGTAAATACTTTTTTCTAAAGTTTAATGATACCGGAAAATAAAATACGGTATTAACAATAAAACAATAAAGGTAGGTATAAAAATAGATTAGGTCATAATCACGGTTTGTTGTGTATCGCTCGTTGATGTTTTTGCATTGATCTTAACGTATTTCTAAATCATTTCCTCAGAGCCATGTACATTGTACATAATCGTTAATTGTATCTCAGTATATATGGTAGGTACTTCCCGACCACCTTGTAATAAATTTAGTAAGACTTACCTTCACCTATCATATTGCTAATAATATCATTTCAGTTATCTCCTATTAATTGACGTGACATTAAAGATTAACAATGAGTGTCTTACTTCTCTTCACCAAACCCCTAATTAATAGATACAGCGAGATATCTTTACAGTTACCTATACACTTCTACTGCTAACATTTTTACGCATAATTAATGTGAATGTGTTTCAACCTGAAAAATCTGTTGTACGAGTATGTCCATCTGTTTCTCTTCATATTGTCATTTACATCTTCTTTTGCAACAATCGACAACCTTGACATTTTATAAATAAAACCACTCTAGTATATAATTGGCTAATTCAGTGTTTCCGCGATGACTCAATGCTTATAATAAATAATAGAAATGTGATTTATTCCGAATATGCCCGTCCATATGCATAGCCCATACCTGGTAATACTCATTATTATGATGCACAGAAAATGTCTTTCTCTAAACTGAATAGGTGAATCGTATCACTACTCAAAATAAAATAAAAAACATAGAGTTGCAATACATCTGATAAATATTTTGATACATACAGTAAAAAAGAAAGAAATATATAAATATTTACTTCATATTAAGATTGGCATTGTTAATTTAGACAAGTTGCTCACAAAAGACTGTATGTGTGTGCTAGCAAGACGAGTGATTGATTTTTTTTTATTTATTTATTTAATTTAATAAAGTTACAAATTATAGATTATTTATAACTTAAAATTACCTTATTACCTACTATTTGAAAATAACTTTCTGACGTCACTATCATCCACTCATTCTTTCATTCAGGGTGTCACGCTATCATCCTAAAGTTTTTACTTGATTTTAAATGTTTAAGACATTTCCCACGAAAGATCGCAAGCGTAGCCGCATCCTTGAGGCCGGCCGGAAGATCGTTGAACAGCCTGAATCCTTTATAGAAAAGACTGCTCTCCGTACCCGCAAGCCTGGCCCCTCGGAGCCTAAACGCATCGCGACCCCTCGTGGGATAGTCGTGTACTTCATAATTATATTTTATATTCTTGGTTAGATAGCGCGGCACCATCCCTTTCTTGATCTTATATATAAAAACAAAAGTGTTGAAATATATTAGCTGCTTAATATCCAAGTAATTTAATTTCTCCAACATTTTCTTGATTCGGCTGTACCTATTCCATCCCAGTATCGCTCTCATCGCCCTGTTCTGTAGAGTCTGCAGTCTCTTCAATTCACCTTCCGTGGCCAGAAATAATATCGTTGAACAATAATTTATGTGGGGCAGGACCACTGATGTGTGCGTGTGTGTTTTTCATATTGTTTTAATACATTTTTGTATTTATTGCTTTGTTTTGTTGCTTACGTTGATTTTTTGGTCTTGTTTTTGTTCACTTAGTTTTAATTAACTCGTTCACCTGAATTTCATTTTATTTATTAATTTAAAAGCATGTTGTGGTGTTTTTGTATATTTGTATTTTGTTCTTAACTTTGATGATTTTTTGAAACCCTTCTGGTAAATTTAGGATCTTCACTGGTCCACCTTTTGATTTTGCAAATTGTTATCATGTACTATAATCGACTGTCTGATCCTGTATACATTGTAAAAATAAAAAAAAATAAAAAAAAAAAAAAATATTATTGAATAAATATTGAAATAATGTAAATTAATTGAGACGCACGGTTTTTGGATGACGACTGAGTGAAATGTTTTATTTTTTTCTACCTTGTACATTATATATATATAGTTGTCTGTTGAGTGTTTTCAAGGAATAAATAAAATAAAATAAAAAAATAAAATAAAAAGGCTCGTGCCTATGTTACTGAATACTTGTACAATAATATCAGGAAAATAAATTTAATATTTCTGTTCTCTAAAGGATGTGGGCATCATTATAAACAAACAAATAAAGGGTTGGATGGAGATTAATCATTATTAATTTTACATACCTGTATTCATATAAATATTCTAGTTTTTTTCATAAAAAGTATATCTTTCTTGACATTACTATCTTTCTAGCGAAGTCATGATGTATAAATTCAGTTGATTTTTTCCCAGTACTAGTTTCCAAACATTGCAGCCGGATCTCTGCGTTCTATTATTGTAAACATTTGAATGGTTCAAGAACATTATGTAAATTAAAATGTTATAAAAATATAAAATAGATAAATTAGAAGGTACATATAGAATCAGTTCCTTGCTACACAGTTTTATAGTTGAAGAGTAGGTTTACTCATATTGACTAATGCAATGCACGTTTATAAACATACATGCATACCAGTGGCGTCCCTTTTATACATGCGAAAATGCACCGCATGCCTACGAAAGAAAAGATGAGTATTGTCTAAGATTGTTAGGACATAAACGATAAGATCGTGAAATATCTTAAATTCCTATACCAAATTAAACATTTGGCGACGAAGGTATAAAAATTTGAAAAGTCGGATGTTTTTTAAATTCCTATACCAAATTATGGAATAAACATTTTTTACTGTGGAGCACCCGGTAAATAATTGATCATCATCTCTTTTTCGTAAGTTTTCGAGTGCCTTTTAAAAGGCAGGTGTACGGAAAAGACATATTACATCTTAAATTCACCGATGAGGTTTGCCAACCATCTTAATGTATTTATTTTTGTTAACACAGATAGGATAGCTTACACGTTTTTTGCATGCGACTGGTATGCTGGCTACCCACTTGCGAGGTATAGTAGTAGACGTTGATAAAAAAATAATATGAAAGCATTACCTATATATAGAAGTCTAGTCCCGCCACTAATACATACATACATTATCATCACGTCGCTTCCCTCCTCGCGAGGTAGGCAAAAAGGATCGAGCGCCACTTCCTTCTATCCTTGCATACATCTTTCACTTCCGTCACTGTCATACAATTCCTCATGCATGTTCTCCTGTTCAATGTGCTCAATACGTGACCGTCCTGTAGGATTTGATTTAAATGATCTTGCCATTTGATCCTCGGACGTCCACGTCTCCGAACACCATTCCTCTCAGCCAAATATATCTTCTTGATCATTTTGTCCTCTATGAAATATTTTCATGTGGATATGTTACGACATTTACAGTTCATAGGTATACATACACTTTAAATTTATTTTGCTTCTACTTTTCCATTATAATAAAAACCAGGTATTTTCAAAACATGGATGAATTTCAATTTTTCCTATCAATTCATCACGTTTTTTTCCTGATAGCAGATATTGACCTTCGGATTCCACGAATTAATATAAACAGTAGTTTTTTTTATATAATAATATCATTACATTGTATGCAAATATTTTACTGATTAGTGATGATGTGATGAATTAAATGAATATTTCACATGTATTCGCGAGAACGCATCGTCAAAACTAACTTCATTAATCCGTATACAATAATGATACTTCCAAATGACACGTACATACTTAATAGTTACAAGATACAAGTGGCAGATAAATTGATTTTTGATATACGATTGTCTGGAACAAGCTCACTCTTAGCCTGCGAGAGGAGATGAATATGAAGGGATTCAGAATGAAGCGAAGGCACACTTTTTGCAGGAAGTTTTGCAAAATAGACATACAATATGACGTTTTCGAGGTCGTATTATATGTAAAAAGCACTCTACAAATTGTATCACGTATAATTATATGCTTTAGGTATTGAATTTCCCTTATTTCTGGAGTAAATATATACATATCTTCGACAGGAACACCATGTGTTGTTGTCATCTTGTTTCCTGACACGTCATCACACCATAATGGCGTCGTAAAATTTCAAGAAACAAGAAAACAACAACACGACACACCCAAAAACATTTCATAAACTGTAAATTATAAAGCATATGAAAGTCTGCGACATATTCTCCTTATTTTTACTGAACGTGAATAAAACTATAAAACATCCCATATAGGTATTACTAAAACAATATGTATACCAAAGTTAACTATGTAGTTGTATAAATATGCCTAAGAACATTACAAAATTAAATCAATTTCAATAATAAATCTAAATATTATTGGTTATTTTAAGTTTTTTATTCACATTCAACATGTTATATCAAGGAAATGAACTTACTAAAGAATAGGAAACCATTGAAAAAAATATAAGTTGAGAATATTGTTTATTAAACATCTTTTCATCATAATTTGTGAAAGGAAAAATCATTTGTATTATATATCGAACATATTTAAATAATATGAATGAAATAAAATACAGAGATTTACTTTTAATTGATGCAGAATCACAAAATCTTGCAACGAAGCACGTAGACTTTTTCTAAGTACTTCCATGTCCGCAACAATAAAGTTCTAGCTGCCTCGTCAACAACTTGACATAATAAATATTCTGTCTCTACTCCATAGATCTGAAATAATAATAATTAAAGTTCACATTAGATTACTATCCAATTTAAATCTATTATAAGCTAACAAAAACTTACAGAAATCTATTTCAACTTAATATGGAAAGTCATGTATGTATATTATTATGTTAATATGTTTTACACACCTGTGTTCTGTATCGCCTCATTGTTTAAATTATGTGTATTTTCTCCAAGAACAATATTATTATTTAATACAAAAAAACAGCAAATTCATCAAAAAAATGTTATTAAATGCAAATGCACTTGACACTTGTGAAAAATAACAAAAAGTAAATCATGAAACCATGGAAACTGAAAAACCAAACCATAGTTGAATTCGTTCTTTGAAAATTTTCGCAATAGACAATAATTATTATAGGAAAAAAAGTACCTACCTACAAAACAAAAATGTATACTATCGCCATCTACAAGGACCCCTCAGTAAGTATTGCATTCTCCATAGATTTTAATTTTGTATGGCAGCTTGAAGGGCCTGAGGCACACTAGGTATGTGAACCGATACTACTACAATTTAGTATTTTGAGGATTCTCAAAAAATATATTTTAAATATATAATACTATTAAAACATCGGTAGGTAGGCACCAGTCTACGTTTAACTATTTCGATAGCTATTCAAATATTTAACATACTGTGAAATCATTGTTTACTTAATAAATTTCAATGAAGAATAATTTGTGTCGTTTAAGTTAGCATACGTACTGCATTCTGTGTTTTCCGGGGTAGCTGACGAGATAATAATAATAATAAAAGTATGATAGATGTTTTTTGCATCATTTGCATAATCGCAAAATCAAATCAAATAAATATTTTGATAAATCGTTTACCAAAAAAAATATCAATAGATAAATTAATACAATATAATTTTATCACTAGTGTCTAAGCACTCTTAGCTTTGCCGTTGTAACTCATATATACACGTCTATTTCTCATCTACTTTGAAATGAGTTTAGGTATTTCAAATGAGATAATATTCAATATATTTGTTTTACATCGGCTACATGATAATATACTATCTTACTCTATAAATTTTTATTTATTCATTTACCTATATATGACACTAAGCCTTTTACATTAATATAAGAATACGTAGGTTCAAACACATGATGCATAGATCACATTACAAACTCATGATGGTATTCACAAACATCATAGGTAATTGCTCGCATTACTAACAATAATATGGAATACAAGTTCATAAAAAGGAATTTATTAACTACATATTTAAACATATTATTTATCCCATTCGCGACATTCTTGTTGCATGTATATATTTACAGATTAATTACGATTTGAAATGATTGATCACTTGTAATTGATTGGAAATTTTTGATCAAACAAAAGAAATACCTACCAAGACACATACCTACAAATTATTTATTTATTTATGCAATAACTAACCAACTCAACACGACTTCTGACATAATACGATCATAAGTTATTACAATTATTAAATTACATGTGATTCATGAGCCTATCCATCTATGGATCTACGTATATCAATGGCTAAACTAATATATTAAAATACCTTCTAATATAAGATCCACACACTAAATGATTCATTATATTATTCCGTGTGCACATACCTACATAATACCTACGTATTTATGTATCTATATAATATCATCTACTGACCACATAATAAATACATGATAATAAACTTATATTTTTGACCATAATGATCAACATAATAATATACCCAGTCTATTATGTGGTGTTCTCACTTTGGCGAATATCGCTAGGGCACCAAAATATCGCCAGCCATTTGAACCGTGTGAACAAAATGACAGCTAGTCTGAAACGATAAAAACCAGTAGAAACGATATCGTCTCGAGTTGACCACCTTCCAACTTTCTCGGGCGATCAAACGATTTGCACATGCGCAGATATGCGCGGCGTTTGTGTCTATGGTAAAAGCTTTATAACCTATAAATTTTATAATGTTTCCCGCTTCATGACAGCTGTTATCTTTTTTGTTGGTTTGTGGCGTTTGTTTCCTTAACACTAGAGCACACGCGCTCCAAATAGAACTTAAGCACACGCACCGCGAGGGAAACCTTTACATGCAATTAAATGCTTATAACTCTGTTATTATATAAGATAAAACTATCAATTCTTCATCATTATGTACCTTGGAATATAAACAACAAATTTGCATTATTTGTTTTTTTGGAAATTTCTTTATTTAATACGGAAATAGAAAAATATAACATCACCTATATCTTCGAATAAAAAGTACACCATGGTAACACGCGTCGCGAGGCAATCCCCACTTTTATTGCCATGTACGTAAGGATCGCATTCAGGTAAAAAGATACATTGTGTAGTTTAGGGTTCCTATTGAATTTCGGCGCCATTCAAACACAATTGTTTTTTTTGTCATCTCGTTTCGGATTAACTTTTGCAATATAAATATTTATTATTATTATTATAGTTTTATTTTAATGTTTGTACCCAAGAGAGAATTATATTTCACTACTTATTCACTTATTGATAATAGATGTTATTACCAATACTACTACTACTACTACACCATCACGGCACATCCCACAAGTGTAGTATCCAGCAGAACAGCTGCATGTGATAAACATTCAGGCCATCTTCTCTGTGCCAATAAAAATTTGGACATTCAAGATGGGTGGCAAACCTCATCGCTATATTATTCTGTACTATATAAAGTATATCGCTATATTATGTTATTCCGAAAAAAATGATAAACAAAGAATTGTTGAAAAATATAATTTTGTATCACTTGTGAAAAAAAAAATTGCACCAGTTCTTAATTAAAATCAAAACACAACACCTGAAGTACACGAAAATACATCGCTATTTTAACCATTACATTTTAAATGTAATGGTTAAAAAATTGTAATGAAATTGTCTTTAAATCGGATATTAAATTGATGTTTTGAATGTGTGTACCTACGTTAAAAAATATAATAAAAATATTTTTCGGATAATTATTATGTACATAATTATAATATTCACCTATTTGTTTCAAAGAAAAAAAAAACAAAACGATACCTAGAACCGTACACCGTCAGATATTTTTTATGACTGAGTACTTGTATAGTGACGCCGTAACACGCGTAGTGTGAGAATCCCCGCGAAACAGCAAAAAACTGGCAAAAAGTATTCTTATGAAGATTTTAATGAGTTGATTTCACTATAAATTAATGTTGCTTATTGATGGGTAGGATATCATAGAAGGAAAAACTCGACAATCTCGTTGATTTTATTTTATAACGAAAAAACTGTCGATGTTAAGGTTTCCCCGCGCACGCGTGTGCTCTCGTGTTAATTAAAAGGCGCCTTATAACCTCTACTATAACATTTTCGACTAAAAATAAACACTTCGCGATCTCCATCTCGACGCCATTTTGAAAACAGTGTCAAAATCAAAGCGCATCTGACAGATCGTTTCTATATCGGTGGACTTGTGTGAACAGGTGTGACGATCAATGGGCGTACGGCGAATTTTGTTTTTTCGCCTGGCGTTATATTTTGAAATTCGGCTGGCGATATTCGCCAAATGTGAACACCCCATTAGGTACGAGTACCTCCATAAAAATAAGAATTATGCCCATATTGTTATTTCACTATACATAAATTATGTGTCATCACTCATCATAGCTCGGCATACCTAATAATATACTTAATATTGGTAAAATCTTAATTTAGTCGTGATTTTCGTACTTGTTTATTTTGCTTGTACAAAAACTTTAATGACTAACTATTTAATATTTAACAAGATGGTCAAGAATATTATGTCCTTGAATAATGCTTTGTAATTTTCATATATATACCTACCTATGTACTTACTAGTATTTTTTCTTCAGATTGTCGTGAAATCGTATGACTTCACGAATTCCTCTACAGATATGTACCTAAGTGTTTTAACGACAAATAAAAATAATGAAACAATACACAGCTCAACTATGTTCTATTATTTTTTTTCAATTTATAAATCGATACTTCACAACTCTAGGACGATAATGTGTAGGCTTAGAGCACTTAAATATCAAAGATTCTATGTACTAAAGATTTATATAGGCAACTACATTTAGTCATTTTAAGAATATAATGGATAATCTCGCCCACAACTGTATTGTAGTCATGTAGTGTATGGTATGGGAGTATGGGACGTTGCAACATTCAGGATGCTCGTGAAAAGCACACAACATATAGCACATCACATCACATCACAGTATTATGTCAACTTGTTATATATTGCAACACTTGCGAGGATTATCATTCCACATATTTCATTAGCGTCATCACATTGTAATCACATATATATTATAGGTACCTATTGAAGATTAAAATAATGCTATCATTTCTCATATTGTTATCGAGACATTTATCCCAGACTTATTTTGATATATGTTTCATTAACACCTAATACAATTTTTCATTAAATCATTTTGATAAAGGTTATACCTATTCCATTATGGCGGTAGTGCCAAAATTAGGCAAAGGTTAATATTTTGTGTAAGTAATAAATAATATATTGTTTGCTATATTAGCTATAATTATGTCATTAGTATTTTTGTGCAAAATTCGATTTTCTTATATTTTTAATTTTGTTAAAATTCTGACAGCGAATGATTGGAATATTGTAAAATGTTTAATATATTATATATTAAGTATGAACACATAAGTAATTAGTTGCCGAAGTATCATAGAGGTATAATTATATCAGTGATACACACGTTGATAAGGATACGATGTATGGGAATTTGTTATACCTACCCATATTGATGATATAAGAGATGAAGTGAATAGTTACTAGGATAGGTAGATAAGGCACGTACCTACATGATTATATTATGTAAAGGTACTGTACCTGGTTACACCTTGTAGGTAAGTATAAAATGGCGTGTGCCCAAAACACCTTTGCAGCTTTCACTCTCAAGGTAACGATGTACCTACATGAAATGGGTAATATAATCGTAATTATTCTTATTTGTTTGCCATAATAATAATATTATTGCATGAACTTAATGCTTGCAGTAATTTGTACTCAGTGTGGGTGCATTTCAACACTTATTGCAACGGTAAACTCATCGCAGATATTATTATGTTCATATTACATTATTGTATTATTTCGGACGTTAAATGCTTCATATTTTATATGTTTGTATACTTAAGAAAACGTACAAAAAGAAAAATTATTTTAAATGTATTTTTTTTATTATAAGCTATTAATATTTCTGCGCGGATTTATAAAAGCCGTTTTATGACATTTGGTTTATAGCATTTAACGACATATTTTTACTACACAGAATGTTGTCTACTCTATTTCAACATATTAATTGCATTTTAAAGATAATAACAGAGTGAAAATATTTCAATGCATATAAGTACGTAAAATGGCACTATAAAATAACACAATGTATTTATAGGGGAAGATATGTATCTACAAATTATTTAGAGTCCCGGTACGGGTATATAACACGTGTCTCATATTTATTCAAACTTAATCAATATCCAGATGAATTAAGCTAAATACGATTTAATTTTTGTTTATCGATTTTATTGTAGTCAAGAGTTACGAAAGTGTTCAGGCTAAAATCTTGTACATATTATTTAACATAAAAAGCTTGCAACAGTTATCTGTGCGTGAAAAGTGCAATACCTACATAATATCTTAATGCCTCGAATATTTGAGTGGTAAAGATGTAAATACCTTATTTAATTTGCCACTTAACTGACATAATAATTAATTTGACTTAAAAATAAGTAATTAATTCCCTTACGTGAGTTCATATGTACCTAGATATATGTTGCGTCACATTACATATTTCTTCAGCCATAAGTAATATGAAACTCATCTTATTAAGAAAATACTTGTAGATTGTGCTCACATTTAATGTCACACAAAACGCATTGCGAGAATTCAGAGTAAAAACATCATTTTTATTCATAAAGTTAAGTCAAAGTGATTCTATGTCAAATACAAACTTTTTTCTAATTTATTTTATTTTACATATCCATGGCGTGAGATAAACGAATCAAAATTTAATTACATCTAATTTTTATTTAAAAAAAAATCAACTTCTTAGTGTTATATTTCAGTTGCAACATTGTCAAAATTTACAACTTAATTTCCTTCAAATTCAATTTACAGGGACTGATTGATAGAAAGGAGATAGAGGTTTAAATATATGTGGCTAATAGTACATACATACATTACGGTCTTAATTATTTTGGTGTTACGATAATACTTTGTTGTCCATGACGCTCTGTAACAATTTACTTACACAATACAATACTTTGATTATTTTTTCTCATATGTATTTGATATTATTGATAATTATTTACCACGTCAGAGTCAATCCACGATGAGGAATGTGATATTGATGTTGATGGTTACATGTAAGTGTTTGTATGGTAGAGTGTAACGTGTAGTGTCTCTTAATTGAAATATTACGTAAAGGTCATCATATATCACAAGACCTACAGTAATAATAATATTTATCAATGTCTTCTACTGTGAATGGGTTCATTAGACATGACAACATACATACAAGTCACTTGACGTGGTGCCTACCTCCTATGCGGCGCCTTTAATCACATTCAGTTAAATATGCATATATAAGTACATAGGTAGGTACTATTATCCGTTAAATCTAATTATAAAAATAAGAAAATTGAGTCTGGTCGTATGTATGTTTATATATCCGCTATAGGCATCAGACAACTAACCAAGATAATACAAAGCAAATCATGTCACAATTACATACTTTCGGTATCCTGTTACACTATAACATATTTTAACACTTCTACTCTTACTATATGTACTATCTTCTAGTTTAGTGCTAGAGAGAAAATATAAAATCAAAAACCAGTAACGTACCAATAAAGTTAAATACCTCTATAATGTGTCAATTTTAACGTTAAACACACAAAATAATTATATAAACAACTGCTCTAGTTCTTTATTATTCTAAATATCAAAGTTACCGTTTAAGTCAGATAACTATATTACAGGACAGTTTGCATGTTCCTTACATGCAGCTGATCTGCTGGCTACCCCACTTCTGGGATATGCCGTGATGGTATAGATAGACTATATTGTAGCATAACAGATGAACGTAAGTTTATACACATTTTAATAATCAATTGATTCTGTTATTATTTACGTAAACAAACTTTGTATTTCAAGATTGGTATATAATTAAACACTATAACATTTCAATCACCTGTCAGTCAACTTACGGAAGCTTCTAGCAAGTTTGACATGAGAAGAATCAAATACCTATTATTCAAATATTTAATAATAACATCTCGATGGTGGCTTCTGAGAAAAAAAAACAATTTGATTAAATTAAAATTTTACAGCATTGTATCATCCTATTTCAAAAAAACTGTTTGAATTAAGTTAAAAAAGGTATTCTCGTATATTTTTATTATTGTTTAGTTGACGTGCAGTGTCATAGGTACATTTATATGACTTATATTTTAAATCTCTGTACAAAAAAGGACGGTTAAATTTGTGTGCAAAGATATAGTAGAGGACGATTAGATATTATAAACTCAGTTGATACATAAGGATCTATTATTTATATGATTTTGATTGTGTGCAGATATTCATACTGTGTTGTGTGTCAATATATATTTTTTTATTAATACGTAATCGATTTATTTATTATTTTTACACATCATCATTATATAACAGTAATTAGAGACATACTTGTAGTTATTCCTGGTGCAGTACAGGTTAATAATTATGGTAATGTATTATTGGTCTTAACACTGTAAAAATTAATTATTAATTTTTAAATTAATAAATAACAAAAAACACTGTTTCATTTTCACTATAAATTTTTATTGAATCGAACGTTTTCGTCTACACTAATAGACTTTGATTCCTCTTGAAAATGTCTATTAGTGTAGAAGAATACGTTCGAGGCAATAAAGATTTGAAGTGAAAAAGAAACAGTGTTTTTGTAATTAATTAATTTAAAAGTTAATAATTATATGTATTAATATAATAGCCTTACTCACACGAACGCATCAGAATGGGTAGATCCCAGACAGAAATGTCCGCTGATAGATAACAGAAAAAGACCTGCACTTGAAGAGAGCTGGGTCAAGTAAAGTGAATAGAGGATTATGGAAGTCCAGGAATAGGTATTAGGTCAACACTGGACAAAAGAAAAACGTAAGGTATGATAAAATTTTACTTTTGTAAGAAATGTAAAAAAATTATTCAAAACTTGCACGGAGTGATGTTATAACGATTTAATATTGTCATAACTTGAAATTTAGGTCATGACCATTTATCAAACAGACAAGGAATTTAATAAACCATTGATAAATTATGTAGGTATAATATGAAATATTTATTATATGATAGAATACACACATATGTATATACCTATTTACGTGTAGTGTGTTTAGTATAATGTTTATTGTAAATTATTAATACATGTAGAAAGATATAAATTATATTATTGTTTCTCTCGCATGACGCTGATGGATCAAAGAATGTATATGTAATTTTAATTAATTGCAGAATATTTCAGCAATTAACAACTTGTAGGACTTAATTTAGTGAGAATATTTAATAAAACTATTCTATTAAATTGTTATCCAATAAAATATGTTAATTATTACAAAGCGGTTTTATTTATTTTAATTCATGGTTGACCTTCACCCGAGGGCGTTCCTGGCCAGTCTCAACAAGGTATGCGATATAATCACTCGGTTCCTCGATTCTTTACGATCGTCAAAAATTACTTTATAAAAAAGAGAAATCGAATCAATCCGACAATCGACATAAATACTTACTCCACCGAAAAATAATTACTAATAGTTTCACTGACACTCACAAATATATATGTATACATATATCCACATATTATTGTTGCTCAGTGCTCTTTCTTTAGTGCTCTCGTTTGTACCCCCAAACCACCATGGGTTTCTGAGGGCTAGATTTATGGAGTCCAACTTCATGGAGCTTACCGATTAACACAGCAAACCCACTGAGAAACGCATGTCTCTACAAATTTCAAAATTGCTTAAGATTCTGTGGGCATTGCAAAACGTACCTGTTTGGTTCGGTTCTCACTCATATTACCAATCACAATATCTTTTGTATCCATCATCTCGGAGCACTCCCAGAGAATATGCTGGTTTCTCATTTAGGAACACTTCTTTTCAATTCGTACTTACGCGACATTAATGTTTGCTTTTGCTAATCTGAATTTCTTATATTCGCCGGTGATGCAAATATTTTTCAGAAAAATAATTGTGATTATTAATTGTGGTTATTAAAATTATTGATTTGTTTATCCTCTATTTTTTTTTCATAAAAGGTAGTATAAATTAATGTTTTAAATAAAATTAATGGAATTGATATCTTCTCTCTAACTGATACTTCTTATGGAGACTTATATCTGTTAATTTTGCTGGAAGTCAGTTATCTCTAAGTAACTCTTTTTTTTTTAAAAGATATATCTGGGTTTTGTTATAAACCCAAATACAACCTTATACACCTTTCACAGTAAGCTAAAAGCTTGTATCGTGAAAGGGGAGTTTGCCGGCACCTGGGATCGAACCCCGGACCTCATGTTCATATGGCCGAGACTCTACCTCCAGGCTACCGACGAACTCATAACTCTTTTCCGTATATTTTCGAGTATCTGGTAAAGGCAGGTGTTCAAAAGAATAAAGACATTTTACGATTCTAATTAAAGGATGATGTTTTCCACCCACCCTGAGCGTCTTAATTTTTTGTTGGTATGGATAGGATAGCTTGCGTGTTTATCGCATGCGGCTGGTTTGCAGGGTACCCCATTTGTGGAATGTGCCGTGACGGTATAAAGTAATAGTACTAGTAGTTGCACCTACATTCATTCAGTAATAGAACCATGTAAATAAAACTTTATAATTTTAAATATTAATTTTATAACCTACATAAAATAATAAATCAAATTAACCAAAATATGAATGCCAATGAATACCTCATCTTACAAATTGATCAATTATTGCAAAATAGCAACGACAGCAGTAATGTTTTATGACTTTTGTCATATGTAAGTATTAATTACTTTTCGTCACTGACTTAAAACAATAATATATTTCGTGAAGACGATTGGGGTCACGACCCTATAGTTGTACACCACTGACCTTTATGCTCAATTATTTTTATGCTTATTCAATACCATCACTACACACATACTTGAATTTTTGTACATAGATTATACTTTGAAAATACCACTTTAATGTCAATCTAGGAACAAAAGTATGTAATAGTCAGGTGCATCTGGGCAAAACAAGAAATATTATTTATAGATTTATATTTAAATCAATGTTTCTACCGTCTTTTAATATATTTAAATGTTGTAAATTAAATAAATTCTTTTATTAAAATCATTTTATTGCTGCAGGATTACTTTTGACACAATCAAAATACGATCATAATATTGTATTGATCTTAATCACATGATGCGCTAAGTGACTGTGTCAAAAATACCACGCTTCAGCTACCACGAGATTGTTACATATTTTTCACTACGTATAGAAAAGTGGTGTAACCATAGATTTTTATTTATAATACCTAGATGGAGTACTCGTGTGTATTTTCATTGCAATAAAGTTAGGCACCATTTTTCGGCACTTTTGACAGAACGGTTGCCAAAAAAAAGTGTGATATATCGCTTAAAAGAACTTCAAAAAATGTCCAATTACGTTTATATAAATATAAAAATTATATATTTTTGTAAAAGTGTGAGAAAGAGTCCATAAAATGTAGGATACACCATACGTTTTCGCCAACCGTTCTGTCAAAATTTCATAGATTTTTGCCTCACTTTTGTAAACGAGTCAGGGTTCTAGGTTTCGTATGGAATTGTGTGGTTATAACCCACATTTTTTGTTGGTTACGGTTCTGGTGTAAAATACATTCCTTACATTATGAACCTTCAATGTAATAGTGGAATCAAGTCATCTTTTTTTTTTTAAGTGTGTCGTGAAAGGGTGTTTTGATAATAAATAAATCAATTAAAATAATGTAAAGAAAAATTCATAGAAGTTTAACCAAATTTTAATTCTTCATTACCTCATAATCTCCTAAAGAAGTAGTCTGGGGTGACACTTCTTTTGCACTATGGCCAGGGCAGACATCCCTTATGTAGGCAATTTAGTGTGGACACTAAACACTGGACAGTGGATAATGAATATGCTCTCCTCTTGTAATAGATTGCTATGCAAACAGCATAAAGAATCCGAGGTCACAATGGAATATTATAATATTTTTGAAGATAGATATTACATCACTGCGCTGATTGACTTTTGACATTTACTTGTATACGAGTACCTACACAAATATATATATATATATATATATATATATAATATTATACTCGTACTATTATCATTGTATATATGGCACTTCACTTACTCCATTCATTATTACCTGGTAGTCAAACAATAAGTAAATATTCAAATACAAATTAATAGTATCTACTACTGCTTTGTTACTGTCCCATATTGCGTGTCATGTTATCTCTACAATCGTATCGAATTTTCTTATACCTACACTGGGTAGTCGACACACATTGTACAAGCCTATATAAGTACGTAGGTAAAACAATAATTATCGAATTTGACTATAAATGGCATAGATGACTTTTAGGTATAAGCCGGTTTCAGTAACGCAATAAGCAACATATTGTGCATATATTATTATTATATAGTTATGTGGAATCTTAGTGTAAATTTCAGGTTTAGTGTACTCTCGTGTGCTTGCAATATAAAATGTAATAATAATATGGATAATGTTAATCGTTATGAAGACCTACAAGCTTTAACTCGAAAGCTTAATTAGAATTCTCCAAGTACGAGTACGTGAGATAAGTGCCCTTAATGTCAAAAGACAGACCTCTTCGACCCCACTAAATGTTGCAAATATCTAATTTATTTGATATACTGCTAGTGCCTACACAAACATTACCGAGATATCCATCTGTAAGTAAGTTCTTTTAACGCAATCCTTTTTCGGGCAAATCATGTTTGGACGGTTAGTGTATTTAGTTGACTGAATTGTGCTTATTATATAGAAACAATAGACAATTCCATGTGGATATTTAGGTACGAATGTGCGCGTGGGAACCTACTAGCCACTACTATTACTGTATAGGATGAAAGTCACCGTGATAGTTGAACAAGATGTGATTGTAAGTCCGATGAACTCATTACATCAAACTTTATGCAATCGCTTTATTGAAATGTATGTTACATTACATTGCAATTGGTCAGATCATCGTTTACGAAACATATACAGTATTTAGTTTTGTTTATTTATAAATTCATACTTTAACATAACCTTATGCAGATATAAATTTTTCATATATATATTCTATATCTACTCCTTCAATTTGTAGATATACATTGAAATAATAAAAAAAAATCTATAGCTTCATTGTTCATATTATAGTCAAGTAATAATCTAATATTAATTATTACAACTAAACGATGGAAGAGGTGTTGGAAGAAGATGGATGTCTTTGCTTCATACTATACACGAATCGACAAAAATAAGGAGAGTCGAGGAGCTGTTTCAGACTGTCCAAGATAGGGGCACATTCTCACGTGCGATTGTCAACGTTTGGGGGACCTGATTCGATACATAACGAGGAATAGTCGATTATTGGCAAAATTATTTGTAATTTCAATAAGTACGTATAGTTACGATGTTGTGTATCGTTAAAGAAATAAAAAAGAATAGATAGATATTGTATTGTACCTACCTATATGTAGCTTATTATAGAATGGTATATATGTAGGCACCTATTTGTTATAGAATGTTGGTATAAAGTGTGAGAGGTAATAATATAAAAATTGATTATGTGTATCATTATATTCATGTAAATAATATATTGAATATTTTGAACAGTATAAATATTAATAGATAGTTGGATACAATATACTTTGAATGTAAGGAAGTTTTTGTTACAAATTGTATCACATCAATCATTGGTCCAGTGTATATTGTTTGTATGAAGGCTCCTCTCCCACTAGATATTGTGCAAGTGTTACAATAATATAATGTTAATATTAAGTTGAATAATATGTGTGGTTTGGTAGTTCTTACTATACCTATGTAGTATGTACGTACATATTAGATATAGAACCACACATGTACCGCTTAATATGAGAATAAACTCTATGATTTACTGCAACGCAAATGTCAACATTTCTCACTTAGACAATACTTGAAAGTTGATAACAATATAACATGATATATTATCATTTATATATTGTAATCTTAAGATCAAATCATTCCTTATATAATACCTTCTCTGTGTATTATAAAAAAAATACTTTATGTTGTTCTTTCAGATATTTGTAATGAATATAAAATCTAATTAATCGTTATAAAAATGTTAATTATTAAAAAAGCATGATTATACTTTTCAATCTTCTATCTATTAATAAAATTACGAAACTTGCAATTGTTTATAATGAGACAATTTTTGAAAAATTTCGATTCCTACTCTGTTTTATGAACCCAATAATATAAACCAAACTGGAAATTGAATACCTACATAGTATTTTTTTTAAATATTATATAGTTATTATATAGATTACCAAAATCTAAAACAAATGACCATTCTGAATATTTGGTATGGCCAGTTTGTCATTTGTCTGCTGGCTACCCCGCTTGCGTAGTCATCGTAATGATGCATATTGTCGATATTTATTTAATATCATAATACCACCCTAGAAAATTATTCCTACATAAATTCCAATATATATAAGCTGCATATGACAAAATTTTTATCCTTATTAGATGCATTTTTTATGAATTTGATTAATTAATTACTAATGTTTATTTTGACGGGGTTTGCAATAATAATACCGTTAGGCTATTAAGTGTTATATTAAGTTGGTAGAATAATTTGACTAAAAAAAACGACCCGGAACAATATTGATACTGAACAGCATACTGAATATTTATATATATGTACATTGTACATAGTAGGTATATTAAATGCTTTTGTAGTGAAATACATTTTATTTCATACAGTAGTTGTGTCTATGTTTGCATATACCTACTTTAGGACATTCTATTTATTATAAATGAATTTAAGTTTGAATGCATCACGTACCTACTTACTTACTTTCACTGTTGGCCACACTCGTTGGACTTTGGTGATAGTTTATTTCTGTGTTGTATTTGTGATTATGGGAGAATGAACGTAATATAACAATTAACAATAATGTACGTTATCTGATATATAATTAAAACACACCATTTTTTTCAGATCGCAATCCTGTAGGTTTATAAATTTATTTAAGGAAAAATTGTTTCCGATAATGATTTACCAACTTTACATTTAAAATTGATTTTTACACTGAAAACATTCTTCATTCTAAGATAAAAAATACCATTGACTCTAAAATAATATTCTTTATTGCTCATAAACTTTTTGACACATTTTTATTTTAAATACTAGGAATGACTTGGTTTTTGAGTAGATAATTTTCGTAAAAAAAAATTTTTGAAATATGGTGCAAAAAACATAATAAAATACGGTCAAAATATCCACACTAATGCCAGAGAGTAAGTTATATTATTATTATCATTACAGATAATAATGTTACTTTATAAGATTAATATGCCTATCTTAAATTACACATAACAACAGTGATTAGGCTAGTATGTACCTCATGGTATTAGTTTTGTAATGGTAGGTATGTACTAAATAAAGACCAATTGTCCCAAACCTATATCGATGTCAGGCAACTAAATAATTAGATAATAAGTATAATTTATCATTAATATCGTTGCACCATACCAAACACTTTCCCGTATTACAATCGACTGTTTGTGTTGTAAGAGAAAATTGTAAAGGGCGCTATCAATCACCTTCGATACTCTACATTGATATATTGTAGGCATAAGTACACCAAGCCTACAGTCTCTAGGTAACCCACTATAAGCTACTAAGCCATTAGGTATACACTGAATGTGCCACCAAATACTAAAACTACCTACACTAAATAAAAGGCATGAATTTTATTTCAGAGACACACACACACTCTTGTAAAATTCTATGCCTTAATTTTAAGTAAACGTAAGTAGGTAGGTACGCCTATAACACAATATGAAATGTAAGTAAGTAGGAATATAATATATTCCATGTATGTGTAGAGCAGTAGAAAACATAATGAATATAATATTTCACAAAGCTTATTTATTACAGATCCTCCTCCATACATCTATCGTTATTCCGAATAATGTTTCAATTATACAAACAAGATTAATATAAATATATATTTGTATTCATATATTAAAGGTAGTAAGGTTCCATGTATAATTAATTAATTAACAATCAATAACGTAATGTGCTTCAGTAGGAGGAAAGCATTCAATTAATTGTACCTACCGTGATAAGTAATGAAGAAGTTCTGTTGTGTTAAGGACATTCATGGAAGCTATAATATACCTACATAAATGTATTGTTGATTTACAAATAATACTGTTGTAACAACGTGTATTAAATATTAATTAATAAAATGTCTTACTCGAGTGCTGAAGATATGACTTAAATGTTGGGGTATTCAGGTCACGTGTCCATTTTCTTTATGAAAAATCCATCTCACAAAGTTGTCATTAATATATACAATATTGGATGCTGATAGGATTAACATTCAATTATAATTCAGCGACTATCTATAATAAGATAATAATATATGTAAATTAAATAATTGTTATGAAATGTGTTGTTATTTATTTTCTATTGATATTCCAATAAATGTGCGTAGTTATTGAATACGATTCGATAAGTTTATAGATAGTAAAATAACTATGTCATAACGTTATTTTAGCACATTAATGTTATAGATGATGATCTCAACTACATAGTAGGTACCTTTATATATAACCCTTCTCTATTGCGCAAAGATATCAATTATTTGAAATTATTTTATTGGAATATCCTCCTGGGACTACTATTGAATAAATTAATTCAAGTACATATTCTAAAAACCATGAAATTGATCGGCAGCTTTAATCTATAAATATATATTTGCAGTACAAAATGGTACAAGAATATAACCTCCATCTATCTCATATGAGGTTACTAATTAGAAGAAGAGATATAGGCATATAGGTAGGTATGCCTACATATAAATTATATAGGTGTTAGATATGTTTAATATGATAGGTGTACTAACTGTAGTGTAGGTGTTGCATAATGCACAAGATAAACTGGTATAGAAACTAACGTACAATTGTAAACATATTTTGATTGAAATTGACCTATTTTTAACCTTTTGTGTGCGCCACAAAAACAAGAATTGGGAAATAGAATAAGAGTGTCAAAACAAGGCAATTTATCATGTTCCGGAAGAATGTAATAGAAAAGTTGAAATTGTTATATTATAATAGGTATGTGTAGGTATAAGATTATTTTACATATTACGTTTCAATTTCAGCTATCTAGTATAAGACAGGTACCTAACCTATAGAGGCTATCATTAATGTCTAGCAAAACGGAATTAATATATATTTTTATGTCGTTATGTTCCATATGTAGATCAATTATATACATAGGAATATACACAGTATTATGATAACAAAACAGCACTGAAGTGAATAATATTTGGGAAATTGAAATTTTTGAAGAATTCGTGTCATTACATAATATGTATGCTATACAGACTCTACGATACAACAATGCAGTCACGGCAAGGCAGTGGGGAAGAAAAATGTTATTTCGGTCCAACAATATTATATTTACACGTAGGTATAAGTAGGAGGTGGCAGATAATAATATTTGCAGCCTTCCAATTTTCGTGAAGTGTAAGTAATAGTTTGTTATTCAGTCGACCATCAGATACTGTCACTACTGATAAATCTCGTTTAGGTACATATTATGTATTTATGCAAAGATACATATATTATATGTATGACTCATACTGAATAGGTAGGTATTATATAAGAAAGACTGGCACAGACCACAGTAAGCAGAATTGATCGTGATCTATATGATCACCACAATACATAATATCTAGTAAATACATTCTCCAACTACAATTATATCCCCTAGGCAATATAGACTTTGTATTTTATTTGATTCTATTTTGACAACACGTGCTTAAAGCGAAACTCATTATGTGAATTATTACGTTATTATCAACCTTTCTGATTAGTACACTTTGAAAATGGCTGATTAAAAATGAGTTTTTCTTCATTACTACATATCATATAAATGAACAATTCACAAACGTTGAGCTAATCCCAAACTACAATGTGAATATTGTATTGACGATAAAAATGTAACACCCAGACCCAGTACAATTTGAAAAAGGTCGTTTTTGATTTTGCCCTAGCCGGGAATGGAATCAGGGAACTCGTTATTCAAAGGCAAGAGCTTTACCTCCGCGTCACGCCGCGCCGATCATTACTATAATATTTAACCTATCCATTTCAAGTACTAAGTAGTCTAAATAAATTAAGAACTTCTTACTATGTCAGTGAAGATGGTATGCAAAAACTAATCCGATAGTAGAAATATCAAAGGATGAGCTTATCACATGAAGATTCTTATCCTTTGTCAGATTTACAACAAACATAATATAATTATATGAAATATCTCGCAGACCAATCCAATGGATTGTAACTCACTATATACGTACATGAAATAGTTAATACTTTGTACGAATCATCTCTCACTATCCACGTGCAAAAAAAAACTAGTCATCTGATATATTTACAATATTATTATATTAATCGGAGCATGTAGTAATAACAAAGAATACCTATCTTGCAATTCTAAATGAATAGTGAGGAAGTATTTGACTAGGTATCTCAATAATCGTAAAGAAGTTAAATATGGCAATAACTCTATCTCCTACAGCGAGAGTTTGCATGGGGTCCGAGTATACGAATCTACCACACAAAAGTATATACGATACATGATTTATATTATCTATAGGTACGATTTAAATTCTTCTTATTCCTTCGCCTATCGAGAACACAAGCCAGAAGTCAGCGCTCTCTATTCAAAACGATTCTGCCTCAATCAAAATAATTATCTAAGTGCTATTTTATAAGTAAGAATTTATTCTTAATTGTGTAGTTAAATATAATAGTTATGAGTAATTTTTGCTATAAAATATTGATATTTGCAGACCTTAGCTTTGACAGTGAGAAATAATTTCGATTTTACATAATCGCTCCCTGCATCAGCATCACCTTCTCTTGTACACTACTGTACTTTAAAATAGGTAACTACTTATCCAAACGTGTGATCATAATACTTCTCAATTCTTGACGTTACTGCAGATGACTATTATAGTAATTATTTATTTATTTATTTATTTATTCTTTTTGCACATCATCATTACATAACAGTGTTAACAAAATAATATAGAATTTTAAAAACTAGGACGATGTGCAGTGGCGAGATTATCACTATAAAGTGATTTCTTCCATCTAACCACGACACATTGACATGAAACTAGTAAAAAACAAATTTACTTACAAAAAAAACATACAAAATATCAAAACACAACAAAAGAAAAAAAAACAAAATTTAAAATAATATATTTAATATATTTGACTAACACCCAACATGTGGTAGGGATTATGGATCAGAGGAGGGGGGAGGGGCTAGGGAACGGATACTGAGTTAGAAGATAGCATTTTTTCCTTTACATAAGATTTAAAGACATTGAACGATTGTGAAACTCTATGCGAAGAAGGAAGATTATTCCAACAACGTGCACCATAAACTGAGAATGATTTCGAGAAATAATTGGTACCTACTGTGTGTAGGAATTGCCAGAAGACGCTCGTTATTGGATCGCAATGGTAGGCCATGGCTCGCTATTTACTCGAAATTTTCTTTTAAATAATAGGGAGAAGACGTGGAATAGAGTATTTTGAAAACAAGTCAACAAGTGATAGAATATGAAGTTCACGTCTTTGATGCACAGTTAGCCACTTAAGATTGACTCGATACTGGGAGATATGATCAGACCTCTTGAGATTGAAAATAAATCGGATACTATAATTCTGAAGTCTCTCAAGTTTATTTGACAGGTCTTGGTTGATATCAAGATATACTGCATTAGCATAATCTATGAGAGGCAGCAGCAGAGATTGTACAAGTAAGGTTTTGATTTTAGTTGGAAGGAACATTTGATATATTTTAAGAGAATGCAGTGAATAGAAAATTTTTCGTCGGATTGTATTCATATGCTGCTGCCAAGTTAGTTTTTGGTCCATAATCACACCAAGGTTCTTCACTGTTGCTGAATAAGGGATTATAATATCTGAGTTCATTGTTGTATTGGGCACGGTCATGGATTTGAGTTTTGAAATGTGATAATGACTGCCGAGGAAAATTGATTGAGATTTTGTAGGATTTATGATAAGTCCATGATTCGTTGTCCAAACTGAAATTTTTTGCAGACATTCGGATATATTTTCAACAGCGGTAGAAGTATTTTCTATATTAACTATACTACTATACCATCACGGCATATCCCACAAGTGGGGTAGCCAGCAGATCAGCTGCATGTAAGAAACATGCAAACTGTCCTCTTCGTGCCAACACAAAATCAAGACATTCAGGATGGGTGGCAAACCTCAATGAGTGTAAATCTGAAGGTCGTCTGCATATAAGTGATAATGACAAGTATTAATAAGGCGTGACACAGGGCTTATAAAAATTGAGAAGAGGAGAGGAGAAAGTATTCCGCCCTGAGGTACACCTGAACTGAGTTCCGCCCATTCAGAGACAGCGCCACCAGGCACTCGAACACACTGGAAACGTCCCTTTTATTTATTTATTTGTTTATCATCCCTAGGTCCAACCGGACACTTGGAATCGTCAGTCAAAATAACAATTAGTACATATATAAAAAGCATACAATTTTTCAGAGAGACGTCAGAGAACAATAATTGGTAAAATTTATTTCAAAATCAATGCTGATCAGAGTGTAAATGGCTCCGAACAGCATTTCGTCAATTTATCTAAATAAAACAAATAATATAACAATATAGATAGGATTCAAACCAAAGGGAGCATGAGTGTGAAGTATTACTTATTAGGTATTACTTATTAGTAACTAGTAGCATAATACTTCAGAAAAAATATTTATTTGCAGCTATTAAAAAAAAAATATTTTCACAAAATTAACCCGCTAACTGAAGGTATCATGATATGTTTTACTGGAGTGTTTATAAACTGTCGCTTTCTTAAAATATTGATAAACCACTGAAGTAGAAAACGACGTATCTACGACGCATAGATAATATAATAAAATATTATTCTAAAATATGTAATAAAATTTACGCATAAGTAAGCAATCTAATAGAATATTGTTGCAATTTACTAGGAATCTAATAGATGCATAATTTTAGATAAACATTTGACATGTAATGTATTTTGTAATTAGTTGTGTAAATTAGGTGCGTGTGACAAAAGTTCAGAGAACCAATGAAAAGGTTTTAGAAGTTCAAAAGTTGTTGATCATAATGTTGCCTATAAATACTCATGTATGCCAGCAAGGCATAAATATTATTATTTATTTTAAGTGCCTACTTGTTTTACCAGCATCAGTTTCAATCTAATCTCAAGTACCTATGCATATAGCTTGTCCCAATATTAAAGGTAAGTACAGTATATGTACAGATTGTACAGACTTGCTTGGCAGCCGAAAACCACATTTATTTACATTTATTTTGGAAAACAACCACAAGCTTTTTTTACGATTAACTCCCTCGTGTTTAAAACTAGGTATTGGTATTCAATTGACTTATTAATCATGAACCTGATGCAATTGCTTTTTTCAAGAATACTATCGAATGCTTTTTCCAGTATTCAGCAGACGACAACTTCTTATGCACATTATCGAACCAGGCCCCCCCCAACTCGATGGGGGCCCCTGGTTCAAAAGGCTGCGAGCTCAGAAGTAACCTTTCATTTTAATAAAATTTAGTAATAATTTTAAATTTTATATAGGAAGGTACTTAAGTATATAAGTACCTACCTTACACTCAATTAAAGTAAGACACAACTTAAGACTAATTCAAATAAATTATTAAGATTTAAACGCACTCATAAGAAAAACACTTTTGCAAAACCTCAGATGATATATAGTTACACTGCCATATCGTCGTTGTATATTCAAAAAGGGATATGTGAATTCATAAATGTTTTGACATTTCTAGAATAAACTGCTTATAACGACATCATAACCATTTTATAAAGTCATTCTTAGTATCAAATATTAAAATTCAATACTTAAAGAATAATATCACATGCCAATAAAAAGTCCAAACTACAATTTTTATGCCTTAATAAATAGTTTTAAAAGAGTATGCCCAAATAAAAATGAGCGCACATGTCTCTTTTTGAATATGCAACGACGATATGCCATATCCCAAGTGATTAATATTGATTGTACCTAGTAGGTCCTTAATCCATCATAATTAGAAAATAGTAGAAAGTATAATAGAAAATTGCTTGATAAAAAATAAAATGTGTAACACCATTAAGTACAAATCAATTTGTTGTAGAAATAAATATTAAATAGGTACGTTGCATACCCTAAGGTGATAAAATTGGGTAAAACTCAGTATTTCACATCCTTGTCAGATTAATATCCAGATAATAACCTAAACTAATGTTTATGACCTGAGGTTCATAACCCATCTTGGTTAGAGTAAATATTGTAATTTACGACTGGTGTGACAACACTTCGAGGGCATCTGAGAAATAACTGTGAATTTAACAAACACAATATCTTATTGGATATCCGTTAAACAACTTACTATCAACCGAACGGGTTGATTATTATTATTGTAAGTAGGGGAAGGTGGGGCAAGACGGGGCCTTTAAGCTAAAATGTCAAAAAAACACATTTCTTTCTATAAATTCTTAAAAAAAGTATATTGACACAAAAAACTAGCAAATGAATCACATAAATGTTAAAATAAACATTAAGAAATAATAAATACATTCAATTTATTAAAAACAGCTTAATTATCACGTCTTGCCCCAAGACGGGGTAGTTAAGAATATTAGTCAATTAATTAACTAATTAAGTAATTAATCATATTTTTATCCTGTTAATAATCGAATATCTTCCCTTAAAATTCAATATTTGGATCTTGTTTATCAAATTTCAAACAATCTGAATCACGCTATTCTTCCTTAAATGACACTATCAACAAAATTGAGTAAAATTACGTGAAATATGCGAACAACACGTTTAGTATCACAGCATCACGGAGCGAGCAACCACTGCTGATGTAACTTTGTTACTAGTGGGGGGTCCGAAGAGAGCATCTAATGTCATCCAGCGTTCAGGGCTACTTGGCACGGTTCCACTTTTATCGCAGTACTACATCTTACCTCACTACCCCGTCTTGCCCCACCTTCCCTTATTGTAGATAAAATGATATTGTATATAATTATTCTATGCACAAGTATGTAAATATTATTTGTAGGTATTATAATATTATTTCTTAGTAACAAATCTTTTGGTGTTCCTTTTCGTTACTTCATACTTATTTACCTAACACCTTTTTCAAGAATTATTGCGACATATATTTATTTATTGTAAATATCTACGCTTGAAGTGCATTAATAATTTTATACTCATCGTATTTAATTAACGATTATAATAAGAACGTGGATAATATTTAACAATATCTCGGTAGGTACATCATCTTTATACAAGAGTTGTTATTTCATCTTTGGTACAGGTATTATTCTATTCAATTAATGTATCTATCTATGTACTTGTATATTATTCAGGTCGCAGTAATGTCTATTATCAAAAAATCTGTAAAAATAGAAATGTCTAATGCCTGCTGTGAGATTGCTTCGTACAACATCATGTAAACATTCTTTATACTCTTTAAAGATTTCGTTACACGAGTTAGTATCAATATCTTGACAGTCTGTAGGTATCGCGTTGTTGGTGTACCAATGTAATTTTAGAATGATTCGTCAGAATGTAATGTAATAATATTGATTTGTAGGTAGATATACTACCATTAGGTATGTGTTGTCATATAATTTTGCGCAAGATGGCAGAAGCAGAAGCAACTACGAGGGTCAGGTCACGTCATGGAATCCAGCCCAACCACTTTCCTTCTCAACTCGTTCAAAATATTATCTTATAATTGTACCTGATGCCTGCCTTTATAATGCAGGTAATATGCATGCCATCAGTGGTTACCAATGAATGGTGCAAGAGCCTGTGACTGCCATAAAGGAAACGGTGACCTATCTCATCTACATACATACCTAATATAACGTATTTTATTTTGGTACATTTTGATATCGGAAACACAAAATGTATGTAGGTGCCTATAGATGTTTTGCTGTTTATTTTTGTTTATTATTTACAGACTAAATTAAATGACATACGAAAATTAATAATCAATACTTTATGAACGTGCTTTTTACTATGATTTACTTACAATATAAAATGAAACGATTAGTTGTTTACTCGTATTTAACTTAATTCCATCCATAATTGGGTATGACAAATATATATACGAGTAGAAACTAAAGTTTATATCTGCGAAAAAATATATTAAATTTAATTTCTACATATTAAATTATTATTATATGTCACATACTGTTGTGAAGGTGATCACATTGAACGAGTGTTAAGAATAAAAACACAATCGTTAATTTTGTCACCTCTGTAGTATTTCAGTGAGTAGGTAGGTACCTATCATATATTACTATAGTAGATTTAATACTTTGAACTCTATAAAATATTTTAGCGTTGCGTGGCGAAATTTATTAAACAACTTAATTTTAATAAGTACCCAAGTTAAATAAGAATAACGTCACATTAGGTTAATCCGTTTTCAAAAGAAATACTTGGATATTTACCTACTAATCTTTCCTCAATTTACACAACAATATTTCAGGTATTATCAGGCGGTCATCATGGACGTACCCAGGGAGCGGAGCAAGGTACGAAAGTAGACAAAATATTGACAATCCAGTTCCACAACTCACAAATCGAAATTTTATAACAATTTAATTTAATTGGTGATACATATAATCAACTCCACTCTATCAAGTCTACAAACAAATAAGTATAAAAATATACGGCTCTTTTTATATATTTAATAATTGTGTATTCAAGAATGAAAATAATACAAAAACTGGGGATGAAGAGTAGAAACTTTGTATCAAAGCCAAATTACCAAATCATGAAAACTGAGACGTAGATAGCCGTAAGAATAAATATTTGCAAGGCTGCCATCTCCCCCTCCTCCAAAGAAAATCCTGGGTACGCCAATGCAGTAGTTGTTATACATTCACGAAGCTCACCATTAGTAGGTTAAATGGCTACATTATGCTTACATAAATATGTAAGTCCACTTGTATGTTTATGTCTATCTACGATAACGTAAATTAAAAAAGGTTTAGGTAGATATTCTAATTCTCCTTCAATTATTTTATAAATCATTAATACCTAGGTAGGTAATTGTATTCAGGATTACTTAAATTTCAGATACAAGTTTTAAAAAAAACATCTGTATCAAACGTAACTATGCGATTATCGCAATAAAAAACAACTCTCTCCGTAATTCGATATTGTACTTAATTATGATGTATAAGTTACTATCTAATTATTCGGATCACCGTGTGGTAGCTGTTTTTGGCTGAAGCCTTCGACGAGCGTGTTATCCCCACCGTCAGGAGTTTTAAATATGTAATTAAAATTTGGGGTATTTTAAGGTACTCATTTCAAACTTCTGAAGAAAGCGTTATCGAAAGCTTGAGCCGAAAAAGCTAGGAAATGGCAGTCGCGTGCCTGCCATACATGCAAAAAAGCACAGCATGCCCATAGAATCTATGAAGAAAATATTGAAATCATCAAAAACTAGTTTGAATTTGCCGCCAAACATTTCGTTGCAAAGAGAACAATTCACAAAAATATACGCAGCAAATATACAATTTTTGTAAGTTTTAGAGTTTTTATCAAAAGCGCGTACTATTTGTATTGAAGTGCGTGTACAATCGATACGTTATTTTGACTTTTTTTAATAAAATCCAATAATTTACCGTGATAGCTAAATTAATGGAATAGTAAGTTATTGCTTTATACGTTGCGTCTGGTCTCACTAACACACACTTAAATTTTAGTGTGAATACGTAGTAGGCAATGACGCGCCATATATGTGTATTATTGGGTATGTTTGGTTGTATGTGTGCAATCTTAAGGACAAAATAAGCAAGCATCTCAAAGAACGTTTGGGTGCATAATGTACCTATATGAGTATGTTTTTATTTGTATTGGTTGTGTGATGATTGTGTGAGTCGTGCGTAACGTACTAGGCAGTTAAAAATAATTTGAAGGTAGATACTATGGGCAACCGCTAATAGTTTTTAGACTTGAAACGTTCTTCATAAAGGATTGATTAATATTATGATGGATGCGCGAGACAAAATAAATTGTATAGTAATTACGACATTTAACTTTAAAGTTACTTACATACTTAAAAATAGTATTTATTTGCATCGCAGACTTCTTGTATTTTATTTATTTATATTAAGGACCCATGAAGTCTTTGGCAAACAATAGATCTCCCACTAAAGTTTTTAAGTGTCTTTTAAGAGACGTCGCATATAAACCATTTAATATCTTAAATTCAGCAAAGGGGTATGTCAACCATTCTGGATATCTTATTTATTTAATTTTTTTTTATTATAACGAATGTTAGACCAACATGAAAAGCCTAGTCCCGTCTCCGATATATATATTATATTATTCTCAAGGACGTCCACTCGTTTGCGAGTAAAATAGTATATTTGTACAAAGCATGCCCGATGTGAAAAGCCTAGTCCCGCCACTGGGAAATGGTGATCCCGATAGTACGAAGGCAAACTTTTATATAATGCCCTGCAAGTACCGCATTTTAGGAGTCATAACATCTCATGAACAATATAAGAATCTAAAACTTATATTTAACTGTAAACTTTCTTAAGAAGTTCCTTTCAGTCAAGTATATATAATGCATTAAAAGAAAAGATAAAGATATATGCGAATAACAGATAATTAATTGAATAACACATATTAATAGATAATTGCGAAAAAATAAAGAGATTTTACATCTCTTAAGATGAGGTTTAGGTTTGCCACCCATCCTGAATGTTTTAATTTTTTTGCTGGCGCAGAGAGGACGGATTGCATATTAATTACATGCAACTGGTCTGCTGGCTACCCCACTTGTAAGATATGCCGTGATGGTGTAGTAGTAGTAGTAGTAGTATTTATATATATATATAATGTGCACATCATATAAATAATAGCTACGCATCACAAAGAATTATGAACAACGTCAGGTTTCAATGTTAGTATTATGCATATATACGCGTATCCTCACAGACACATTACATGTATAAATAAATAAATAACCATACTGGAGTCACCCACACACAGATAAAGATTTTGTTTAGGAAATAACAATTCACAGAATGATTTCGTATTTAATTTATATGCGTTATGTAATTCACAAACTATCATCATTGAGTTCATGAAAAGAGTCGAATAGCGTAGATTACAAACATAAAATACTAACTATAGATATAAATACTAATTATATAGATACAGATTCTCTATGCCTACCCCCCTTGTGACACGGCGTGAGGGTATATGTAGTATGGTATAGTATAGTATAGTATATAGATAAAATTTTATTCATCACTTGGATATGACGAATAAATTTGAACTAAAAGATTGCCTGAAAATAATTGATAGAAGTAAATAATTTTATAAAGTTTATTAAACAGTTCAGTAGCTTCCTCCTGATGCTGTCTTAGTACCTATATAAGTATAACTAATTATAGAGCGATAAGGACAATCTTATTTCGTATCTTAAATATCAAATATCATATATCTATCTATCTATCTATACCCTCACGCCGAGTCCCAGGTGGGGTAGGCAGAGAGAACGGAACGCCATGTCGCTCTATCCTTACATACTTCTTTCGCTTCCTCTACATTCATCCAGTTTCTCATACATGCACGCCGATTCCTCTTACTTAACACGCGACCGTCCTTGAGAATTTGATCCACGTGGTTAAGCCACGTAGTTCTTGGACGTCCGCGCTTTCTCACACCCTCTCTTTCAGATAAATACACCCTCTTCGTCAATCTTACACCATCCATTCGCTCCACATGGCCAAACCATCTCAATTTATTCACACGCATTCTATCAACAACACTCTTCTTGCATCCACTCATTCTTCTAATATCCTCATTTCTTACTCTATCACGCAATGTTTTACCTACCATTCTTCTCAGTATATAAAAGTATCATATAAAAGATGTTAATACAATGATTTGAAGAACCTGATTAAGACGCCAGCTAATTTGTTTTCTAGTAATAATAAAATTATATAAAACAGTCCTTTGAAAGATACTTACTACATGAGATTTTTAATTATAACTGCATTGAAAGAAGTCCCTCTAGAACAGAAAACGCTTTAAAAACACTCAATCATTTTACATGATATCCGGACACTCGTAAAAATATCCGTATAAGTTTTTTATATACTTGTGTTAAGATTTTATAATAAAAAAAAAACAATGGTTTCCTTTAATAAATAATCAAGTCAAAATATTTCGATGTATCTGATGGAGGCACTTTGTAAATTATTACTGATAAATCTCTTTTTACTCAGTAGTATAGAGACAATAATTATAAATACAAAGAATGATGTGAATTGATAATAAGAACTCGTTTGATATCAGGTTAATGAGTATTAATAACATCTGATGATGAACACAGAGTATATGAAGCAACCAGTACCTTCATACATGTACATTGTACATATTACATTGTAACAAAACTATCATATTATTGATATGCCAACATTTACTATCATATTGCCATATAGTAACTAAATTTTCCTACCTACGCACCTTTAATTATTATGTGGAGGTTCATACTACATAATAATGTATGACTAAATTATATAATTATTCCTTATAAAATCTTAATAATATAATAATAATAATAAAGACAATTTAAATTTGGCGCCGTTTAATGATCCGTGACCATCTCAAGGGCGCCATGACTTTTCTTGAAAAGCAGTGTTTTCAGCTTACTCCTGAACGTTACGTTGATAAACTATCGTTGATAAATTACGTTGATAAACTTACGTTGATAAACTATCCTATTGAACTAAATCTGTAACCTCAACAAAAGAGACATGGCACATCGGACAGGCATAGAAAGAGTTGGGCAAAATACATTTCAATTCTTTTATAAGTACCATGTTCAACTTGATTCTGAAAATTTTCCAGTGCTACATAAATAACTTTTGATAAAAAAAATGTAAATCTATCCATATTTAAAAAAAGTTAAACTATTTTAAATAAATGTTTATACCTATATACTAGCTTAAAGGCATTTATTACTCTACAACCATGCATTTTTGAAGCAATATTTTCATTGCACATGAAAAATAATATACCTACCTTTCTTAATTTTAACCAGGATATAAATTATGACAATACAGGTACATCGAACCTGATTTTTTTAAATAAATTCTATTGAAGTTAGGTAATATATCATAGACGTACAAGTAGGTACATAAAGCGCAAATAAATATAAGTAATTTGACGTTTGATAGAAGGCACACGCTGTAGGTACCTGCATAATAATATTACAAGTATGTATATAGATATAATTATATATACGGCAAGGCTATGTACATACAATGTTGCGCGCAGATTCGCTTTATAAATATTTAGATAAGCATTTAATATTTAACAGAATAATAATATGATATTATATTTATAATATTATTACGTAATAATATTATATATCTATGTACACATACCTATATTAAGATAATAATTTATTATAATTCGTTTTATTTCAATTAATTATGTGTTATTGATTGATGTTTTTACAATAGGCAAACATATTAATAATGTATGTATAAGCAGTAACGTTCGTAAATACCATTTATTTAATGACAATATGATTACAAAATGAATGCATGATTTTAGTAGATACATGTTATATTATTATACAGTATGATGTAGGACAACACATTGTTATTATGTTTTGACTCCAAAATACCTCATTTTGTTTCGGATCAATAGATATTGCATTTTAGTTTTCGAATTGTGCTACGCCCTCAAATAAATACCTGTATCCAAACCGTCAAAACTTTCTTCCATCTGCTTTAAACATTAACAAACATTAAATTTTTTTGTGAATTAAGGTAATCTTTGTTTCCTTGTATGTAGATACCAGTGGTGTCAGTAGTTGCAATGCATGCAGAAAAATAATGCATGCCTGAATATTAAATATATTATTTACGGAAGAAACGAAGCGAAAACCTAGATTGCAAATTAAAATTATTTCAAAGTTGACCCGAAATCAATATGTTGCAAACTTCATTTCGATGAAAAGCATAAAGAGATTTTACAAGCAAATGAAAACAGATTTGAATTTGCTGTCAAGCATACCTTTTATTAACTTCAATTCAATTTTTGGCATAGAGAAATTCTGATGACTCCTAAAATTCCTTAAACCTTTTTCCCCTTGTTTCATCTTATGCAATATTTGTGTTCTCTATCATGTTTATTAAAATTATAAATAATAAAAATTTAAATCAATAATAACACATCAGTGTACGTACGATAGATGTGGTGGACGGTGGTACAAGTTTTAAACTCTGCGAAATACAACGCATTCTCATATGATTTATCGTATCTGCATACAAGTGCGCCCTTTAAAATATGTATGCTCTCGTAGAAAATAATGTTATATTTTACAATGTATGTATTGGTTTTTGGGTGTGTTAATTTTTTTTTAATTAATTAAAGTTGAAACCACCGGAGAGAGTAATTGATAAAGAGATGTCCCTTTCTAACACATATGGTTGTAGTTATGATGAGCTGGAAATATGTTAGAAAGGGGCACCCCTCTATCAATTGCTATAATCATAATAAACACTTTATTGTCAAAATAAATTTGCGCAAAAGGAGTACATTATTGCCTTGAGGCAATGTCTTCCAGTAAACCTAAGTATCTCACTTGGTAAGTACGCTGTATTTTTCATTTTAATATACCTGGACCTTATCGTTACGGCGGGAAGTACATGCTTGTTTGTATTTTGTTCAAAAATGTACAGTCTTGTTTTTGTTAAATATTTTTCGTAGATACTAATCACATAAAAAATATCACACACAGTCACATAGTTCTTCAATTGCAACTCTAAAATTCACTCAGTTCAAAATCCATCGAAGCTATCTCACTCCTATATTCTCCGAGATCAATTATTCAGGAATTCATTAATATTTTAATCGTAATTATGACTATGTCCTCCTTACCTCTTTAATTTATTCAAATATGAGGCTGTCTTTTGAAACTCAAAAGCCGATTGCTATTTGTTTACAAATATTAAAATACCAATATAAAAATAGTTTTCTTCTTAAATCCGGTTAACGGGATTAGTTTGTAGAATTTGTTGTTAATAATGTGAATTAATCACGCACACTTGTCAAAACTCTTTGAAAGACTTGTTAAAATGCAGTTGGTGAGTTATTTAGAGACGGAGAATTTGTTATCTAATTCCCAATTTGGTTTCAGGAAGGGCAAGAGTACCGAGGATGCCATCATTGAGCTTTCATCATTCGTGTCGGACAGCTTGGATACTGGAAAAAAGTGTATTGCAGTCTTTCTCGAGTTGGCAAAAGCAGTTGATACTATTTCACACAAAATTCTTTTAACTAGACTTCGGAGGATGGGTATCATGGGTCAGGAGTTGAAATTTTTTGATAGTTATCTGTCGGGAAGAAAGCAATTTGTTTCAATTAATGGTACAATGTCAACTTTGAGATCTTTAATGCATGGCGTTCCGCAGGGGAGTGTGCTGGGACCTACTTTGTTCTCAATATATGTAAATGAATTACTAGGATTGCCAGTTGATGGAAGGGTTCTGTGTTTTGCCGATGATACTGTTCTTTTATTTGAAGGAGAAGATTGGCAGATTGCGTCTGATAAATGTCAGAGAGGTATTAATGTTGTTAAATCTTGGTTGGATAACTCTCTACTTTCTCTCAATGTGGAAAAAAAACTAAATATTTGAAATTTACAATAAACAAGCGTACTAGACCTAGTGATGATTTTCGGATACATATGTGTTCACTCTTGTAATGGCATGAGTACCTGTGATTGTCCTGTGCTGGAAAGGGTTCTATATATCAAATACCTGGGAGTTATAATTGATGAATCATTGACATGGAGGGATCATATTGTGGCACTCAATAAAAATATTAGAAAAGCATCATACATTCTGAGGTGTACGAGGGGATTTCTGGATGATAAAACGCTTAGGACTGTTTATTATGCAGTAATACAATCTTTACTGTGCTATGGTATTGTTGGTTGGGGTGCATGCTACAGTAATAATCTTCGAGTCCTTCACATGTCACATAAGTGGGTTTTAAAAATAATGTTTAAACTGCAGAGGAGGTATCCAACCACTCAATTATTTGATGATAGGAAGATTCTTTCTGTGAGACACCTATATATTAGGAAAGCACTAGTGCAGTTTTACACAATTAGACAGAGTTGGAGGAGATCACAACAAAATAGAGTCACGAGACAGATGGTGTCATTTAATTGTATCATTCCATTCAGGTCTACAGTGTTCGGACAGCGACAATTTATGTAGATGGCACCTAGACTGTTTAACATCATGCCTCTAAAGATTAGAAAATCACTGTTTTTGTTGAATTTAAAAGAGCATGTTATGGGTGGGTGTCTGATCTGCCAATGGAGAGATTGCAGGATATCTTAGGATTTGTTCCATGATTTGTTTTGTGTTTTATGTGGGGTGATATACTTGTGTTGTATGTGGTGTGGGATTTGTGATGTGTGTGGTTGAGGGATGTGTTGTTTTTTTATTCTGGATTTATATGGAGAAATGGTTTGTTTGTGTGTTGTTTCATGTATGGATGGTTTGTAGCAGTGTTTTTCTTGTTATGAATGTGATTGTGTTAATATAGGAGATGAATGCTTTTTGTTATTGTGTATGTATTTGTTTCAGTATGATTGATATGTTTGCCCTAGAACAGGTTATACCTAGTTGGGCAGCATCTATGAAAATATGTATAAGATTTGTTATTTATTGGTGTAATAAAATAAAATAAATTAAAAAATAGATGAATATACGAGTGTATACGGGTTTTTACCAAAACAACAACAAAGTGTTGTTTTGATGCGCAATTCTAATCAAAATACTTTTAAATCTAGGAAAGCAGGCATTCATTGTATGATAATAAAGCGGATGTGTTAAATAAAATAAAAACTCTTTTAATATTCCAAAGTTTATGATATTCTATTCATACTATAAAATGTGACAAACAAACAACAAGTATTTAGGTTATTAAAGATAATACGCTTTATACATATTTGCAAAACATATTCAAACACGACATAATTGCCTTTTAAAAAATGCATTATTGTTTTAAATTTACATTCGATAAGAATAATATAATATATCGTATTACTAGTAACATAAAAAAATTAGTATCTGATTGATTTCATAACAGTTTTATTGGGTATTGGCATCATTAAGAAGACCATTATGTACTGAATTAGTAACCATTATATTTGGAAATGTTTCACAGTCTGAATTCATTAGGTAGGCACTAGACAGAGTAGGCACATACCTACTTACCTACTATACTTATGTACATTTAGCAACAGACAAATAAAGATTTGAATCAATTTATTTATTATTATGTTTTTAAGAAATACCTAGTCAATATTATTTTATTACGCCTTTTATTCTAATATGTAATAAGATTACAAATTTAATTTTAATATTTTATCTAAAACAATCAATTGTAGCGCAGTATTCATTATGACGAAAACAAACTGCCATTTTCTCACGAAGTCCTTCAAACACGGAAATTATAGAAATACCTATTTGGTAAATAGTAAATTTAAAAAAAAAGATTTATAATATTCTGTGGATTTTTGTAATCACCAAAGTACGATATGATACATTAAAAAAAATTGTATACTAATAAGTAATTATGATCACAATATATCCCGTGGAGCACCCGGTAAAGAATTGGTCTCCCACTCTTCTGCGTAAGTTTTTGAGTGTCCTGTAAAAGGCAGGTGTTCGAAAAAATTAAGACATTTTACTTCTTAAATTCAGCGATGAGGCTTGCCACCCATCCTGAATGTCTTGATTTTATATTGGCACGAAGAGGACAGTTTGCATGTTTCTTACATGCAGCTGATCTGCTGGCTACCCCACTTGTGGGATATGCCGTGATGGTATAGTAGTAGTAGTATATAAAACAAGCAAACAAAATTAAGTTTGATAATCGATTCAAACCTTTTCAGACATAATACATAATATTCAATAGGTTACCTTCTTTTATAATAAATTGAATAAAAAAAACACATTATTGATGCGATTGGTATTTCCAACATTTTATAATATAATATTTCTAAACATAATACATACAGTATAACATTATAATTATACATGGCAATACACTGACAGATACATATAGTAATCATTTACCAATTGATCACAAGAAAAATAATAATAATTCAAAAGGTTATGTTTTTTTTATTGAAACAATGAAACGGCTACCCGGTGTAATTAATCATCTCTACATAATTCAGTGTTGGTGATCATCGTTTGGAACAATATCGGTGTACATAATCTTTGATCAGCATAAAGACTTTTTCAGTCACGACGTTGTTGTATTGATAACGTTACTATATAAAATTACAAGAGATGACCATTTGCTTTTTTAGAATATTTATATTTCGAAAAAATCGTGTACGAGAGAGCTTATTATAGTAAAATAAATTGTTTACAACATTTTTTTGTACTTATAGATACTTACCTGGCTGTCACACACAGAAGAAGGTTTTATACACGGCATACTGGTTGATAATAATAAGTAGGTAGGTAATAGGTATATTTAGTTTGCTAACAAACAAATACTATGTACCTGTAGTTGTATAGGTCAAATATAAGTTGTCTAGACAATATGTTAGATAGAAGGTATGTTGTACCTAGTAATTGCATTGTGCAATTATAACATGTTAACACTATATAAAACACACATCAAATGCAACTGCTGCGGGACACTGGAACAAACTATACTCAACTGAACCACTAATTGACTTCAATAAGATTAAAAAAAATATTTTGCAATATTACAGTATTTTTGCAGTACCTATTTTATTATTTACTATAGACGCATGCTGAAGATTCATTGGTCGGAACAGGTCGAAAACGAAGAAGTGTTAACCAGGGTTGGCGAAAAAAGGCAACTTCTCAAAAGAAGTGAGTAGGCATTTCATGAATAAGTCATATTTCAATGTGATACTGTAACATTAATTTTAAATGATTTGCTGGATTGACAAAGTACTAATGTTTTAGTTGTAACATTGTTATTTTTTGCCATGAGGGTGGATAGTGAATTTCTTGTTTATTGTTCACTAAGCCTACTGAGTGGGCCTGCGAACATAGCGATGTATAGGTACATGTTTATCTGTGTGTATATAATATGTAGAGTATACTACAAAGTACACAGTACACTGCAATTATTTAGTCTTTTAAAGGACACATACATGTTTATAGTTACGTACAGGTAGGAATATAAAACTTGATATTAGTAGGTATTCCCACATACAGGCTCTGCCTGGTGGGATCTCATGGTAGATGATGTATGGTTCTATTGTATGTATACATGTATGTATTAGAATATTAAGTTGTAATCTCATTTTCTGATATAATTGTATGTATGTATGTAACTATGTATATTTAGTGTAATAGTAACATTTGTTTGTAATTTAATTTTGATAAGTATAATAATGAAATGTATACATATGTTTGTATTTATAATTGTACCAAGAGATAAATAATAAATAAATAAAGAAATAAATAAAATAAATAAATAAAATCAGCCAACAACGAGCTAACTGGATTGGCCACAACATCAGGCACCCAGGACTGCTCATCGCAATCGCAGAGGGAAGGACCGAAGGCACAAATGGCAGAGGCCGACCGAGAGACGCTTATATGGACCAACTGAAGAGGGACATGAGCTGTGGCTCATTCGTGGAGTTGAAGAGACTGGCTGAGAATAGGGAGGAATGGAGAAGAAAGTCCAAACTCGTTGCAGACCAATCCAATGGATTGTTACTCATTATATATAATTATTTACAAAGGATTATTTTAAATAGCTCGGTATTTCAACTTTCAGAAAAAATAGTTACGTACAGGTAGGAATATAAAACTTGATATTAGTAGGTATTCCCACATACAGGCTCTGCCTGGTGGGATCTCATGGTAGATGATGTATGGTTCTATTGTATGTATACATGTATGTATTAGAATATTAAGTTGTAATCTCATTTTCTGATATAATTGTATGTATGTATGTAACTATGTATATTTAGTGTAATAGTAACATTTGTTTGTAATTTAATTTTGATAAGTATAATAATGAAATGTATACATATGTTTGTATTTATAATTGTACCAAGAGATAAATAATAAATAAATAAAGAAATAAATAAAATAAATAAATAAAATCAGCCAACAACGAGCTAACTGGATTGGCCACAACATCAGGCACCCAGGACTGCTCATCGCAATCGCAGAGGGAAGGACCGAAGGCACAAATGGCAGAGGCCGACCGAGAGACGCTTATATGGACCAACTGAAGAGGGACATGAGCTGTGGCTCATTCGTGGAGTTGAAGAGACTGGCTGAGAATAGGGAGGAATGGAGAAGAAAGTCCAAACTCGTTGCAGACCAATCCAATGGATTGTTACTCATTATATATAATTATTTACAAAGGATTATTTTAAATAGCTCGGTATTTCAACTTTCAGAAAAAGCTGTAGATATGTAAAATAATGTAAACACGCAGCTGGTCAACTGGTCACCCCACTTGTGGGATATGCCGTGATAGGAGGATAGTAGTTAGGTACTGTAGTAATAGTAGGTAGAATATGTTATTCGTATCAGATTGTAGGTAGGTACTTAATATTTTATAATTCAATATAGAAAAGGCTCGCACCATTAAACGTATGAATAAAATAAAAACAAATAAATTCAGTTTTTTTGCATTAATTTCAGCGATGAAGTTTGCTTCCCATTCAAAATGTCTTAAATTTTTGTTGGGACGGAGAAGACGTATTAGGAATATTTTTTTGCAATTATATTTACTTTTAATAAATTCTTTAATCTTAATCTTTAAACGTTATTTCTGGGTCCATGAAGAATCGAACATGATCATAAATAGATTTTGACAATGTCTTACAAAATGTAGTTTTACCTATCGCTATTTTCACTAGATCCCCGACTCCTTGATTTAATGGCAGATTTCACTTTTTTATCTTATAACCACTACACCATCAGAACATTATGAATGTTATGAAAAGAGGTTATAGTGTTGATCAATAATGATTTAATGAATACTGACAACTATTGACAAAAAATTACGCCCCGTTAATGGAAATAATATTTATATGTAACTTCAAAGATAAGTTTTTATTTATGGAAAACAAATCGAGATTAAATGGAAAGTATTTGCAACATTGATAAATGGTTCCGTTTAAAAAAACAACTTACATTGTATTGTAATTGTCATTGCAAAATGAAAAGATAGCAGATCTCAATGAACGCATGTGACACTTAGTGATGTGAGAAGAGAAAATTCTCCAAAGAAATTTTCGAGAACGAGAAATTTCTCCGAGAATTTCTCCTCTGCTGGAAGAGAAATTCATCTCAATAATTTTTCTTAGTGATATTATGACCTTTCGCCCAGTACACTTCGCAGCCAACCTGATTGATCCAAAATTTTGTGGGGCTGATTAAGGTCCAAATCAGAGGTTATTCACTTTTTTTCTATGTACGTACCTGCAATTTTTTTTAAACTTAAATATGGGCATGTGGGGTGTCAAACATCAATATTCTTCATCAGTTATTAGCACTTTTTTCTACGTAGGTAGGTACCTAACATTTTTTTGTTTCCATAATTAATTGTAGCCATATTGGTGGTAAATTGTCTCAACATTTGTACATTTATACATTGATTGATTGAATAAAGTATTTATTAGATATTATTATACTGTTAAATAAAAAATAAAAAAAAATCTCCGAAAATTCTCTACTTCGAGAAATTATTTCTTGAGAGTTCCACAACACTAGTGACACTTGAGGCATTCCTCCGATCACACAATAATTACAACGTCCTCGAGAATTTATCGCATCCGATTAATTAATAATTTGACTTAAAGTAAAGACATACACTACATGTTTCATAGCCAGTGTATTCAGTTCAACTAGCTGTAACATAACCATAAATAAACACTTACATATTTACGTATTTTGTCTATTACTATGTAGAATATGAAGATATCTAAAGATACAAACTCTTTGCACAGGATGAGCTAATTTTTAAAATATAATATGATTATACCAATAATTGATTTTATAGACATGTAATATCTATATCCTGGTCTAATCAGTATTAAATTTGTATTTTTAAATACAAAAAATACAATGAAAAGTTCTCGGACCCGACTAAATATCTTTTAATGTTAGAGTTCCTTTGAAGTGAATTTACTTTATTAAAATAATATGATAAGACCATTTTCTGAAAAGTACCTACTTTCTCAAAACTTACAACAAAAATAGAGTTCAGTAGTTGATCATTACGAATATATTCACATTATATGGCAGTGCAGACGTTTAAATAGATATTTCTTTGTGTAAATTTAATGTTAATATATACCTATATGTACCTTATGTAGCTGCACATGCACACACTTGATGCCTAACAATGTTAATAGAGAAAATATCACAGCGATCATATGTAATATTTATCTTCATAGATACCTATATACTCGTACTCGTAATATGGATAGATTATATGCAGTAAATTATGTTTCCACCTATAGTGTATTCCATACATATCTAATATTAATTATACCTACCTAATATTTACCTAATTTAAATGTGATAGAGCCCATGTGACATCCCGCTGCGATACAAAACACAATAATATATAAGCGTTATAATGTATGTACCACAGCACCTCGTATATTTCATTTGGAATAGGTGTCTCTGACTTCACCTCTGCTAATTATCTTATAAAGTAGGTAACTGCCCATTTCGTAATCAAATTGACAATAACTTTGTATACCTACCTACTAATATAATATAATATACCTATTTATCATTTATAGCGTAATGCGAATATATGGACACAGTTTCATAAATGCAAGAAAGTTTGGCATACTTCATTTGCATAATTTGTAACCAAAAATATATTTTCATCTTACACTGTTCGTAATATTTTTTGATTACGATAAACATGAGAAATTAATACTTTTCTTAAATAACGTAAGTATCTACATATTTAATTTAATATTATTATTTTATTCTGTAATTTTTAGTGTAATGTAGGTAATTATTTTATTGAATGGAAATATAAGATCCATAGTATTTGTACGATTACATATTAGGTTAACCTATAGCAGATTTTATTTCAAAAACACACCACATCTGCTTTTAATAAGTATAAAAAGTCCGTGGTTCGATACCAGGTACCGGAAAACTCCCCTTTCACGACACAAGCTTTTAGTAGCTTACTGTGAAAGGTGTATAAGGTTGTATTTGGGTTTTATAATAAAACCCAGGTATATCTTTTTAAAGTAAAAAAAAACACTAGTCAATGTGATAACAGATGAGATCATTTTAGAAAAAAAATATCTGAAAATATGCAACACAACACACGGTTATCGATACACTAATTTAACTTTTGCAATAGCAGTAATTAATTTGTGTGATAGTTTATTCACACCTAATTTTACCAACGTTTAAATAATCACATGGTAATATGTAAATGAGTAGGTATCTATAGGTATTTCAACTAGTTCCTCCGCATTGTATCTGTGTGTAAACTGTTTAGTTAAATTAGAAAAGTATTCACCTCCTAATGATGAAAAGCGTTAGATTGTTAGATCTACCAACAAGCTAGTATTATTAAGCAAATTAATAACATTACCTACTATAAATTATCTAGCATTGCTCAAGCTTCCCCTTATTAAGACATCCATACCGCACACCTCACACACCAGCCACACACATTGACTACATATTATCTTTTCTACATAATTTCATGAATATTATTATTATGTAGGTATGTAATATCATAAACATCTTGCATTTACATACATAGATGTGAATGTGTCTAGTTGCCTTATATTGTTCTTTTATACATAAACGGGTACCATATTGTACTTATCAATAAAACTATCATTTTATTTTATTTGAACGATAAAAGTCAACTGTTTTTTAACGCCATAATTCCTGGTATTTTTAGCAAAACCGTATTCGACCTGAATAAAATGTAGATAATATGAACTGATGTTAGACACAATACATGTTGAAACGCTTTAAATGTTTTCCAATATATTTATTTATTGACCACGATACAACTGTGAGATGGCGCTTTTATTATATCCAATATGCGATCATCATTAAGATTCACAAAGGAGTAGGTATAGGTAAAATATATGTGACTAATATAATTTCATTAAGGCTTTATTGAGAGGCAATATTCATAAACACTAATCACAATCGACAAGATATTACGCTAATGCTTCTCATTTCAAATGTTATATAGGAAATTTCTTTGAATATTTGGAATCTGACACAATAACAGGTAAAATTAGTTATTCAAGGCCTTTTTAGAAAACATTACAAGCGGTAAAATTTAGGACAGCCACGATTTGATATTTTTGTAACATATAAATGTCGATATTTCTTGTAAATACTCATTCAAAAATCTTGCTAAAATAGATGCCAATCAATAAATTTTTCACCGTCCTTTTTGCAGTTAGTATCTGCTCATCTCTATATGAATATCTCCAAGGTCGTTATAAAAAATCTTTAACATGGAATGTGAGTTATAATGACAAATTGAAGATTTTTTTGACTATTGAAAAATCTGTACAACGCATCATAATGAGAGAAGTAAACAAAACTATCCAAACACTAATAAGCCAGATAGAGTCCTCGTATATTACATATATATCGTATAGGTAGCTATCTTTATAAAACATAAGTATCAAGGTATATTATAATATTATAAGTAGGTACATTACGCACACATTTATATATAAATAGTTTATTATTCAAATTATTCCTCGTGTTATCATACGTAAGTCTATCAAATATAAAAACACATAACCCGTCTATTCGGTATAAGATGTTGCTTGCTAATACATTATACCTAATTTTCAAATGGGAAACAGATAACTTCTATAATAATTTATTGCAGAAAATGATTACCAGCCAGAAAACACATTGTCTATTACATTATAAGAAGAAGTATCTAGTTAGGTACAATTTTCTAATCCAACATAACATGTCTACGGTGGCAAAATATTTTCACAGCCAATAGAAATCAAAGATTATAGTTCAAGCTTTATAGTGCCTAGCAACATGTGATACTGAATAATGCAGGAATCCACTAAATCTTAAACGAGTGCTTAAAATCATATTATTTCCATAATGCTTAGCAACAAATATAATACTTGTTTACAATATTACCTGTATAAAGGATGTACTGCTGCCACCATCCTCTCAGACATGGGAAAATGGACAAGAGTGTATTGTTCAATTCTTCTTACTTACCTTACCTTACCTTCAACGTTCTTCTCGTCTCAACAATGGTCTCCCTCTTGGACTTTCACAGTACTCTGTTGGACGCGACTCTCTTTCAGTGTAAGCCCACAACTGTTAATGTCATCGACCCATCATGACTGACCAACCCACGCTCCTGCGTCTTATTCTAGGCCTTCATTGTTGAAATAACTTTATTTCTCGGATATTTCAGGAGTCTAAGGACTCTTATTTATCCGTTTAGGTGACAATCTATTAACCCTTCAACTCTCTCTAGTTCATCAGTACTAGGTACTATGCCAGTATTGGCATATCAGACCTTACCACGTCAGTGGGCGGGTAACCCGGCTGACGTAGCAGATCCCATCTTGAAACTCACACATTCTAGGCCTTCAGTTCATCATCTTCTTCGTCTATCTATCATATTCTAAGCCTTCAGTTCATCATCTTCTTCGTCTATCTATCATATTCTAAGCCTTCAGTTCATCATCTTCTTCGTCTATCTATCATATTCTAAGCCTTCAGTTCATCATCTTCTTCGTCTATCTATCATATTCTAAGCCTTCAGTTCATCATCTTCTTCGTCTATCTATCATCAGACATAATATCACATAACCTACCCAGTTTCACTTTTGTTCTATAATAATTCTTAGAGCCACATCTGTTGCCTTGGTCTTTTCCCTATCCAGATATTCATTTATTGGTCCCTGAGTGAGATGTTCAACATCATTTTCTCCGTTGTTATTTGTTTTACTTGAAGTTTATGGATGATTCTTTTTGTTCGGGTGGATGTCTCAAATCCATATTTAGGACATAATTTACCAAATGAAATCTATCCTAAAACTCTTCGCCTTTCTAGTTCATCTTCCATATTATCATTTCCCAGTTTAACAATGTGACGCAAATAGACACGAGGCTCAACTTTTGAGATATTTTGACATGCAATTGTAATCGATTGGGTTAGATTTGAGGTAGATATGATTTTTGTCTAATCCATATTATTTTTTTCCTTGCGAAAGCCTACCAATTCCCTTTGTTTAGCCGTTAGTGGGTTATTTATGATACATGTTAACATTTTATACAGAAGTTAGGGCAATCTGATTTGTCGGTTTTCAGTTTTTTTTAAATGGATTATTTAAGAGTTGCTCCACTCCATTGGAATGTTGTCACTGTCCAAACATTTATTAAATAATGGCGGTATCAACTAGAGCAGTGTTCCGCAAACTTTTTGTGTTCAAGGCACACCTATCAAATCAAGAAATTTTAGAGGTACACCAAAGAAATAAGCAATGTTTATTTAATATTTCTTTATTACTAAGATCAATATGCCTAATATGAGATGTTTACTAGGAAATGTGAGCCTGTTTCATTGAGGACAAGCGGTCAAAATTTGGATTAATCGTTGATAAAGATGCTCTCATCTCTTCATTGATCGTCCTCAGGCGTTCTTTTTTTCGATTTGATAGTAGTGAGAGTTGAAAATCCCAAAAAACAAATGGTAATAGAATTGCAGCAGCACGCTTTTTAAAATCATTGGATACTCATTTTTTTTATGTGCAAAAAAGGGCCTCGCTCTTATAGTTCTCAGCTATTTTAGGTGTATCTATTATCTTCATAAAACTTGACTTTCTCCGCGGCACACCAACTGATGACCACGGTACACCAGTGTGCCGCGGCACACGCTTTGCGGAACACTGAACTAGAGTATATCCGAGTTTGATTGCCTAAATGACGGGATATCAGATAAAGGAATATCCTTAAATCAAACATGCAATATTATTAGTTTCGGTGCAGTGGTGCTTATCTTTTTCGGAGCCAGAATCGAGTATATTTTTTTACGGAATGTTTACACAACCCTCAGTATATCACTGCAGATACAATGCTCTCCGTTAGCAAGATTCTTTTGATCATGAATACTTTTGATCCTCCATTTTTCATTACAATGCGCTCTATGAGTTTCTCTTTGTAGTTTGCTATATATTTCCTTAGTCTTTTAATAGTCAAATATTAAAATTTCTTGTACTCTGTAGTTTTCGTCAATTTTTACTCGTATATAAAATCGTTCACCATAGAAAAAGTGACTCAGAAAGTTAGTGAAAACCTGTATTCTTAACTTCAAAATATCTAAGAGTGAAAAAAATTTCACGCTGACTAGACAAAAAAAAACAAATGCTTACAACCGTAGAAGAGGATCTAAAATATTGTAATAATAATACATATATACGTACTAGGTAGAAGAGGACACAGTCATAATTACTTTAATACTTGTATACCTTAGGTATATACCTAAATAATACACATTATCTTTACGTAAGTAGCTACCAAGGAACTTATACCTATCAATAGATGTTTAATGGTATATTGCAGATTATTGAAAGGTTAAATAATGAAATGAATAAAACTGTTTCTAAATAACTATAATAACACAATAAAAACAATAGCTGTAATAAAATTATTACCTACTCATGAATTGTACGTAGTTATAGGTACATAAGTAATCTCGTATCTCCTTCTCTATGTGGTTTTTGGTCGTTAGTAAAAATGTTTAATAAGGTCACATAATAATATTATATAGTGGTTGATGAGGTGATATTGCACATATATGATCTCCGATTGTTCACTTGAAGGTCAATCGACAAATTAGAATAGATATTTTGCATTTAATGACACACACTCATAATCATACATCCTCGAGCGTGGGTGTCGATACTAATATGTCCTGGCCTGGCCTGGCCTGGCCTGGTACCACACAATAATATGGCATATTAAATTACGACAGCTAAAATAAGAATGTCACACTTATGTGGATACAATACAATAACATATTGGTGACATCCCTGATTTAATATATGAGAACACTTTATAGCCATGCATGATTCTCAAACATTTTATTTGAGAACAATATATTTATATCATCTACTAAAATACAATCCAAGGTTCAAATATTGATATCTTTTACATAAGCAGATAGTTAAAGAATAAAATAAATAATTCATTATGCAATAAAATAAATGTGTGACTTTGATATTTACAGAACTTGTCGGCGTTTGCACGATTAATACAAATGCATATTACAACTTAATTAAAAATTGATTATTGACATCTATAAAATGTAATCAATAAACAAAAGCAGCTCTAGGCATACGACTTGTATATGTACGTACATGGACTAAAAGTTTCTCCTGCAAGTGCAATAAATAATAAATTGAGTACTGCATGGTTTACCTAATAATAAATTATCTAATAGTGCAATGTTCTCAAATATAAAACGTCATCGATATAGAAGAAGGTTTGGGTTTACAGTTATCAAATATTCATCTCACAGTAGGTGATCAGAAACATAATGCACCGCTTAAGGCCGCACGGTGCCGGCGATTTGCCCCCTCAAGGTAAATGTTGAATATAACTATGTACTTGTGACGTCATGTAGTAATTAATTGATTTGCATTATTTTAGCCCTTACTCTTTTTATATTTATACTTATTCGTTCATCTTCATTTTTTATTTTAATTTTCGTAGTGCAGTGTTTGAGAATTGAATGGTTCTGTGTTGTTTTTAATTCTATTTGATAAGCCTGGTAATCTCAATTTAGACCTACCTACATGATATATAATATTATATCTGCTGTAATAACTAGAATGAAAGCATTTATCTGAAATTTATTATATTTAATCCCCAAAACTTGACAGTTGAATACACAATAGAAATATATTGATAATGTACATAATATAATATACTGGCACTACAGCTTCCACATTAAACATTACAAAATAATATGTACATATATAAGAACTTAATATGTGACTATGGGAACGTATGTATATTTCCATTCTATATTTACTAGGATCCTCAGCTATAGGTAGGTATCTAGGTATTATTACTATATCAAATAGATCTGTCTCCTAGAGTGACATTGTTAATACGTATGATTTTACTACAAATGTCAAGGTGATATGAATTTCATTATGTGGATTAGGGTTGTGTTAAGTTACAGCACCATTCACATTCAAATCTCAGTTGAAAGAAAACATTGAAATCACGTCCTCTTTCACACATTTGTAAATGTCTTATTAAATTTAATTAGTACGTAGTAAGCAAGAGAATCTTACCAGTGGTTTAGAAGCTTAAAAATAATTTAAAAAATATAAAAATGCGAACATCTATCAAATTATTTTAAAACTCGTTTCTGCTGTGTAAGTGAATTCGATTCGATGTCATATATGTGTGCTACGTCATTTATGCACCGTGGATAGAACTCTTGGAAGGGAGGTAATATAATAACGTGGAGTCAAATATTTATTTTTCGTATAATATAGTTTTTATGGGTGAATTGAAACCTTTGTTTTCGCCTTATACTAATGTAATGACTTTATATTGATGTTGGGTCCACCCCGAATGAAAATCTTAGACACGCACATAGGTGTAATTTCATTTTTATTTTCTTTTATCTATTCACGTGTTATATTTCTACGTTTTTATGTAGGTACATATTTAAATGATAATATAATCATGACATTTCCCATAAGTAGGATGCTAGTGAATTAACTACATGTATAAATGAAATTTTCAGAGGTCCGTGATAACAATTCTTTTGTCCGTTTTTATTAATAAAGTCCAGTTTTAGTCAAATAATGTTTTTTTTTTTATCTTTTCAATGAACGCTATTGATGGTTCCTCTAAATAACAATCGATAAATTTCAGCGTCAGACGTATTGTGATTATATAGACAGATACTCTGAAAACAAGATGAACTTGTTAGACAAATTATTTGTAAAAAATGTAAATATGAAACTGGTAGATACAATGCCGTATGTAGGTAGATGTAGAATGTAGAATTGTATTAGATATTTCCATTTGATAAACATTTCTACATACGTACGTACTATTATTATACGAATATCATTGGTGTCAGTAGACAAAATCAAAACGACCGTCATCTTTAATAATTATAATAATTCAATTTGTATATTGATAATAAAAATATGCAAATTCCACAACCCTATTAGGAGATGCGTTACTAATAGTATTCTAATATACCAAATAATACTAAAATATTACATTAGGTAAGAATCATCCATATAATCTGTAACACGTAGGAAGCACAATATTTAAAAAGTGTAATATTTTCTATTAAGGTGTCTTCTTTTAAATATTTACGATGCCAACGGCATTTTTACATTATCATTTTTGGTACAAGATTTTCTCGCCATCATCGCATCGCTATACATACACACTTGAGCACTCATACTGAAAACAATATTTTGGTTGAAGAATGAATAATAATTTTATGTCTGAGCACTGAGAAATATTCAATTGATATGTTGGTGTAAATTTACTAAATAAATAATAGTAAGGACGATTAACATTCTGTTACTTCTTATACCTAACTACTTAGATATATTTACATATTTCAATGACTCTTCTAATACTGACACAGGAGTATAGTAATGTTACCAAACAGTGAAATTATGTCTACGTTATATTATTTAATGATTGTTGCAACGTACATTATACATATTCATACACATTTATGACAGCCGATTAATGACTTCAAAACATTTTCCATGTTCATTTGAAAAAAAGATTTATTGGCGGAATTGGTATATTATTGCTTGAGGTCATCCTTAATATGGAATGTTCGAATTTACAATGATGCCCGCATGGCTCACTAAACTCTTACACATTAATATTTATTATAATGAATTTATAGCTCTCATTCAAATGTAATAAGCACATTATTTTAAGGAGATGCCACTATTAATTAAATATATTGCTTCCTTATTGTACAAAATGACATATTCCTACAGAAAAAATAATTTTATAGACGATTTTTATGTTCTTTCATTTACGCAAAAATTTAATTGAGGATATAAGCAATTTATGAATATTCATCATAAAATATCACATACCTACTTACTTTGTATTTATACATAGAGCAGATGTCTCTTGGAAAATGTTTTAAGTATTACCTATCATCAATGATATATCCTATAGGTATATATATATATATATATATATGTATTGATTGTCTTTGCGGACACATCGCGTATTTTTGTTTGGTGGTGAGCTTTCGAATGCGCTCGGGCATCCATTGTCAAACCGACTGACTAATTTTTCTTCCTGAGTCTTTCGCTTCGCCTTAGAACCTGTGAAGATGTAGGGGTGGGGGTAGCAGTGGGGGGAGTAAGATTGGACGGTGTCTCGTTGTTTTGTTTCGTCGTAAATTTGTCTGCGTTGTTGCCATTCATTAGCGTGGGTAAGTTTGCGATGTTGTCATTTTTTTGTGTGGAAGATAACGTGTTCGTCTTAATTTTGTCTATTAAGTGGTGGTAAGTTTTGTGTAATTTATTTGTTTCGTCTCGTTGGTTCAGTGCAAAGTCTCTCTTGGCTATATGAATAGATTCGTACAGGATTCTGTGAGATTCTGTGTTACTTTTTTGAATCGTAGCTGCGTTCTTAAAATCGATTCTGTGTCCTTCCATGAGGGTATGCATCGCTAGCGTAGACGTATGTTTTTTGTTTCTCACGTCGACTTGGTGTTCCGCTATGCGATGTAGGACTTGGCGGTTTGTTCTGC